>JH152806.1:572590-586676 GCA_000226015.1 Mnemiopsis leidyi | reverse complement strand
AATGTATAGTATATATTGTACACTGTGTACTATGTACTTTGTGGAGGTTATGTTTAGAGTATATTGTGTACTTTGTGCACTGTACTGTGCACTTATTGATGTGCATTGTCAACTGTGTACTGTGTAATGTGTACTGTGTACTGTGTACTGTGTACTGTGTACTGTGTACTGTGTACTGTGTACTGTGTACTGTGTACTGTGTACTGTGTACTGTGTACTGTGTACTGTGTACTGTGTACTGTGTACTGTGTACTGTGTACTGTGTACTGTGTACTGTGTACTGTGTACTGTGTACTGTGTACTGTGTACTGTGTACTGTGTACTGTGTACTGTGTACTGTGTACTGTGAACTGTGTACTGTGTACTGTGTACTGTGTACTGTGTACTGTGTACTGTGTACTGTGTACTGTGTACTGTGTACTGTGTAGTGTGTACTGTGTACTGTGTACTGTGTAGTGTGTACTGTGTAGTGTGTAGTGTGTACTGTGAAAGGGAAATTTTCAATAGTGTACTGTGCACTATGTAGTGTGTTCTGTGTAGTGTGTAGTGTGTAGTGTGTAGTGTGCAGTGTGTAGTGTGTAGTGTGTAGTGTGTAGTGTGTAGTGTGTAGTGTGTAGTGTGTAGTGTGTAGTGTGTAGTGTGTAGTGTGTAGTGTGTAGTGTGTAGTGTGTAGTGTGTAGTGTGTAGTGTGTAGTGTGCAGTGTGTAGTGTGTACTATGTAGTGTGTAGTGTGTAGTGTGTAGTGTGTAGTGTGTGGTTTGTGCTCAGTGCTGTGTATTAAGTTTGGTGTATAATTTCGGTGTTGGATATTAAAGTTGCATTTTGTACATTGTACAGTGCAATTATTCATAAAGCGGTGTACAGCTTATTCTGTATATATAGTGTTTACAAATTGTGTGATATAGTGTGTGCAATGTGTACAAACTGTAGTACATCTGAAATATATACTGAGTAGCATGCTTACGCTGACCTGTGTTTTGATATGTTAACTTGTATACGATCCCCTACATTCCTCTACATTCATATCTGCGCCTGTACAATGTATCAAAAAATTCAATGTACCACGTGGGTTGGTGTAGTGGTATCTACCCCGACTTTCTATGTTGGAGATCGGGGGTTCGATTCCCAGATGTGCAAATCTTAGAGGAGTGCGCTAGGGGCATTTGCCTATACAATCTTCTTCGGTCGACTCATCCGAATGACCGGGTTAAATGAGTAGGGTCTCCGTTAAAAGATATAGAATCATCCAGGAGCCCCTTCATTATAACTGTACAGGTGTACCAAAATACAAAAAAATACAAAAAAATACAAAAAAATGTAAAACGTAAAATGTACAACACGTATGTACGTGATGTACGTGATGTACAATGTACATTGTATATACAGTTTACAACGCATTATATTGTATAAAGTACTTCTAACACTCACCTGTTTCAGTGATGGGAATGATCGAGCGTCTGTCTCCCCTTACATACGAACAAGCCCAGGCTAGTTGAGAAGTACAACACAACGTAACATTAAACATGTTAACGTGTTACATTTAACGTGTTACATTTAACATGTTACATTTAAAATGTTACATTTAACGTGTTACATTTTACGTGTTACATTTAACGTGTTACATTGAAATGTTAAATTTAACATGTAACATTAAACATGTTTCAAGTAACACGTTACATCTAACATGTGACATTTAACATGTTATAGAACATGTTATTGAACATGTTATAAAACATGTTACATAACACCACACAACACTACATAACACTATACTGTTAAGTTTAAAAACAATGTAGTGTCATCTTTGTCTGAACTACTCGCTACTTGTCAGCTGTTTACTTATGTTTTGGAAGTTGATTTGGCTGGGGATTGTTACAATCTTGAATATGAAATATTATGCTGTTTAGAAGTAAATTATTATATTTTGGATATTTGAGTCTCCTGTTGTATTTTGATTCTTGCTCCTAGATTTGGTAAGATTTGTTTTGTTTAGAAGCCTTTAAGTTATTGCGAGCGGTTGTAGTTATCCTTTGTTTAAAACTTGTAAATTCAATCATTGTGTAAATTGTTTGCTTTAAATAATTAGTTGCCATATAATGAATATAGGCGCCAATTTATATGCTTCAATACACCCCTTAATCCTTATCATACAGGCTTCAATAGTGCCTAATATGATAAAGAAGCAAGTGCAAGTGTTGATTTGTTTAAAAGATTTACTTCAAATTAACTTTTGGGTGAGAATTGCTGGCTTATTCTTACGCTAAATTCTACTTACGCTAAATTCTACTTACGCTAAATTCTACTTACGCTAAATTCTACACTAAGTCGTATCATTGACTACTAACACTAAAAATCTAAAGTTATTTTTCTTCAAGTTTCCAAGGTGATATTATATATTTATTCCTTTATCAATTTTCTCCATTTGCCATTCCTGGTTTTGTCTTCTTTGTGTTATTAACTAATCGGCTTATCGTCTTATCAAGTCGTGTAGTATACAAGTCGTAAATAATACAAATCGTTTTCTATAAAAGCGGTATAAGTACAAGACAAGTTGTATCTTATGAAGGTCTTGATTAGTGTACTAATTCCTATGAAAGTCATGTATATTTGTCAGGCATGTGATTTACTGATTTATTGTAGGATAAAGTCCGCCAATTGACAATGCAACTTGTATAGAATACGACTTTTGTAGTATACAAATACATACCAATAAATTGAAAAGTTCATTAAATAAATCTAAATCAAACCGGTTGTCAGTTGTCCTAAAAGGAATAATAGACGCCAGTTAAAGAGATCCTCTAGAAACACCTCACACATCGTTTCAACTTGTTCAACTTGTGATACTGCTACCTTTAGTCTTTACCGCAAAACCACTCGTTTTAATACGCATATACGTGTATATATATACGTTATTACATATTTACGTTACACTTACTTCTCCAGAACTATTCACATTATGCTCTGATTTACAACCACCACCCCTGGCGTAGGCAATGTCTAAAGCTACCAACAGCACCGAGTTCCGAACCGTAGACGTCGACGCGTACGACGAGGATAACTACGAGGATGATGCACGGGAGGCCAACTCTGGATCACAGGAGGTTAGTTTACCCACATTCAACAGTTTTTTAAAATCAAATAAAAGAAATTAAAGAAAAACACAAGACAAATATCCAATATCTGGAATTTGCTCTATCTGCAGGTTACCGAGAGAGCTGGTGAAGTAAAAAAGTTGCTAAATCTGACAAAGAACACAGACGCGCTGAAACTTGCGCTCCAGAACCCTCCTATTGGACATCAAGACGCGTCTGTAAAGGTGGATATATCGACTAATTTTTATGTCACTCAGTGTCGAATTAAAACAATAATGATGTAAACGAGATAAATTTAATATAATTTGGGTAAAACACGTTAAAAATAGCTATGTATCAAGTTAGTCCCTCTTGAGGCAAGCAGATGGCAGTGATGGTCCGGAATTGAATCTCGCGCTATATTTTATACGCTTCCGTAAAACTAAAACTCAATTAGTCCGAGAGGCGAGACCTCCATGATCCTCTTTTAGCTAATTCGGAATTCAGACCTTAACGTCTTGCCTTAGTCTGTTTTAACACAGTCCCTGTTTCCCTATTTCCAGGAACAGAACTACGAGACAGTACTGTCAGTACTGAAAGCGTTCCGTACACCAGAGATAGAGGCAGCTGTGGGAGACTTGTCTGATGGAGACGTAGACGTTCTCATGAAGTACTTGTACAAGGGATTCTCTTGTAGTCCCGACAAGGCAGCAGCTCTTCTTCTCTGGCACGAGAAGGTTTGTGTGTATTGTGCAGAATGTAATGTTTACGTTAGAGTGGTGCTTTTAGTTGTATACTGTACTATGTATAGTGTACATTGTGTATAATATAAAGTGTTTATTGTACAATGTATGGTGTATGTTGTGCAGTATACGCTCTGGAATATTAACGAGGTTTTTTCATTTAAGATTGTTGTATCAATGTTGTAAACATTACACACAACATGTCATTTCACATGCATTAGTCACACTTGAACATTATCATTACACAAATATATTCCACAAATTACTCAATATCACACACTAAAAGTATTGTATTTTCAGGTTGTCAAGCGTGGTGGAGTGGGCTGTGTGATCCGTGTCATGGTGGACCGTAAAGGAATCTAACTATCACGCCTAGACTTGAACTTTGTAATATATTATCCACCTCTTTCGTTCTAAAACTCTTTCTACATGCTATTTTGAAATGCGGCTGTTCAGTGTTTTTATATGCGATTCAATAGTTTTAGTTTTTGTATATTGAATGGAAAAATGCAATTATTCACCCATATACAGTTAAATCTTGGCATGGCATTTTTGTAGAATCAGTCGATCAGATGTATTACGTTTGCACAGAGAATAGAATCGATTAAGAACTTTCATAATGATGATGCATAAGCCAACGGTTTTTAGTTTACATATTCTAGTTTTAGCCAGTATTTGAGGCTTCTAAGTTTTGTTTTTGATAGATAAGTAGATCATGGATCAAAGGGGTCTTTTTGTGGGAAAGGGTGAATTCCTTTTCCATTTTTTCGTGAATATCCGTTATTTGTTGTTGTTGAGTGACGGAAGTTTTCAATCGTGACAAAATGTTTCAATTCGTGTACTGTGATTTTGTGAATTACAAATTATGATTGTTTTGACACCAACTGTTGTGTTTCTTCCTGATCCAGATAAATCTCCCCGAATTTTAGAATTGTAAATTTTTATCTTATATAGATTAATAAAAAAACCTTCATCGACTTTAATTTTCTTGAATTAAAGCGACATTACCTAAACTCGTAGGATGTAACATAAGAGGCAGACTAGAAGACAAACAATCTACACTCTACAATGAGCACGCCCGCAGAAAAGAGGGAAGCGCAGCGAGCTGCGCGCAAAGCGAAAATCCTGGAAAACAAGAACGACAGGATGAGCAAGGTGAGGGGGGAGTACAACCAGCACCGGATACACGACAGTGACGAGGATGAAGACAGTAGGTTTCAGCACAGTTTGTTTCTTCTTAGGTTTCAGCACAGTTTGTTTTTCTTAGGTTTTAGCACAGTTTGTTTTTCTTAGGTTTCAGCACAGTTTGTTTCTTCTTAGGTTTCAGCACAGTTTGTTTCTTCTTAGGTTTTAGCACAGTTTATTTTCTTGTCAACTAGTAGGTTTTAGCACAGTTTGTTTTTCTTAGGTTTCAACACAGTTTGTTTTCTTGTCAACTAGCAGGTTTCAGCACAGTTTGTTTTTCTTGTCAACTATTTTGTGTATTTTGAGCTCTTCTTTTATTCAACTTTTTCAATTTAAAGTCATCTATAGCATCTGAATGATGATCCATCTAGTCAAATTCCAGGTGAAGAAAAACAAAATAGAAACAATGGGGTGTTAAGAGTACACGCCAGTAATTTGCTCAATATTAATCGCTCCAATATCTTAATTCAGGCTATTTTTCCGTGATCTGCTGATAGCGTATGATCCATTTTCATTAAAGCCAGATTTTAAATCACCATTTAAACAACTATTTTGTTTGTCAGAGCTGTCCAAGTTGCTGGGAAGTGGCGATACAGAGAACTACATTGTTATAGAGCCAGCTAACAGTGGACTAAGAATAGTACTCTTTGTTGGGCTAGCAGTCCTTCTTACCTCTCTTCAACTCTTTAACTATATCGGAGATGAGGTATGTGTGGTGTATAATGTGAGTGTAGTGTATAGTGTGAGTGTAGTGTATAGTGTGAGTGTAATTATAATGTGAGTGTAGTGTATAGTGTGAGTGTAATGTATAGTGTGAGTGTAATGTATAGTGTGAGTGTAATGTATAATGTCACGAGTGTAATGTATAATGTGAGTGTAGTGTATAATGTGAGTGTAATGTATAATGTGAGTGTAGTGTATAATGTGAGTGTAATGTATAATGTGAGTGTAGTGTATTGTGTGAGTGTAATGTATAATGTGAGTGTAGTGTTTAGTTTGAGTAGAGTTTAATTATAATGTGAGCGTAATGTATAATGTGAGTGTAGTGTATTGTGTGAGTGTTATGTATAGTGTGAGTGTAATGTATAATTTTAGTGTAATGTATAATGTGATTGTAGTGTACAATGTAAGTTTAATGTATAATATGAGTGTAATGTATAATGTGTGTGCAGTGTATAGTGTATAATGTGAGAGTAATGTATAATGTGAATGTAATGTATAATGTTAGTGTAATGTATAATGTTAGTGTGATGTATGTATAATGTTAGTGTAATGTATAATGTGAGTGTAATGTATAATGTGAGTATAATGTGAGTGCAATGTATAATGTGAGTGTAATGTATAATGTGAATGTAATGTATAATGTGAGTGTAATGTATGTATAATGGGAGTGTATTGTATTATGTTAGTGTAATGTATAATGTGAGTGTCATGTATAATGTGAGTGTAATTATAATTTATAATGTGAGTGTAATGTATAATGTGAGTGAAGTGTATAGTGTGAATGTAATGTATAATGTGAGTGTAATGTATGTATAATGGGAGTGTATTGTATTATGTTAGTGTAATGTATAATGTGAGTGTCATGTATAATGTGAGTGTAATTATAATTTATAATGTGAGTGTAATGTATAATGTGTGTGCAATGTATAGTGTGAGTGTTATGTATAATGTGAGAAAATATGATTTATGTATCGTGTGATACATAAAATTGAAGTTTTATGCATTCTATTTTCATCTATTTACTCAATTGTTGATATAAGTAAAATGTGTGATTGTGTGAAGTGTAAAAAAGTAATTTGAAACAAAATGTTTCATGTTAATGAATGTATGTACTATACATGAAATTATAGGTTATACTATATATACTATACTACACCATTTTAACAGGTTGGATTGATTTACCCCTATTTGTGTGTTCAGATCGCACTTCTAACTTACATGCACACCAAAAGCTATCTGTTCAGAAAGGTACGTTCAATAACTTTAACAATGTAAAGAACAATGAAGGTTGTGTTATTCAGAATATTAATAGTCAATTTTTATGCTTTTCTAGGCTCGAATTTTTTATGATACGTTGGTGTCAACCCAAAATTTAGCCAAGGTTTTGATTTCAACCAATCCAATGATCAAGTCTGTTAAAACAAACTCCAGCTTTTTATTCAACTTATTATGCACATAATTTTGATAAGAAATATATATTGATATTTCAATCAATATGACATTTATCATGTTCACTTAAATTTTTTGTATAATAGTAGTGTTGGAAGTGTTAAAACTTTCAACACTACTATTATACAAATATGTAATTTGAGTGAACGTAATCAATGTCATACTGAAATATTTAAATATCCTAGTTATAACATTGCGTCCTGTTTCCTATGAAAATTACAAAAATCCCTCTTCTTTACACTATGCACATAAACGACCAAACTAACTACAAAACCCACCTTTCTCCCTCAGATGAGTCCAGCGCCACTGTGGAGCCGAGCATTAATTCTACTGGGCTTGCCCCACGAGGACTCTATACGTTGTGCTAAATACGTGGTTTTTCTTTATAACCTTTTAAAGGACTTTCTTGTCTTATATTTCGGATACCATTTAATACGGTATCAGTTTATGTGAAATGTGTATGTAAATTAGTGGATGTATTTTTATTTTACAGTCCATTATTTGATGGGTATTGAGGGGTTGAAGTAGATTGCTCTTTGATATTGACGACACGTTTTAATTTAAGGAATTGAACCAAGCACATAAGAGACTGCTATGGCTGCTCTTGAGTCTTGAGTAGGTTTAAACTTTAAATCAAAGCAGTGCCCTGCGCTAAGTTACTGAAATATTATCTGATATGTTGCCGTAAGTTTACCCATTAGTGACATACTACTTGTGCAGGATTTATTCAATCTAATATATAAAAACAACTTGCATGAAATAATATATTGAAACTACTTGTACACCTTTCGAACTAGTGTGAAAGATATTGCGCCTCTTTCCTGCGAAGTGCGTGTGTGTTAATTTTAAGGGAGGCTGAATTTTTCATGTAAAATGATATTATCTGGACGATATTATCTAGTTTCTTCGCAAACATGACACACAGGCTGAATTACAGCCGTTTGCCACACTTCTTGCCATTTTGAGACATTTCCTGTGTTGGTGGCCGAATTTTGTGGCAAAGCGGCGCGACCTCTTTATGATCTCTTTATGTACTAGCAAAATTTAATTCGTGAAATATAAAAAGTCGATAAGAAGCAACGTAACCATTTAGCGGAATTAAATTGCACGTACGCACATATGTACGCGCGCAAGGACATCTTTGCTGGCTAGGCCTAACCTAACCAGTTACTTCTGAGTGATATTGAAACCATTTATGGATTAAACTACTTCGTTTAGTTCATTTCGAGTACCTAAAATACATGGTTTGACCGTGTCTGATTTAAGTGTATATAATGATAAATGACGACTCCAAAACTGTAGCCCAAGATAGTTGGTGAGCAGCGGCCAGCGGCCAGCCCATACCTTTTCTTTTATCTTTGATCTTGGATTGATTTGGCGGTTTTATGTACAAGTTGTAAGCAACATTATTGCTAGTTTATCTAATAAACTCAAAGAGCATGTGTAACTACTAAAAGTTTGTGAGAGATTTGGAATCAGAGTATACAGTATAACTATCTAAAAAGGACATATATTCGCTATCTATTGAATGTTTCGAAATCTAACGATGCAAAGTATAAGATGAATATCCGGTTATAGAAGAGTAATATTTATCTTGTTACTTTTCTAATATTATCTACATATGACACAGAGGAATTTAACATTTTCTGTATATTTGTTGTTGGAACTCTTATTTACTTAAAACATTGTAACTTAAATCGACTCCAATGAACGTATCTGTACGGTACTGGGGTGTGGAGGGGATGAAAGTTTACTCATACCAATGAAATCACATTACCAACTGGTAACGATACGACATTAAACCAACTCCTTTACTAGGACTACATTCATGGACCAGGTCATGACTCCCGAACAACAACAACAAGTCCAACAGCTCCAAGCGTACGCCATACAGCGGAAGGAGCAAGCAGCTGGGATTCTTAACATAGGGATGATGTGTTTTGAGAAGTGTACCTCGGGAGACAAGTACGCGAACTTTTTTATAAATTTTCTGATGGTGTGATTTTTTGCTGTTGTGTATTGGAAATATTGAAGTACTACGGTGCAATACTGTTAACTTACAATATAAGGGGACTGACCATGACATCCTATAAATTGCCCTCTTGGTCAATAGTAATACTAAAAACTTGATGAAAATCTGACTATGAGTATGGTCAAGGAAAAAAATTTTCGACCACTTGACCATGACTCCTGAACGTAGGCCAAATTGTCAAAAAATCGTTGTCTTCTTGTCCCCCCCCCTCTGATTTACGATATAAAATTTAAAAGATAGCAACTAAGATACGACTTTCTCTAATAAATTGTTTTTTCAGATTTTCATCCTCTTTTGACAGAAAGACTGAGAACTGCTTCAAAAACTGCGCAGAACGATTTATAGATACGCAATTTTTTATAGCTAACAGACTGCAAGAAAAGATGCAGCAATGAATATATTTATAAGCTTAACATTATTGCTAGGTTTTCATTTGGTATAGTTGATTTAAAACAGAACGTGTACTTGAAGTTTCTCAATTATATTAAGAGAACAAACAACAAGATTTAGAATTTCTTGAGAGATCAAGATATCGATATGTTGTTCTTGAATAACTAATTTATTGTTTTACAAAATGGAGTGTATTTTTTACAAATTAAACCGTAGGATACTCGACTAGCATGGCCGATAAATTGTGCCTTTCATCGAATGGATGACGCGAGAATATCTCTTTGAAAACCCATTATATATTTAAAATGTGATTCTGACAACCTCCGATTTTCCCACGAAGTTGGGTCCTCAAATTAGTACCATGTACTATTACTATTGTTGACTTTGTTAGATGATCGTCTTTACGGCATTAAATACGTGAAGGTCTTAGAGCAAGGAAAAGGCCAATCGCTCTTGTGTCAATTGTTGTTGTTCCATTCATTCATTGTACAACTACAATGCAACTCAAACATCAAAGTACTGTCCTCTGTCAATAGGCGTTGATTGCTTCACGTTGAGACCTATTTCACGCCGCCGTTGGAGGCTGCCTCTTCAAGGCCGCAGGGCTAAGCTAGGCAACGTCTACTTCTAGCAAGACGTTGCCTAGCCCTGCATCCCCCTAAGCTGAACGTTTCATTATGCGTTAGAGAGCGGTAGAAAGATATAATCTCGTCGATACAATCTCGTCAATTTCATCTTAATCATAATGCAATTGAACCGTTCAGTTTGAAAGGTGTTTGTTTCACCAACACAGTGTGGCAACGTGAGCAGTGAGACAAATTAATGCCGCTGCGCGCTTTGAATTTGCGTTCCGATGGACAGATGGACAGATAAAATTAAATATAAAATTAAATAACAGATAATGGAAATGGCGTACTGTTCACAATTGCAAGCTAGGGATGGGCTTCTGCGCTTAGTTTGTCTTTAGGCCTTAGTTTCAGTAGCTAGTAGCTCTTTGCCTTTAGTGCGTCTTTAGGCCTTAAGTGCGTAGTTGCCTAAGAGTAAGATAGACTAGCAGTAGCACTAGCAGAGATATATGCAATTGCACTCCAACAAATACTTTTAGTCAGTCAAAAACTCTTCACCAGCGACAAGGCACATGCTAGTTGCTTTGTTCTACAATTACCTGCTCCGCCCATTATCAATAAGCATACAAAAGCCTTCAGTCAGTCGTTTTAATTTTTGTAGCTCTTCTAAGTGATAGTCATTGTGTTCTGGGTAGTATAAGTAGTCCATCAAAACAAAAATCATTCTGTGCCTCGCGCGGAGAACATTCTATTTCTAATTCTATTTCTATTTGCTATTCTTATACATAATTCTTGGCGTCCGCTTATAATTGAATTCCTAATCCTAGTCCTATAAATATAATTTAATTGCGAGGACTAACTCTTACTGATAGTTATACTTATACTTATAGTTGTACAGTCATAGTTATATTTCAAAATATCATTATCAGTGGAAATCGTGTCCGTTCAAATCACAAATAGCTGCTCCGTCATGCACATCATGTAGCTGCGCTTGGTTGATTCTCGGCCCACCCACAACAACATAACACACCCGTTATCATTTAGTGCACACCTCTTGGAGTCGAGCTTTCTCGAATTGAGGACCTAAAAATGGTTCCATCCTCACTTGAAAACACATTGGTTCAGTAGTTTAAGAGAAAATTAAATGGGACTAAAAAAATCAAATGGGACTAATATGGGAACAAATTTGTAACAAGCTGTTTTCAAAAGGAATATATTGTTATTGGTCCCAGGAACCACAAAGAGTTGTCTGTATTTGTTTTGCCCGGCCGCAACAGCATTTTGCAAATTTTCACACAGGCGCCCCATAGTATCGGTATGGGATTGGGCCATACCGATACGCGCAACATACAACATATTCCTGCTTGTTAGTCATACTCATATTGTCGCGGTGATACCCGACTCACGCAGCTAAAGAACGTTAGACGGATATAATCTCGTCAATACTCATAGTGTTACCAATTTGTTCCCAGACCATCCTTATTATGCCCTTTCTACAGGCAGCTTGAATTGATCCAAAGAATGACGCAGTTTGAGTCTAAAGTCGATATTGACGTGGTTAATTGACGTTGAATAAAACGGGCATTCAGAAGAAATCATGTGTTATGAAAGAATGGTGTTTAAACTTAAAGGAGCATGGTTGATGGTCATTACTATTAGTCTTCAGTCTTGCGACTTGTGACTACGAGTTTGTCAAACTCATATAGGTATCCACAGAACAATTTTTGTCGTACGGCTTAAGACCAGTGATTCTTTCCACGGAAAATTAAATGTCACGGCCGACATACTATTACTTATTTATACTCATTGTCATGTTCCGAGCCATATTATTATTAGGGGTCGTTCACATATGACGCCATCACCTAGGGGAGACTGGGAGGGGGTTTGGCCAATGATGATGTCATCGAAATTTTTAAGGATTGATAGGATTTTTTTGAAAATTTTTGATTTTTTTGAAAATTTTTATCAGAATTTTACAAAATCAGAAGGAAAATTTTCAAGTAAAAATTCTGATTCAGAAATCTGGTGAAATACTGTGTTTTCACTGATATGACATAGTATAACAAATTGGCACCAATGCGACAATGGCATCAATGATCATCATCAATGGTGACAATGGCGATAATCAGTAAATAATTATACCTATTTCAGTTTTCACGTCGGCATTGACGACAGTGGCGTCAATGGTGCCACTGTCACCATTGGCACCACTGTCATCAACGCCAATAAATCGGTATAAATGATCTTTCCTGATTATCGCCATTGTCGACATGGTCGACAGTGGCGTCAATGGTGCCATTGTCGCCATTGATACCATTGTCGCCATTGTCGACATTGTCGCCGTTGATACCACTGTCGCCATTGGCATCACTGTCGCCATTTTTGTGGTATGTATCTTTTTTATCTTTGTCTGATTGTCGCTGCAATGTCGCCATTGTCGCCATTGTATTCATTATCACCATTCTCGCATCGCGATTGTATTTATTATCACCATTGTTGCCATTGTCGGTACCATTTTGTCGACACCTCTTGGAGTCGAGCTTGCTAGAAATGAGGACCTGAAAAAGGTTCCCTCCCCACTTAAAACCACATTAGTTCAGTAGTTAGGGAAAATTAGCCTCAAGTGGGACTCATCTGGGAACAAATTTGCAACATTGTTTTCGAAAGGAATATATTGTTGTGGGTCCCAGGAACCCCCCAAAGAGTTGTCAATCTGGATTTGCTCCGGCCCGGCCGCAACACTAACAGCATATTTCACCTGGCGCCTGTGTGAATAGAGTCAATTTCTTGATTAATGGTTCTATGAACCAGATATGGTGTGCAAAATGGCCGCAATAGTCACATTATAAGGGACGCATCAAGGTTTAAAGATCCTCAGGCCAACGTGTTTTGACTTTGAGTTACATCGCATTTTTGTAATTCGTGTCTAAGAATTGACAAAGAAAGGAAATTTTAAAGATAAATCACTACAGAAGTATCAAAACAGTTACAATCATCTACCGCTGTATTTGGTAAACCTTCATTTTGTAAATGAAAATCAATGATTGACAACTCTTTGGGGGAGGGGGGGTTCCTGGGACCCATAACAACTTATTCCTGTTGAAAACAGCCTGTTAGTCATAGTGTTACTGTTAGCGTTAGAAATGTGTTCCCAGACCATCCTTATCATGCCCTTACTGCAGGCAGCTTAAATTAATACAAAGAATGACGTAGTTTAAGTCTTAAGTCGATATTGACGCGGTTAATTGATACAAAGAATGACGTAGTTTAAGTCTAAAGTCGATATTGACGCGGTTAATTGACGTTGAATAAAACGGGCATTCAGAAGAAATCATGTGTTATGAAAGAATGGTGTTTAACGTTAAACTTAAAGGAGCATGGCCATCACTATTAGTCTTGCCACTGTGACTACTAGTACGTATTGGTCAGACTCATATCAGTATCCACAAAACAATTTTTGTCGTACGGCTTAAGATCAGTGATTATTTCCACGGAAAATAAAATGTCACGGCCATACTATTACTTACTACTCATTGTCATTATCATGCTCCCAGCCATATTATTGTGATCTTTTGTTGCTTACAGTTACACACATGACTGATTATTTGTTGAAGATCAAAATGCCTGCAGTTTACTTTACCTTTTAATATACTTTTTAGAGCAATTATCATACTTATAGTTACTGTTACTGTTAGGTGTCGTTCACATATGACGTCAGCAAATTTTCGGCAATTTTTACCCCCCCCCTTCCCCCCTCCGTCATCATTCATCATCATGAAGAAACCCCCCCTAAATGTCAGAGGTAAATTAACATAATGACTTCATCACAGTCGGAACCCCCCTCCCCCCCTCGTCATCAATCATCATCATTCATGGAAACCCCCCTCCCCCCTAGGGTGATGACGTCATATGTGAACGACCCCTTAT
>JH152806.1:560807-572478 GCA_000226015.1 Mnemiopsis leidyi | reverse complement strand
CCCCCCCTCCCCCTCCGTCATCATTCATCATCATGAAGAAACCCCCCTAAATGTCAGAGGTAAATTAACATAATGACTTCATCACAGTCGGAACCCCCTCCCCCCCTCGTCATCAATCATCATCATTCATGGAAACCCCCTCCCCCCTAGGTGATGACGTCATATGTGAACGACCCCTTATAGCTAACAGCCTACTTGGTACTGGTAGTGGTTACTGGTTGAGTGCGATTTACATCGTAAAATATCAATTGCACGAGTCGGAGCCGAGTGAAAATTCATTGGTCATTGCATACATTCATTACATAACATTGTCAATAAATCTAAGTAGTACTACTACTAGTTGTACTGATACAACTGCAGAAATTCGAATTGTAGAATAAGGAATTGGAGCTCTGATCTTTCGTTTTGGCATCATCATCATCAACAAGGACCAGTCAGACAACCTTAATTAATCAGGCCGTTTTCATCCATCATCAAACTGGAAACAAATATCGCTTTTCTCATTCTGCTTAAATTCCAGTGAAATACATAAACAATTATACATTTTAAACTTTTAAAAATACTTTTCTGCATTTTACAAAATTTCGCGCCAGCTAATTCTAAGACATGAGGGCACTGTTTGGTACACTATTGGCATGCTGTGGGGACCCAGGGACCCATGCCCCGATAGAAGTCGTCAGAACTGCCAGTGTCAATGCTGATCCGACCAAGAAAGCCGATAATCCGAATCGCAAGATGTTAAAAACAGTGGGTCTTACTTTTATTCTTAAATTTATTTATTGATATTAGTAATACTAACAGTATAAATTGTAAAATGGCATTTCTTTGGCCATAGAAAAGGTACATGCACTATGCAGTCTTGTTGATTTAAATTTGATAGTGTTTTATTCAGTGAATTTGAAATCGATATATCAGACTCCTAGTCTTAGAGCATAGAGACAAAATTGAAGTTTTGAGGAGGTAAAAACCAGATAATTTTGGGTCTCAATTTTTCCTACGCTTTAACTTCATTTTGTTTTCAGGCACAAAGTCGGCAGTTTATCCAGCGAGAGCAGTCTAAGATGGCGAAACAGCAGTCTGTCAGCAATTTCCAAGCGAAATCCACGAACAGATCTTACGACAAGTTCGTTCCTTTAATCCTTTCAAATCGTATTTTATCTTAAATAACTGTAACTGTAAGGTAATAGTCCAACTGTAAAATTCTGGGTGCAACTATAAAAACTAGAACTGCAACTGTCCCCCTTTGCAAGTTTTATGGCATCAAGGAAATTTGTCTCTTGCATAGCCAGTTTTCGACTTCAACTTCAAGTACTATAATTAACTATTACTAAATCGTGTTAAAGAGAACTGGACTTTCATCGAAAACAGTTTAAAATTCTTGACAAGATTTTGAGCTCCAAAAGTCGGGTATTACCATGACAACAATAAAATTCTTGCTCTGTCCCAACAATAGTATGATTCGTCGCATTAATGATTAATGAAAATTTTAGTTGATATAAATATAATTAGAATTAGTATTAACTTAAATCTAAATTAACATTGTATTTGAAGCGAAGTTTAAGAACTCATCCATGTCCATTAGATCTGATAAATTTTATCAATTTCAGGCCCATCGACTACAAACCCTCCTTAAGAAGCCGGAAAGCCCCTCCAATAGTAGAACCAGTTGCCGAATAGAGATCGAACCCGTGACAATTTCGACTGTCTATTCTTCACCTTGTCCTCAAAAAAAGAAATTGGACCTTAATATACGGTTTTAAATTTATCATCAAATATTTTGTTAAAATCTCAGTATCATTTCACGTCATGTTTAATAATTATAAAACCCATAGATTAATTTTGTATGAATATAATGAAAAAATCGTAGCAAAAATGTGAATCAATTTATTGTATTGGTATCCGGTTCATAACAACTATGTTTACAGATACATTAATTACAATTACAATTAATCTGAATCATCGCCATCTAGTTCTACGAGTGCTTTTTCGCAACAGCGACAGTCAATTATTTAAATTTTTGAAGTTCTACTAAGATTGTACTGCCAGAACTTATAATCAGATTGTATTTGTACTCCCAGAACTTATAATCCGACTTTTTCTTGGTATTTTACTTAAAGTAGATAATTCATCATCAAACGATATTTTACTAGACGTTGTGGCTGTCATAGACAACAGGAACTGAGGTACCCAGGCAAACAGCCTTTCTCACAGTCACGGTTAATGTTTATATTTATAAACTTTGTCAGGATTCGACTAAGATATTGATTCAAACTTTTAATCAATATCTTACGCGAGTCCCCTCTACATAAGTAGTAACTTTGACTAGAACTTCCTGCTTTGGTTTCGATGTTTTACCTCAATGCTTGGGACTTGCAGATATATTTCGATGGTTTTTAGTATATAACAAAACGATTTTGTTTGCTGGTAAAATCAAATTCAAGTTATTTTAAAATCAAATGATAAGATTGTCTTTATTCTAAAAACTTCGACTTTTACCCCGTTTTGCAAATACAACGGATCGATGAAGTTGCGATATTTCGCTTCAAATTATTATAAGATTTTCAAATTCTATTAAATTTAAAAACAATGGGGAAGTATACTCCAGGTTGATAAAACAATGGCAACCACCTACCAATTGTCCATCGCAATTGCTATAACTTCCAACTATTTGCGACAGTAATATGAAGTTTGATTGGTCTTGCAGGAAAGAGAGCAGATTATCAGTTTTACAAGCTTTGACTTTGAGCTGCGAGAGTCGCGTAGGGCGTAACCGCGACAAGCAGAACATGGACAACTAGTACTAGTACTACATTAATATAGCTATAAAGTGACGGCGCCAATCTAGCATGAACGTTGAGAGCAAGACGAGTGGAGATCTACTTTGACGAATATTGACTTGTTGGAGGTCTGGAGAGGGCAGGTCAACCAGAAGTAAATAGTAATTATATTAATGACAATGACATTCCCAATATTTTGGTGAATCGGAATAGTTAGTTCGATAGTTCCAATCACCTATCTTGGAAATTACCCTTTTTGGTGCTCTTTTTCTCTTCACCGCGACAAAGTCATTATAACAAACGATAATAGAAGGGGGCATTTAAAGATGCCGAAGAATTGATGAAGTCATTTTTGAACAACCCTTAATTGTAATAAGGCCAAGGGGGAGGGGTTAACTTTAACACTTGGAGTAGGGGTTCCTGACTAGTGACTACTCCATTGAGAACTTGTTTAGCGGTTTTTGGAGGTACCAACTCTTTTGACTTCTAATTTGTAGATATCCTGAGAAGCCGACCAACGCGTTGTCTTGGCGGGCGCCTAAAACACCGGAAATCAAACATGTATCCCAGGATAAGTAGGGGCCATTATTAGCTAAGAGTAAGACAGATTTTTACAAAAAGAGTTGTCTTTGATATCATTAAGCTATGGCGAATGACCTATGACTCGTCGCCGCGAACAATAGTGCACTAGCACGTGCATTTCAGATCATTAGTCCGATAATTGCTGAACATTATCTAAGATTTTGGGAATGGGAGTGTTGTAATTTCGGTTAGAAAGAAGTGAAGAGACGGGCTTTACGTTGAGTGGTCGTGTTAAGTGCGCCGTAAAACATAAACAAATTCTCAATTATAACAAAAGCATCATTTAAACTCAAAATTATACACTTCAGCAATAAAAATTTCGATGGAATGTGTTCCTAATGAGTATCAACTGTGCTACAGTCACTCAATATTACTCAGTATTAATATGCTGCAAATAAGTGAAATTTAAAACAAAAAATACGACAAGAGGACAAGAAACAAAATTTAATGCCATAATGTTAAATTATCGAAAATTAAAATTGGCAATTCATCGAAGTTTCTGATCTTAAATAAGTACAAAGTTAGGATTTTACCGAATTGTTTTCAAAATTAACTTGACAACAAAGCTTATTTTTCGCTTATTGTGCATAATCTAAGAAATCACGTACTTGGCTAAAAACATAACCCAAATCATAACCATTGAAATCTGAGGTTTTATTAAATCTTTTTTTTAAGCAGTGGATAAATCCGAAATTTGTATGAAATGAAAATTAAGGAGTTAAACTGTTAAAGCGTTCAAAATTGTTTATGACTCGCATCATAAGCTAAGTTCAACAATGTTTTTGTTATTCTCTTCTTGACTCGAGTGAAAGACATAGGATTTAAAGGACATTCGTCGATTTATTTCTGCGTTTCTATGCCGTAATCAGAACAATCAAATTATTTATTAAAAAGTAGTTGTTGAAAGTATTAAAACGCGTAGTAACGCGGATCTATATCGATGAATTTGTATGAAATCCTTGTCTTCCACTCGAGTCAAGAAGAGAATAACAAAAACATTGCTGAACTTTAAGTGTTTAATCATGGTTTCAGGTGTTAGGTCATGGCTAATACCGACGTGTTAATTCTATATTTTAGCCTTCTCAACTGCCCTACAATAGCTGGGTCTATATAACCTAGGTCACAACATTAAGTTTAACGGCTGAAATGATTCGGAATTTGGATAAATTTAAAACATAAGGAAATATACTTTATAGCCCTGTTACGGCATCATCTTGGACCAAATTCCGTCCCACGTAAAATGGGCGGAATTTTGATACAAAATCTCGGATTCATCTACAGGTTTGAACAGTGAAAAGGCGGCTACTGAAAAACCAAAAAACATAAAAATCACTCAAGCATTTAGAAGTGTTACTTAATATTACTGTACAATTACAAAAATCCAAACAATTGTTTTCATCATCAACCAAAATTAATCTAAATATGATCATTCGCCACTAATATTGTTTAACATCGGTTGTCTTGAGTCCGGCTCAAGATCACAAACGGCCATCTGGTTAAACTTAGTTGATCTCAAAGTTTAAAGTCCAAGTCGTATTTTCCGCGAGCACATCCGGGTAACTCGCGACGCAAGACGTGAATGACATCGCGTCGTGACTTGATAAAGCAGCTAACGTGACTTTATATATTGTATAGAAAGGTCACGTGACTCAATAGATTAGGTCACGTGTTGTAACTAGTTCATGTGCTAAGGAACCGGGATCACCTGTTCAACTTCGCTTTGAGGTGATTCAGGACCCCCGTTTCGTAGTGCTTCAGTTTCTCGAGGAGGGTTGTACACTTGTGTTCGTACTCCTGTGCTTTGCAATTTGCTTCCACCTTGAAAAATCAATCTGGTAAATTCTAGACTTGATACAAGCAGTAAATAGGATTTGTTTAGTAAATCCTAGACTTGAGACAGGTATTTAATAATATCAGTCTAGTAAAATATAGACTTGAGGCAAGCATTTAATCTAGTTTTAATGGCCTAATAGATCGATAAATTTCGAAACAAAAAGATCAATTAAAAGAACACCTGCATTAATGGACTAGAATAAAGCAAGATTGACCGGCAATTTGTCTAAAATGCGAACGTCTAAATATCATTAGTCCAATTGCATTTTTCTTTTCCTCTGGTTGGCCCATTGGCGATCAGTTAAAAGAGTGAGGTGGAAGCCCGATTGCAGAAACTTCATTTCAAAAGACAAACTTTAATTTCATGCCTTTTGTATTTTCTAACAGCAGCCAAACCAGGCACCAGCTGCATGGAGTCATCAGAAACCAATAATTGGGGTCATTCAAAAAGTGCGTTGCCAGAAATGCTATTTCAAACGGCTGAACTTTAATTTCTTTGAAATATAGACGGATATAATCTCGTCAAGCTTTTATTAGAAGAATAACTCTAACGAAATCTTTAATAAATGTAAAATGAAGCGAATCTAGTGAAAATGGGGAAAACTAAAACTTACCAGACAAAGCTTAGTTTTTGCCAGCTCCATCTCTAACTCTCTTAGTCTTTGTTCTGATGGAATATCGATAGCTTTCCCGCCTACCTATCGGAGTTAATGTCGTCAGGAGAGCAACGCCAGAGAGTTTTTGAAAGTAGTCAAAATGAAATTATAAAATTTATGTTCAAACTCTTTTGCACTCATTGAAAATCCATACGAAAATTGTCTGCGACTTTAATTTTAAGGAGACCAAAACATAAATATACTGAACATGTCTGGAATTGCTACCTTATGACTTAATTGTCACTAATGACTTAGTTACGGTATAGGAGAGTGCGGGAATGCCAACATTTCACCAACCTGAGCTTTGATCTCTATAACCTCCTGGTTGAGCTCCTGTTTCTCTTTCTCGTGCCTTTCTTCCAGGGCTCGACACATGTTATGGTACTCCTGGAATGACTCGTTGTTAAAAACTTGTTAATTTACAAATTAAGTGCTCAACCAAGCGCTTATGTAAATCTAGAGAGATGGTATTCCTGGAACAACTCGTTGTAAAAACTAGTCAATTTTCAAAAACGGACATCTCGTCTTACCACTGCAAAATTCGCGGACAAAAACTGAAAAGTAACAAGAAAAATGTTGTCTGAAAGAGTAAATTACCTTGATGGTAAGTTTGTGTCTAGCTCGCTCGTCGTCACCCTCAATTAGGGAACTGTGGTACAAATTCTTGGTTCTCTCAATCTCTGAACTGAGAACGGAGTTGCTGTCCACCATCTCCTCGTATGATGACGTCATCTTGGCCAAATCTCTCTTCAGCTCCTGGAACACGAGGAATCGGTGTTGTTTCAGTGGGGCTAAGTGAGTTTTCTCTATTACTATTGCTCTATTTCTCTATTACGAGAGGAAATTAAAGCAAGACCCCAGAATGAAAAATATTCATGGAAAACAAAAGATTTATGGCAAAAATAGATTTTTTACCAAGTTTCGTTTTTCCAGCTCATCAAGTTGGTGTCTCATGTTAACTTGGTTCTGTGTTAAATGTAGGACCAGCATGTCATTCTCCTGCTCTAACCTGAAAATTTAGTATGATAGCACGAAAATGTGACAATTTATAGCACTGTGAAACTTTTTGAGTCAACATCAAACACGAACCCTGGCGAGAACGGAATTTTGCGGACCGGAAATTTTTTCAACCTT
Source organism: Mnemiopsis leidyi (assembly GCA_000226015.1). Lineage (NCBI taxonomy): Eukaryota > Metazoa > Ctenophora > Tentaculata > Lobata > Bolinopsidae > Mnemiopsis > Mnemiopsis leidyi. The sequence continues at coordinate 565,496 of JH152806.1, read as the reverse complement.
TTTAATTTGTCTATCGTTTTAAGTTAGTCACAGCCTGTAATATCAACAGTACCTGTGGTTATTTTCCCTGGAAAGTTTCAGTTCATGTTCAGCCCTTCTGACAGGGTCTTGTAAACTCCGCTTCTCATCCTGGGTATTAAACATGTGTTACTTTACTACTATATAATTACTTTACTACTATATAATTAATTATTATACTTCTATACTACTATGCTACTATACTATAATACTAATATACTACTATACGACTGCTATAGGATTGCAATACGACTGCTATACGATTGCAATACGACCACAATACAACTACAATACGGCTAATTAATGATGGCGAATAAATAATCAGGAAAATGGCAGACTCGATTATTTAAGAGGACCTTCATGTTATAGATGCAAAAACCTGAATCTGATGAAATTGGGCCTCCCATACAGCAACTTTGCCGGGTTTAATCTTCACAGAGGCAGCGGTGGAAAGTAATTTTTGTCCCTGCTTTTTGTTCATGAATCTCTTCGGTAGCGCAACTCGGAAATACTTCAACATCTCTGAAAATTGTGTAAGAAAATTGTGTAAGAAAATTGTGTAAGAAAATTGTGTAAGAAACGGTTAATGTTATGTAAAACGATTAAAATGAGTTATTACAAAACATGATAGTAACATCTGGGTTATTCAGCAGTGTCTGAGGCAAGAATTAAGCGTCTGCAACGCACTATTGCTAGCCAATTTCCGTGGAATCTGGAACGACGAACAATTTTCACGGCTGAAAGACCATCAGACAAAGGGCGTCAATAAATTGTGTGCGAGAAAAACAATGTTATTTAATGTGTAATTTCAATGCGTGACTTTCTAAACTTATCAAACTCTTCCCCATCCCGGTAAAATCGACAAAAATGATAAAGAAATCGGGTTGCCGTAAGGAGGCTTACCTTCAAAGTCCTGCGAGATAAGATCGTTTCTCGAGAGTTTGAGAAGGGAAACTGCAACCTTGTACAGGGTGTCCGGACCTTCTGTCAGGAACATGTCTACAATCCGGTATACTAGACCTGGAGTAAATTGTTAAGAAGTGGGAACTTTCTTTCTCTACTTCCTTTCCTTTCTCTCATTTCTCTACTTTCTCTACTTTCTCTATTTTCTTTCCTTTCTCTCCTTTCAGTCCTTTATCTTCTTTCTGTCCTTTCTCTACTTTCCCTCCTTTCTCTACTTTCTCTCCTTTCTCTACTTTCGCTCCTTTCTCTCCTTTCTCTCCTTTCTCTACTTTCTCTCCTTTCTCTACTTTCCCTCCTTTCTCTCCTTTCTCTACTTTCCCTCCTTACTCTCCTTTATCTACTTTCTCTCCTTTCTCTACTTTCTCTACGTTCTCTCCTTTCTCTCCTTTATCTACTTTCTCTCCTTTCTCTACTTTCTGTCCTTTCTCTCCTTTCTGTCCTTTCTCTACTTTCACTCCTTTCTCTTCTTTCTCTTCTTTTTCTCCTTTCTCTCCTCACATGAACGGTGAACCACATAACACATCATTCTACCATTTTATCTATGAATCACTCCCATTATCTTTCTATGTTTAGTATCCATTGTGATGTTGTTAAAGGATAAACCGTTGTTTGGAAGACGGATATCAGATAGAAACAAGTAAGACATTTACCGAGTGGAAATTTAGCGCTGAACAAAGTCAAAAACCATTGGCTTGCGTACATGTGTGTATTTAACTCGTGTTTCTGAAATAAAGTTTGCAAGATTAGCAGGATGAAATAATAAATCCATTAAGACACAAGATATGGGTTAACTCTACGAAATAAACTCTCAGAAAGTGAAATGGAACGAGAGTGAATGAGCTTAACCTTTAAGATTACGTACCAGATTGTAATCTAACTCTAAACTTCATTAAAATTGTAAAAAGTTTATTTTCTAAACCAATCTTTAAATGTAAACATTATACCTGGAAGTGCTCCCAAAGGTCTGGCATCTGATCTTCTATTATTCGTTCCAATATGTAAAACTTGAGCTGCAGCATCTGGAACCCTGGAATTCAGATAGTGTGAGTTATGAGTTAAAGTGATGTCATGAACATTTTTAGAAAAAATGAAAATCGAATGGGGTCCCTTTGATCAAATATAATGTTAAATTCATTTGGAAAAGTTCAGAAGCTTCTAAACCCGTTAAACAGGGAAAATTAATATTTCATCTGGTTCCCTAGTTTCTAAGCTTTTGCAAAGCCCGCGAGACATTTAGAACAAGGACTGTGGGGACGTGAAAATTAACGTGGCTAAAGGCGGACTAGCCAAGATCAAATTGTAATTATTAATAATATAGGTAAACTTTGATGTTGAAGCCTATATTTGTTGAAAAATGACACCTGCGCCTACATTTAAGAAAATTACTATACCCTTAACAGGGATTACTTAAAGTTCGAACTCCAGCATTATTTCACGGTTTGAGTCCTCGAAGCTTGATCATCTTTATCATTTCTTAAAACAAAATCATGAAATTCTTAATCCTGTCTTCGGTGATGGTTGCTGTGGCCGTTGCTATGGCTGTTAGTGATGAACAAGAACGACCAGATGTACTACAGGGATACTTCACCACATTGCTAGAGATTTACCATAAACTCAAACAGCTAGGTATAATGTTTCTGTACTTATAAGTTACTCTATTGAGTTAAACTGCTTACTTTTATTTACTTACTTATGTATGTATTTTTCTAGGTCCGCGAGCTGTGCCGTTTTGGCAATCAACTGTAGGCCACATAAATTTGAAATCCTACCAAATTTGAGGAACTTAAGTCATGGGGAGGTAACGCAAACTTGTTTTCTCCTGCCATCTCTACAGTAATGTAGTATTATAAACACACTACAACATTGCAGGGAGAGAGACAGTATGTGGACAAACAGCTGGTGAGCTGCTTGCTCTCCTGGGACTCCCTGATATTCTGGAGAGTGTAGTAGAGGTTGCCCGGGGCTGGGTTTGTGATAGTGTTCTCAGTTAGATAACTTCTGTTAAATTATATTTTGTTCTTTTTTTTTCTGAAATTTTGTGTATCCTCATTTGACTTTAGACTTGTTAAACGGAATACGTTTAAAGCTGTTGCTTTAAATGACGTATCAAATGACTCTCAAAGCCAAGAAACACAGCAATCATGCTCACAACGATTGATTAAATTCTTTCTTAAAATAAAGTTTAAAGATTCGCATACTTCGGAAAGAATGGTCAAACTTTCATGTCTATACTCAAAATAACTAAGGATAAAATCAGATTTTCTAACACAATCAAAATCAAATTGTTCCAAAAAATGAAACTTAAAATATATTGTTGTCTTATTAAATTCATTAATTTGATTGATTGTCTACATGTCTTATATCTTGAAGTGTTTACTTATCGAAAATCAAGAAATAACTAAAGATATCATTTCCAAATACCTTAAGTGTTTTGAATTTATTGAGGACGAACGTTTAACCTCAGCGCACAACCGGATGCAAACAAAATGTAAACAGCCGGGTTGAAAGTTGACATGAAACAGGGTAGTATTAACGTAGTGATCAGGATCCGGGCCGGTCTTGAAAAGTGCTCTTGATCAATTGTATAAGCAACAAGGGCTACTGACACTACTGCGATCAAACTACCAAAGTTTGTGATCAGAATCCTTAGAGTGCTCCTTATTTTGCGGTGCGAAGGACCGCCGGTAACGGGAGTCAGTCTGGATTTGACCAGTTCGAATATTGTCATGAGGGAAGCAATCATTGCACTGAGTTCCAAGGTCAATGTCATTGCATTCACTGTCATCAAAAATTGTTCCTGTGACATTTTGAGTCCAAAGAGCGAAAATTCTTCAGCAACAATAGCATTCTGAAATTTGGCAAAATATAAAGTATTTCCCTTTTCAGGGTGAAAATAAACAAAGCAACCCATGGAAAGAGGAAAATAAACCAAAGACAGAAATACACCTAATAAAAAATGTTTCGATTTCAGTTGCCGGAATGGGTATTTTATCTGGAAGTATCGAGCCAGGGCCAATGTAGCCGCTAAGTGATAAGGCGTCAAAATCGTAAGACCAACGAGGATGGCATGAAGCTTGTTGTACCAGGTAGCAACTGTCTTGTCACTGTAATCCACAACGCAGGTCGTTTCTCCAGGTTCCTCACACTCAGTTTCACCCTCCTTGAAGACATGACAGATAAGAGGAAGCAGCAAGATCCAGGGAGTCAGGAAGTCAGCTACAGACAAGCAGAGGTAGAGGTTCCGGGGAACTGAACTTTTCTTGCGGTAGTTGTGAAGGAGGACGAGAGTGTTGAGAAGGGAGCAGGTCAAGAGGAGGAGAGTGCAGGATACTCCGATAGTGACGTCAGGGTGGGTGACTCCTCCCGCGCTGAACAGCGCCATACAACTTCAGTTTTACAAGTGGCACTGATGTAGTTTTACAGGTGACACTGATGTAGTTTTACAGGTGGCACTGATGTAGTTTTACAGGTAGCACTGATGTAGTTTTACAGGTGGCACTGATGTAGTTTTACAGGTGGCACTGATGTAGTTTTACAGGTGGCACTGATGTAGTTTTACAGGTGGCACTGATGTAGTTTTACAGGTGGCACTGATGTAGTTTTACAGGTGGCACTGATGTAGTTTTACAGGTGACACTGATGTAGTTTTACAGGTGACACTGATGTAGTTTTACAGGTAGCACTGATGTAGTTTACAGGTGACACTGA
>JH152806.1:549419-559997 GCA_000226015.1 Mnemiopsis leidyi | reverse complement strand
GCACTGATGAGTTTTACAGGTGCACTGATGAGTTTTACAGGTGGCACTGATGTAGTTTTACAGGTGGCACTGATGTAGTTTTACAGGTGACACTGATGTAGTTTTACAGGTGGCACTGATGTAGTTTTACAAGTAGCACCGCTGTGAATCTTCAGTTTTTAGAAGTTACGCTGCTGTGAATCTTCAGTTTTAGAAGTTACGCTGCTGTAAGAGATACTACGAAACTGCTACCGACAAGGCGTGGGAGAGGTAAATAGTGTGAAAATAACTATTCCTATTTGTAGCAGCTGAATCTAAACATTCGGTTAGTGGCAAATAACCTAACTGGTTGCTATATGGTTGCTAGAGTCGCTGTAGTAATCAAAGTTCACGTGCGTCACGACCGGTGACGATACACGTATTTTGGTAATTTGCAGGAGCTTAGTTTATATTTACCGTGTTCATAATTTACAGGTGCTTGAAGGTGTGATATATTCAGCGTTGTAAACCAGAATGTTCTTGATGATCTAAACATTTATCACTTAACTAACTAAGAAACTCGGTACATGGCCAGTGCACGACCGCAAATCATTAATCAAGGCGACTGGAAGTTACTACCCTTACTACGTTTGTTAGTGATAAAGCAGCAACAGCCATGTTTGTCGTTAAACCACATGCACGGACGTTATGTGCGTAAAGAAAAAAAACAACCAAAACTTAAATCGAAAAATGAAGTTTCGAACATTTAGACGACTGCGTTGTTGGATGTTACCTAAAGGAGATACCAGCTACAAGATATCAAACTAGACGGTTCACTACAACGTCCTCCCCGCCCCGAGAAATAACGTTACCATACTTAACATACCTTTCTTGAACATGTCCCTGAACTGATACTCCTTCATGACGACGGAGAAGAGAGCGAAGGCCTTCTCTTCCTCCAGGTGTAACAGCAGGACAGCTACGATGAAGGATAGACCCTGGCAGTAGCCAACCTGAGAGGAAATTTCTTTATACTAGCTGTTATACGTTACCTGGCAGTAGCCAACCTGGGAGGGAAATTTCTTTATACTAGCTGTTATACGTTACCCATTCATAGCTTCAGAAGGGAATGTTTAACACTAAACTTAAAAGATAAACTTCTGTTATACGTTACCCATTCATAGCTTCAGAAGGGGATGTTTAGCACTAAACTTAAAAGATAAACTTCTGTTATTCGATACCCATTCATAGCTTCAGAAGGGGATGTTTGACACTAAATTTAGATAAACATAGAAGAAAAACTTCTGATTTTCGTGGATCTCTTTCCCAACACAAGGAAAGTCCTCACCTCTTGGTCGGCCCCGGCGTAACTCTTACAAACCCGGTACAGTTTCTCCTGACCATCTTTCCCTTCCCGGAAGTACTCGTTACCCGGAAATGTTCTGTTCAGATCCCAGATTATTACCTGCGAAGAATTTTCGGTAAATTTTGGATTGTGAGTCACAGATTATTACCTGCGGGTAATTTTCGGTAAATTTTGGATTGTGAGTCACAGATTATTATTACCTGCGGGTAATTTCCAGTCACATCTACGGGTTATGAGTCACAGAATATTTTTACCTGCTTGTAATTTCCAGTCACATCTACGGGTTATGAGTCACAGAATATTGCCAACGAGTAGATTGTGAAGTTGACTAAATCAAATGCATTATCAAGGAATTTCCATAGATTTAGTACTGGGAGTACTCGAGGGGTTTTAAACTTTTTCTCGGTTAGATCATAGATTTGATAGTTTGAATTTTGAGGCAGTAATTTAGAATTAGAGAATTGAGGCAGTAATTTAGAATTAGAGAATTGATTCACGTTGCTTAAAACACCATTAGTTTTCATTTTCATTTCACTCTAGCGATTTGCAAATTTTGAAATAGTCAAATTTAGTTGAGGGCTAGAATAACAAAAGATAAAGTCAATTGATCGCCCCAAAGATTATTAATTTAATAGCACAATTTATCACCCATCGACATTAACAAAAGCGTAAAAAGTTATCAATCAATCATAAAACAGTCCCATCATTTAAAATTTCTAGCTGTACAGCGGCAATGGAAAATCAGGGTGTGTGAAGTTACTGTAATTCAGAAGAGTAAAATCCGTCCTGAAAATATCGTACAACTCCTCCACTAACTCCGATTCCAACTCTGACAGCCACTGTTTTGCGAACAACGCAGACTTCGCCAAACGCGGATCTGAAGATTTATCGTACGATCCAAAAACTGAGGCGTTGTCGGCGTGAATCCGTCTGAGAACCTCTGGTCCTAAAGGTCCTGAATACTCCAGGGGAATTATCATGTCATACTTCGCATGAGGGATGCACAGAGTTTCGTTTTGAGGTGAAAAGTGGACGTTTACATTACCACGATGTTTTACCAGCCAAGCTGCGTACTCCGCAAAAGTCGGGTACAGATGATTCAATTTGACATTTCCAGGTTCAATCCCTCTCATCTCACTGACTATCTTCACACCTATCGATCTTTTAGCTCCACCCTGAGTTATCTCGTCCGACAGTTTATCCCGATATCCGGACACCATCCTAGTCCAGGGATTCCGGACAACCGTGAAACTGAAGGCACGCCTGAACGTTACGTCGCCGTACCGAGTTAACGTTTTTGGGATACGGTGCCGATTTGAGATCGGACCATGAACTTTTTTAATCATGATGGGGTCAAGATCCTTCTTTAAATCTCCCTCCGCTTTTAGTAACGCTTCAATCCAGTTAGAACAACCTGTTTTGGGAATACCCGTGAAGATGGTGTTGATTTTCGGGAAGTAGTAAGTCTTCATTCCACATACGCTCCACTTGCTAAGAGGGCTGTAATGAAGATCAAGATCAGACAAAGCTTTCTCAAACTGCGTCTGCATCCACTGTTGGGTGGGCGGGTTGAGGTACAAGTCCTTGTTTTCTGTATAGGGATTTAGGGCAGGTTTAGAAAGTTCGAGCAAGTCCTTATTTTCTGCACTAGTATGTCCGGTAGTTTTGGAAAGTTCCGGTAAGTCTTTATTTACAAAACTTGAATTTGGGGAAAAACTAGTTAGTTTGGAGGAAGTTTCTGTCGTAGAAGCTTGGCTTGAGGGCTCTGTCGTTAAACTTTGGATGGAGGGTACTGAGAGTGTTTGTTCTAGAAAAGAGTCATTCTTCAGACTAGGACTGTTCGTAAATGCTTCATCATCATCATCATCATCATAATCATCATCATCTGTAATTAGTTTACTTTCTGATACTGGTACAATCCCCTCAACATCTATTAAGGAAGTTCTTTTTGAGGGTCTGAAAAGAAAAACAACAATCAAACACAAAAATACTAGTAGAATAATCGTCTTCTTGCTGAGGGACACATCTTTTTCAGGCATCCTAATGCAGAATTTGGGCAGTACGTCCTCCTTTTAAGCTGCAGAGCAATCTTGTTTATCCGGCGCTCCTTAATCCGGTATTGTGTCTTCAACTGTAGTGTTCAGCTGTAGAGTCTATGTGTTGAGCCCAACTGTTGTGTCTATGCTAGATCTAAGCTCCAAAGTACGGTAGTTAGAATCATGTTCTACATGATGCAGATCTCGCTTTGCGAACTAGAAAATAGAGAAATAGAAGGCTATAGCTGGTGTTACAAAGAGAGTAGCGTCAAGAGAAAAATATGCATTTCGTATCGCAGATACTGAGTACCATAATAGATAGAGCGAACATATTAGTCCTTTTACAACTATGAAAAATACAACATCTCGTTCGTGACTAAAACTATATACATATTGTATACATGCAAGTATGTTGGTATACAAGCTATATTCGAGATCACAGTTAACATCTATCTCATGATCTAAATCTTGTTTAACAGCTACAATTGAAGTCTAAGGGCTACAATTAAGCAGGAAAATCTAGATAACGGTATTTGCTTAAGAAAACTTGGATACAATCTAGTGGTGCTCGGTAACGCTAGATTGGGGCTAACATCGTCCTGAACCATCACTGTAACATAATGTGAACATTTACGACCCTTCCTCAGCTCTCTTTACACGAACTTAAAACAAGCCCCAGACGTGCTTAACAAACATAACGCATGCAAAGTCACATAATGTGTAATTGTACTAGCACATGTTAAACTACAACGACTAAGGAGGGAAACACACTCATTAAACTGCAGTTCTTATTCATCACCAGAATAAGTAGAGGTAATGTTACCGACCCTGGTGTGGTGATGTGGGTGTCGACATACAGCGACCACCTTGAAAACATGTTCTCACGTGACTCACAGAGATTAAAGTAAATACATGTAACTACAGTAAATACATGTAACTACAGTAAATACATGTAACTACAGTAAATACATTTGGTCACGTGGCAGATGAAGTTACAGCCTAGAGATAACTGGTAGCAGCTGGATGGGTTATTATCAATAATAGGTGTCGTTAGATGGCCAGGAGATTGTAATTGTTGAAGCAGTGATCAGGGACCGAATGAATAGGATTTTAAGGGATTTTGAAGTTTGAAGTTGTTAAAATGGTCAGTTAACAGTTTAGGACAGTGAAAATCAGCGAAGGTGACCATGCTGTTACAATTAGGGAGCAATGGTAAGTTCGACATCAGAGAAAGTGAGGAGGTGGCGATATCATTAATTCAGGGTCATTAACTTCGTTAGGCGTTACACATGTGATCAGTGAGTTGTACATGTGAAACCAGTTGTTACAACTAACAAAACAGAAGCACAATAATCTTAACAATACTCTTACATCTTCTACCTTATAGTACCTTTAAGTACGATAATGAATAGTAAAGGGAAGTATTTAAATTATTACACTTCTTCAATAAAACATACAGTTAGTCTACTGCGCAAAAAGTAAATAAAATGGGAACTATTTCAGTGCAGATAGTTAAGTATGCTAATAAATGGTTGGGTGCATGTGTGCGTGTACTAAGCTGAACTTTTCTGGATGTCTTGAAGTGTTAACATATGTATTGAGATTTAGTTGTGGGTATTAACACTTGAGCGGGGGATTAGCGGAAGTCTTGGCAATGGCAAACAGTGAGGGGCAAGGTTAAAGAGGAATGCCTTTTGGACAAACGGTTTTTTTAGCCGCCAATAGGGCGAATATGATATGGCTGGGGGTGATAACCTTACTTCTTCCTGAATCCAGGTTTTATATTTCAACAGTATTTTTATAGCACACTTGTTCAGGAAACAGAACCTACTAGACTGCTTTAAATTTCATGTAAATTTTGTTCTCATTTCAAGTACGCTGTTCCTCAAATTTGCGTTTTAGTCAAGTTGGAATTTCTATCACAGAGAAAGTGTTCCAGCCGTTGAAATTTCTACTCGAGACACAGGACGATGGTTTAAAGTCACCTTAAAACACGTACACACATATTTCACGGAATCTTTAGAGCATTCAATATTCACTATTTCTTACATACAACAACAATAAGATTAGCCCGAGTTTAATTTCCGAAAAGCGGGGTATTGTAGTATTGTACTATTGTAGTGCGCGAATTATACTATTTTTGTACAATTTGTATTGTTTGGCGGGACTTAGAAGTGAAAGATGTTTCAATGAAGCGGCATTACAGTCCACAGTCCACACCTGTTCATTTCTCCTCATTGAGAACTACAACACCCACTGTTACAGTGATCTCTAAGATCGACTCAAGCAACTAAACGAAAACGTAACCAAGCCTGAAACTAAAGTCCAAGAGAAAGAGTATAGAGAGCAAAAAAGAGTATACAATGGTAATGTTACCCCCTTACAGCTTACTTAGAACTATAGTATTTGCTGCCGTAACCCCATGTTAGCTAAAAGACGCTCCGCTACAATGGTAATGTTACCCCCTTACAGCTTACTTAGAACCATAGTATTTGCTGCCGTAACCCCATGTTAGCTAAAAGACGCTCCGCTACAATGGTAATGTTACCCCCTTACAGCTTACTTAGAACAATAGTATTTGCTATGTGTTGTGTCAATGATGTGAACAGTGGCAAGTGCAACTATAAGGCACCTCATGGTGATTAGTAAGTATATAAAGTTAGCATATAAAGCACATAAAAAAGTCAGTTTATAAAGTCAGCATATAAAGCACATAAAAAGTCACTACATAAATTCGGTAAATAAAGCACATAAAAACAGTCGATACTCGGTGTTGGTGAAAAATAGTAAATTTTAAGTGTTTCACGGCTTTCCGCAAATCCTACTTCAAAATCAAAAACAATAACAAACTTCACAGTCACCAGCTGATGTGTGTCTAAACAGTGCAGTAAAGAGGCTTATTTATTCAGTATTCCGCAACTTGTGATGCAGCATAGGTAGGATTATACATATATTACGGGCCCAACGGCCAACACTCTCCATTTCTACTGATTTTTTACCTAAAAATAATTTAATTTACAATATATTTACAAAATATAATTACAAAATAACTTAATATCAAAAAACGACCATTAAATTGCCATAATACAACTAAACAAAATATTAAACAACAAATAACAAACAAAATAACAAACAAAAAGAATATTTAAAACATAAGTATGCACAAATTTTGCAGATTACTCCTTTATCAAAATAATTTCATCTCATCGAAAAATTCTATTTTTTACAAAATCTTTTACGTTTCCCCATTTTAAAAGAAAATTATGTTTCCTCTCAACGCTCATAAAATGAAACTGTAACAACTTTATGTCAAATCCTAGCCCAATAAATTTCTTTACTATCATATCTAATATTATTAAAAAATCATTAAATTCTGAACAAATTCTAGCATATCGCACTACCTGTGACTTAAATACGCCCAACATAGTGTTTCTAGATATATTACTAGTTCTATCGGAAAATTGTACAATTTTAAAAGGAAAATCGTCTCGTTTGTCGTATAGATTAACTTTGAACTTTCCCTCATTAATAATTATATTAAGATCTAAAACATTAGCCCTATTATCATCACTATTTTCTTTATTCAAAGTTAAACTTTCAGGATAGATATCCATTAAATGTGAAGCAAAAACACCGTCGGAATTAATAACTGTAATATCATCAATTAGTCTATATGTTCTATTCATCATTAAGGCACTACGATAATCTTTTCTGTACAATACTTCCAAATATCGATTTTCATAAAACCACAGAGTTGAATTAGCTATATATGGTCCTGGATCGACTCCTATTGGAACTCCAATAATTTGCCTAAAAATGTGATTCCCAAACGTAAAATAACAATTGCCTAACAAAAATTGACTGCCTCAATTAAAGACTTTTCGTCGAAAGAAAACGTTTTATCATTAGGTTTATTAACCCAAGCAGATGAATTATCGTATATCAACATATAATTACGTTTAGCATGTTTAAATGCTAATTTTATAACACTTGATAAAGCTGCACTAATATCACTATGTTCTAAATTAGTATACAGTGTAGAAAAGTCATAAGTCTGAATGTCTCGAGCAAAATCAATCTTACCTAGGCTATTTAATATTGAAACATTATTTTCTATTATCCAATTCCGCTTGATACCAGTTACCTTAAAAATCATATCAGAATAACTGCAAATCTTTTTGTAAACAGCTTTTAACCCTAACATAAGTCTAGAAGTTAATGGTTTTATAAAACAATCGGCATATGAGACAACAAACCGCTGAGAAAATGAAGGGTTATGAAACTTAGGAAACAAAACTATATGAGGCAACCTCTCAGCACAAGAAAATATATCTAACGCAAAATTGTCCTTTACAAATTTCTGAATATTATTACAAATTTCACTAGTGTTTCTTTCCGTCACACAACTAAGCCAGTCCCAGCTCAGACACCTGAATATACGTCCTCGATACGTTAGTAGTGCATTGGAATCTGAAAAGTAAGCAACTCTTTCCGTCACTTTATAATAAGATTTTACATTATACAAACATTCGTTAAATATAGAATCACAATAAAACTGTTTACAGATTATGGCGATGTTTTTTCGAAGCTTTATCCACGGGGCAAATAACAAAATGTTTATGAAAATAATTTAAATCTTCCTCTACCGAGGTATCTTTAAAAACTGACCTATATTTCTTAGGATTGGGATATCTATTTTTTAAATTGTTTATAGTCTCATCTAATAAACCTATAAATATATTCTTCCATCCAATAAAACACTTAACATCATACTGTTCTCTATTAGCCCACATTTTAATAACATCATCTAAGTCATGGGTCGGGTTTTAACGAAAAACCTGCCTTTGGATTTTCCACTGTTTCAAAATGACGGTCCGTGCTGAAAGTGACGCGATGAACAGAATCCCTCTCAGTTTGAAAAGATGACACCTATTCCAAAAGGCGTCCTGTTTTTGATCCAGAACATCTTACGAGATTTCACCAGAGCCGTACGTTTACCTTTCCGTACGTTTAATACCTTCTCGTACGTGTCAATTTAAGGATGATTGCGTAATGTTCACCATTTAGATTAAATTACATATACATTTTTTTGGGACCGGCTTTTACTTCGCACGGCCAATGTTTACTCAAAATTTATGTAAATATACAGTATTGTTTCAAATATGATATCAAATCTTAAGATCTTAATAACTAAAAATAAAAGTTAAAGATTGATAGAATATGTAGACAAACAAAGTTGGGTACTAACTATTTACTGACTGTTGAAACGTATGCACATACGTTCATTTTACACGCTTTGTGTAACTAAAACAGTAACATCGTCGGTCAGAAAATAGATTTGGAAGGTGTGCACGGTTTATCAGCTCTGCGTGGAAGTGAAAATTTTGCAATACCGCGGTGTTTACCATAATCGTGCTACTCTAGCGCAAAGTTTGCTTTACTCCAACTTAGGCAGGTTTGCTCTCGTCCTTGTACCTGTTTACAGTCGCCTTGAAAGATTTTGTAAATTTTTCCTGTAGATTTGTCGACGAGGCTATTTTTGTCCTATTTACTGAGTTCACTGTTGAATTATACAGTTTAGGGCCGACGTAATTCAGGCTTTTGTCTGTTGACTTTAAGCGATTATATGGGATTTAAAAATATTCTGGTTCTCGCCTCGGTGAAGTTTTATCAACTCGATTAAACATACTAATTATATTGGCAGGAGCGACTTTGAGGTAAACTTTGCACATTACAGACAGACAGCATTTAGATATCAAGTTAGGAAGAGCCAAAATTACGAGCCTGTTAAAAATTTCTTTAGTCTGTGTCGGAGAAGAACCTGCATTTCTATCATAGAAGTAACAGTGAAACTTGTAGTCTGCAGCATGTTTACCTTTTTTCTGAGCTGAGAAAACTCTTTGAATGGAGTTCAGCGAACCTGTGCCCACACTGTTGCGCAGTAGTATCAATGCGATTGTATAAAGCTGTTATAGATTAGGTGCAAGATTTTGCTAGGAACTGTTCCCTTCAGTTTAAGGAGTATTCCAGCATTTCTCGAAATTTTTGTGCTTAGTGCACGTATGTGGACAGAGCCATTCATTTTTGAGTCGATTAAGACACCGAGGAACTTTTCTGTTTCACTTTTAATGAGTCGTTCTTCTCCTAAGTATACTCTGATATCATCAATTTTCTTATTAGAAAATATCATGTACTTTGTCTTGCTAGAATTTAATTTCAAGTCATTGTTTGTTGCCCAATGTAGAACTAGGCTTAGGACTTCATCCACCATTAGGTTTAATTGAGTACATGTATCGGCGCTAATGATAAGGTTTGCATCGTCGGCGAAGTAGATATGGTGTGCGATTTTACTAATTTGAGGTAAGTCGTTTATGTACAGAATAAACAGAATTAGACCAAGGATTGACCCTTGAGGTACGCCATACTTAAGCTTCTGTAATACGGAATTACAATTGTTTACATTTCTGTACTGTTCTCTATCTGTAAGGTAAGATCTGAATCCATGATAAGGCAATGTCTCGAACTCCATAATGTCCGAGCTTTCTGAGCAAAATTCTGCTATCTACCATGTCAAAAGCTTTGCTGTAATCGAGCAAGAGAAGAGCTGTGACCTTTTTTCTCTCGAGGGCTTTTTGTACGTGGACACGTGGTATTGAGCATCGAGAAGAGCATGTTCACAACTGTGTTCTGCCCGAAAACTGTACTGTGAGTCGACTAAGATTTTTTCAGATTTTAGAAAGCACAGTAGTCGCGTTTGCATTATCTTTTCATATATTTTTGAGAAGCAAGAGAGCAGTGATATCGGGCGATAATTCGAAACCTCTGCACGTGATCCACTCTTGTGCAGGGGAATAACTTTAGCGATTTCTAATTTATGGGGAAATACTCCTTGTTGTAGAGAAGATGATACTAGACAGCTGATAACCGGCGCGAGTATATAGCTAACTTTCTTGAGAGGAATAACACTCATATCAGAGGTACATTTGTTTTTCAAACCCTTTTCTATATCAATTATCTCAGATGGGGATGAGTCCTCGAGTTGCATGCTCTGCCGACATCTGCTATCAGTAGTCTCGGTTGTTGTAACTTGGTCGGCAGAGCGTGCAAGGCCATTTTCTGATTCAGATTCTCAGCAACATTGCAAAAATAATCATTAAAGATATTCGCAATTTGTTGAGAGTCGGTAACAGTGGCGTAACGAAGTAGGTCTAGTCAATA
>JH152806.1:537412-549405 GCA_000226015.1 Mnemiopsis leidyi | reverse complement strand
CGCTCTGCCGACATCTGCTATCAGTAGTCTCGGTTCTTGTAACTTGGTCGGCAGAGCGTGCAAGGCCATTTTCTTGATTCAGATTCTCAGCAACATTGCAAAAATAATCATTAAAGATATTCGCAATTTGTTGAGAGTCGGTAACCTCGCTTTTACGAAAATTCAACTTTTTTATATTTTCGTTAGCGTTTTTAGTCCTGTTGAGTATGCTGTTTACCATCCTCCATTGCATCTTGCAGTCGCCTGAATATTTTCTGAGGAATTTTGCGTAGTATTGGCGTTTTGCTTTATCTACGTGCTTTTCTGTGAATGCCTTCATTTTTTTATATTTTTCGTCGTTTTCCTTTGAGTGAAGAGAGCCATGGCAGATGTATGTTATATTTTTTCTAAAAACTAAGACCAATTATGTAAAAGGTGTCATCAGGGCAGAAAAGCGTCCTAATTTGAAAAACTTTCTAACTTTGAAAATGCGTAATTTTCGAGTGCACGGCTCGTTCAATGGTTTTGGAAAGTACACTTTTACGAAATGTGGACCCGTGCCTTGAGAATAGCCACAATCACAGCACTATTTTAAAAGTCTAACCTGTTCGTGAGGACATTCTTTTAATCGACTCTCGTCATACAAATGTCGGTACTTGTCTTCAATCAACTCTTCAGTCAGTCCTCCCAACCTCATCCACACTGTAGCTCGCAAACTGTTCGGTATACCCTGAAATTCTATTTTTAGCTCTATATCAGTCTTCTACAGGACAGCGACAAATATTTGCCATAATCAATGAAACTGGTTTAAAGTTCTGTAGACGGCTAGAAATCTACAGGATAAGGAAAGAATGGTATTTAATGTAATTGAACAGTTCAATTCGAACTGGTGACGAACAAGTTATGTTGCGACAGTTTGTTTTGGTAGAAATCATGTCAGCGATTAAATCACGTACGTACATAAACACAACATTTCAGAATTCAGGCCCAGCGCACTTTGATCAAAGGCAAAACATTCAGATTGAGCGCGCAAACAGCTTATAGCAATTACGTGACGGGCCGATATTCGATAGGGTAATTGCCTTTCACGTCACAGCAACTCTGGTATATAATTATTTTGGTCCTGGCTCGAAGTCTTGTTTGTAGACAAAATACATGTGCAGTGAGCTTGGGATACTTAATATGCAGTAGACGACAAGTACACATCAAATACTTTAAATTCCAAGAAAAATGTGAGGAATTCTCGTCAGATGAAGAAAGTAAGTTGAATAGTCGAATACCGGATGTTTACACACAATTTAACCTTAACTATACATGTGTAAGTTTACCGTACACTAAAGCTTCAGGACATGAAATTGTCTAAAATAACAGTGACCGGCACGCAGCTTAGTTGCTACTTGAGAGTTGAGTCTTAAGGAAAACCAACACTACAACTTTATCAAGCTTGTCTAAAGTCTCAAGTCTCAAGTCTCAAGTCTCAAGTCTCAAGTCCTTAACCTCAAATTTAGGAGGAGGAATAATAACAAACCTTTCTGGAAAGTTTAACAAGTTCAGGAGGTCTAGTACAATAATCCGTCCAGCTGTCGAGTAGAGTGTTCCACGTTTTGAGCGTTTCTTCTGAAGCTTCTTCAATTCCATCGTCACTGCCAGATATAAGCGGCTCTTCGTCTGAAGAAGTGAGATTTACTCTTCAACTATAGATGCATTATATAACTATGTACAAACAATAAAGAAAAAGATTTAGCTATATTTGCACTGAGTATCGTTCAATAAATTGGTTGATTTCATTTTTGTTAGTGACAAAAATGCATGTCTCCCTTTCCCCTATACGAATTCACCTGTTATGTCCCCTTCTCCAGTTAAAAGTATGTACATATTATGAATTCAACAATTTCAAAAAATTTAGAGTGTCCCGCTACAGTTTCAATGCAACTTTTACTCATTATGAAATAAACAGACAACTATTTGAACAATTTCAGAATGTTCCGAACTAAATATGAATTCAACAGTGTGAATAATTTCAGGATGCACCGAACTAAGAGTAAATAACGCTAAAATCTCACTGAGTGGAGCTGTAACACATGGTTCGGTAGTTACAGTCACGTGTCAGCCAAAATACTTCCTGCTGTTTGGTGACAAGTATGTCACGTGTCAGTCTACAAGGTGGAGTCATAAACCGGAACGCAGGAAATGCAACTTAAGTGATATAAAAAAGGTGAATTCACATAGGATAAATTAGATAATCGTCTAACAATATATTGTTGTTATCTTATTTATGTGTTGTATTTGGAGCTAGGCTGGGGCAAGGTTTAGGCCAAAGCAAGGCTTGGGGCATGCCTGGAACGGAACTAGACCAATTGATATTTGAAACAAGGTTATCTAGGTATGTGCTATAAATCTTTCAACCTATTTCTCTCTCTGTTTGTATCTTGAACCCCTCATATTTCTATCTACAAATATTTGGAAAACCCTGAAAACTTGTTCGTTTGTGCCAAGATATCTTGTTCCGAGTTTCGTCAGTTAGTAAATTACGTAGGTTTAAAGTTTCTTGACAAACTCGGGTTCCAATCAACCAATCAACCATACTTTCAACGGACCTATCTTGGATTTCAGCATTTGAACAGATACCATTGTCATTTTTCTGCGTCATTTATTTTATGAGCACAAAGGATACCTCACTGGATATTCTGAGGCAATAAATCAGAGAGACTAATTCTATCAAAAAAATTGACCGACGAAGAGAAATGTTACAGCTGTGTTTCGATAAAGGATATATTTTGTTCCACGTAGTTAAGTAATTTTCGTTAGAGGATGTCGACCGAAAATTTCCAAAAATTACAGACAAATTTTGATGAGATGAAAGAGCAGCTCTGTCAGTTTTAATTCTAGCAGTTTTAGTTCCGAGTCTCAGAAAGACGCATACAGGGATAGTACAGTAGAGTTTCCTACAGCAGAGTTACCTTCTTTTGAGCACAAACAGCTGAGATATGAACTTTGTTTCAGAACTTTGTTTCAGACAATCTTTTATTCTTTTTGGTTTTATTTTTGTTTTTGAAGAACATTATAGTGTGTAAACTTTAAGTCAGATCAATCTAATCTAGCCCTGTCTGGTGTCAAACAGAATACTAACTACATAGCTTTCTTACTTTATCGCATGTTCCCAATGTTAAAGTTATGATATCTCAACTATATTTCCTTATCTAACCGTCATCAAATTGCGAATCAAGCTACAAGTACCCAAAACCAGCGTGTCTACTTAGGTGTTCTCATTACCCTTTACTGTTGTTGTTTCCAAAGTTCATTCAGAAAAGTATTTTGGGGAGGGTTCATAAATTTACCAATTAGAAGCTAGAAAACAGTGCTTACTAGCTTCAGATTGGTTAAAATTTGTGAGTCCTTCCCAAAACATTTTTTCTCTATCGCCAACTCATTTACAACTCTCACAGGGATGAAACTAAGTTTATAAAAGTTAGAACAAATGACAATGTCATGATGATCTTGGCAGCTCTTCTACTCACTTGGACCACGGGAATCTGCGCAAGTAATGGTGAGTTTTTAATAGCATATTTGTTTTAACTTATTATTGCAAATTTATATCTATGATAATTATCGGATGTTTAAAAGTGATCAATTCAATATTTGCATAATCGGCTTTGCTGAAGAACTAGGTAATATGAGAAATATTAAAGCAGCACTCATAGGCAGCATGGAATGTTTATACAAGTATATACTCACAAATTGCAAGTCGCGATTTAAAACAACCATGATTGAATCAGGTGCAGAAGGCAATACATAGCTTGTCTTGTCAAACAAGACTAGAGTGGGTGGCTTATAATCCAAAATTAAAAATGTCATAGCTTTACGTTGCAATTTAATATCCTTAAAGTGATTGGGACCATTAGGGGGACTATTGTCTTCGGTTTAACCATCAAATTATCCTTATAATTGTTCATATTGGTCCAACTTTTTTTACATCGTAATTGACGGTTTTTATTTTTGGTTGATAAGGGGTTATTAAGGGGTCTAGAAATGGATTGTGGCCTCTAAGTGGCTACTATCAAATTAAACATAAAATTTGAAATCAAATTAAGTTTAAAAACTTTTATCTTGTTTCATTTTTGGGAGTCGAGATTTTCACTGTAGGATTTGGCTAACTGCTGTGTTCAGAAAAAAATATTTTCCTATTTTCCAGAAACGTACACAGATGAGGCATGTGAACACAGTGATATACCCCTGACTATAGATTGTGGGGAGGAAGTTATCCAGATACAACATGCTGTGTACGGTGTTCACTCTAACGATAACTCTTGTAATGCTACTTCTTATCAGGGAGAATGTGCAGCTGATACTTCACTTCAGGCTAGTTTTAACGTTAACGTTTGTTTTAAAATAAAATGACGTTATGTTAAGTTCAATCTCAATCCAAAGTTAATACAAAGTAACATACCTCTACAATAAATATGTTACATGATTTAGGATTCTATAAAACGACTAAATCTGTTCAGGTGATGAGGAAGAAATGTGACGGAAAGAGAAACTGTGAAGTTCTCGCAGAAATTACCATTTTTGGAGATCCCTGTGTCGGTGTAGAAAAATACTTGACTTGTTCTTGGAGATGTTCAGTCAAAGGTCAGAAAGTTTAGATGGTAATGGTTTGTTGGAGGCGTTATCGTCTGTTTTGACCGCGTCAGAGCAACTTTTTATCGGAACATAGAAAACCTAAACGGACAAGATTCGGACAAACTGGACATAAAACCGGAAAAACATGTGCAAGTAAAATTGATTAGAAAATGAGAAAATAAGGAAAAGAACGGTTAAATCGTTAAAAATGGTTGCCGCCACCCTCAAAATCATAAAAAGTGAAATTAAAAACATACGTTAACTTGATGCCTGCTTTTGATAATTGACAGAACTACTATATTCACGTGTCTTGTGCTGGGGCTGACTTTAAAGCTAGCAAATTTCAATAAATCACATGTACAAGGCCAATTATGTACACAAACATATAATAGCAAATGATAAAAACAGGTTGGATAGCAGTACAACGTGATGTGTATATAGACCACGACCTAGAGAACTCCCCTCTCCAGATAAAGACTAACAGTGAGGTGGGGAGTAACGAGAAAGTAAGGCTGTTGTTCTTTACTGCTCAACAAGACTCTGCAGGAGGGATATACCTCTACTTCACATCTCCTCCAAAGTACTGGCTGTCCTACTGCAGCACATACTACACTAACTTCCGCACTGACCTATCACCTGAGACTGATAAAGTTTGGAAAATAACCTTAACAAGAAGTTCAGGTAAAAAACGTGTGGTGATACACTGCAACGACAAGGAAGTTCTCAACGTAATGTTATCTAACAGAACGTGTAGTGACGGTATGTGGAGTACGTATTGGAGCAGGGACGTGAAGAAGATACAGTTCTTCACATCAGACACAGCATCAGATTTCTACAGACTAGGTATTGTTAAAACTAATGCAGCTTGTCTCATCAGTAAGGTACCTATAATCTATACTGAACTTAATAAGAGTACGAGTATGTTGTACTTGTAACATGTCTTATTCTGATGCTGTTGATAAAGGATTTGTCATCTGCACAACAGGACCCAGGGGTGATTAGGTTTGTTGTAAGGAACAAAGCGCCTAAACAATTATGACCGACAATGAGTATAACCAATATTGTCAATAGCAGATTTCTTTTCTGCAATCTCTCATGGCATTTTATTTAAACTGAATGCAACAAATAAAAGTGACTATGAATTTAACAGTTTAAACAATTTCAGGATGTCTCGTACTAAAAGTTGATAACGGTACAGTCTCACCAAGTGGAGCTGTAACACATGGTACAGTTGTTACAGTCACGTGTCAGCGAAAACACCTGCTGTTTGGTGACAAGTTTGTCACGTGTCAGTATGCAGAGTGGAGTCATCAACCGAAATGTAGGATGTGTGGTAAGTTTTACTATGAAGTGTGTATTCTGCTATAGTTTGAGTCAACTTTTTTAAATTGCAATTTATGATTCTGTTATTTAGACGTAAAAAAAGACAGACAATTCAGAAAACACAGAACTCAAGATGCCACACACCTCAACCTATAAAAACTTTCCTTCATACTCTAGTTTTACCATAACTACTTGTACTGTTATACCCTATCTATTTCAATAGTCATACCCTATCAACGTCCACAATTCCCAGGTACATTACACAGGTAGTATAGTTTGGATAAAGGTATAAGTGTAATGATAGGTAGCTTGGGCGATCAGGGACTGGTGAAATACTATTAGATTTAACAAATGTCTTGTACCCCCTTAATTCAGATATCCATAATTAGGTCTAAATTTTCTTGTTTTTAAAATTCATTCATTGCTGCGTAGACTAGTTTGGAGAAGTTACCTTTACAAATTGTAGTTTCTTAAAGTTTATATGTTGTTTATCCACCGTAACGGACATTTTAGGATTCGAAATAAAAGAGTTACAGTCTACACGTGGTTTTGTACTTTCTCGATTTCTTTAGAGATTGAGTTGAAGTTTTCTGTGTGATCCTGTTATCCCACTTGATCTCCAGACTTACATAAACAGGAGAGGTAACTAAATTTCGGCAGTGTCTTTGGCAAGATTGGGAAGGAATCTGGATAAAAATCCAGGCTTGCCCCAATTTGGGATTTGCCAGGGGCGGACTGAATAAATTTCTAAAATGCGGACTTGCAAATTTAGGTTTCTTGATTCTAATGCACCTAACTAGGATTTTAGCATTTGATTAAAACCCATTATCATTTTTGGGCGTGATTTATTTCATATGAACAAGAGATGCCTCGCAGGATTTTCTGAGACTATAAATAAAAGAGACTAATTATATCATATGAAATCGATCGACAAAGAGAAATTTTACAGCTCTATTTCGATAAAGGAATCTATTGTTTCACGAAGTCAAGTAATTTGGATTAGAGGTTGTGGGCGGAAGATTTCAAAAATTACGGACAAATTTTGATGAGATGAAAGATAGTTATTTTAAAATATTATTAAAGAAGTTTAATCAAAGCAGCTCTGTCGGTTGTAGTTCTAGCAGTTTTAGTTTCGAGTCTCAAAAAGGCCAACCCGTACCCTTCTCCCAAGAAGTGGCCTGCAGGGTAAGTGCAGTAGAGTTACCTACAATAGAGTTACCTTCAATAGAGCACAAACAGCTGAGATGTGATCTTTGTGACTTTGTGATAATCTTTTATTCCTTTTGGTTTTACTTTTGTTTTCAAAAGTGTGACACATTTAGGTCGATCAATTTCATCTCGCTATGTCTGTGGTCAAACAATTGAAACAGTATACTGAGAATAACTTTCCATTCTTCTCATGTGTTCTCAGTGTTAACTGCACTCTAGTACTCATATCTCAATTATAATTTCGTATCTAGTAGTTATAAAAATTGTGAACCAAGCATCTAAAACCAGTGTGTCTACTGAGATATTCCTATTTTGTTTTTTTTCAGTTTAGAACGATCTTAATTTAAACTCTCACAGGGATGTAGCTAAGTTTATATAAGATAGACAAAACAATGTCATGATGATCTGGGTAGTTCTTCTACTAACTTCGAGCACGAGAATAAGTGCAAGCGATGGTAAGAATTTATAGGCATGCTCGTGGCTTTTAATTCATAAAAACGATAACCATCAAATTCACCGTGAGATTTTAAATCAAATTACAAATAAAACTTATGTTTTTTTTCATTTTTTCGTACTGGCAGACTCGAACCTTACACAATTGGATTTGAACAGCTACCTACACTTGCTTTAAATTCTGTGTAACAATAGTACGTGACCAAAGGTAGACGTTTAGAAAGTGCATGAAATCATAGTACAAGCTTGTCTTATATCTTCCTATTTTCAGAAACGTACACGGGTGAGGCATGTGAAGACAGTGATATACCCCTGACTATAGATTGTGGGGAGGGAGTTATCCAGATAGAACATGCTGTGTACGGTGTTCACTCTAACGATAACTCTACTAGTTCTACTTATTCGGAGGAATGTGCTGCTAATACCTCACTTCAGGCAAGTTTTAACATCAGTATCATTAGCTTTAACGATAATTTAGAAATAACATGATGTTGTGTTAAGTTCAATCTCAATCCAAAGTTAATACAAAGTAACATTAATACACAATAAATATGTTACATGATCCAGGATTCTTGAAACGACTGAATCTGTTCAGGTGATGAGGGAGAAATGTGACGGAAAGACAAACTGTGAAGTTCTAGCTGCAAATACCGTTTTTGGAGATCCCTGTATTGGTCAGAAGAAATACTTGACTAGTTCTTGGAGATGTTTAAGTCAAGGTCAGAAAGCATTAAAATGTAATGTTAGTATCTGTTTGAATTTTTATCGGAAAATTGGAAACATATGTAGTAAACGGACAAAGTTTCGGACAAACTGGAAATAAAAACGGATTAATGTGCTAGTAACGCAAGAAGGAGAGTAACGCTCAAATCGTTAAAATTGTTGCTACCAACCTTAACCAATAAAATATATAAGTACATACCTTTATTAACTTAATGCCTGCTTCTAAAATTTCACAGAACTAAACCATTTAGGTGTCTAAGCTGGGACTAACTTAAGAGCAATAGAGCAATAAAACTGATGCAAATTTGAATATATCACAAGGCCAAGGTACACAATTTGATAAAAACAAGTATTTTAGTTATTTAAGTCGGTTAACAAACAGGTTGGATAGCAGTACAACGTGACGTGTATATAGACCACGACCTAGAGAACTCCCCTCTCCAGATAAAGACTAACAGTGAGGTGGGGAGTAACGAGGAAGTTATACTGTGGTTCTATACTGCTCAACAAGACTATGCAGGAGGGATACAACTCTCCTTCCGGTCTTCTCCACAATACTGGCTGTCCTACTGCAGCACGTCCTACACTAACTTCCCCACTGAACTCCCCTCTGAGACTGACAAAGTTTGGAAAATAACCTTAACAAGAAGTTCAGGTAAAAAAGCTGTGGTGATACACTGCAACGGCAAGGAAGTTCTCAACGTAGTGTTCTCTAACACAACGTGTAGTGACAGTAGGTGGAGTACTTATTGGACCAGGGACGTGAAGAAAATAGAGTTTTCCATATTTGACACAGCATCTGATTTCTATAGACCAGGTGTTGTTTTTAACAGTAAGGCCTAAATTAGGCTTAAAAAGAGTATGATCAATAAGCATGTCGTACTAATTATGGCGTGTCCTCACATCGCGATTATTGTATGCTATTGTTATAATTTTAAATCCAATTGATGAATTCTATACTCAAATTTTGAATCAAATAATCTATGAACTAGATATAATGGAACCATATCTCCAACAGCACCACAATATTGTACCGGACTGAAGACAGAGTGGACAAGCACGATAGAAACAACGAGACAGTTCCCAGTAGACCGCGGAACTGTAGTGGAAGTGACGTGTTCTAACTCTGATGCTGTCAATGAAGGAAGTAATGAAGTTACTTGCACTACAGGAACGATCTACACTTTCTCAAAAGAACCAAAGTGTTTATTTTCAGGTTTGTTATCGATATCGAACCGCTTAAATAATTATCGGCAAGTATTAACCATTAACCAATATTGTCAACAGGACATAAAACCAGAAAAAGGTGCAAGTAAAATTGATTAGAAGATAGAAAAATAAGGAAAGTAACGCTTAAATCGTAAAAGTTGTTGCTACCACCCTTAATAGTAAAATATATCAGTTCCTAAACTTTCGTCTGCCGGGTGGTGTAGTGGTACTAGCACTCGCTTCCCACGCCGAAGACCGGGTGTTCGAAACCCGTCCGAGGCAGGCAGTCCAGGCCACCAAGCTGTGATTGGTACAGGATTTATCCTGGAATTTAATCTCGGAGGATATCAGTGACGCGAATCCCACTTCGGTGTAATGTCTATTCCATTCAGAATGAGTTTGAACTTGCATATCAGGTGATAATGAATTCTGCTTGGTACTCACCAGCTCCTTAAGATGTCCGTACACGGAATATTTCGGAAGTTGTACGAGTTAAATTTTTTTTTTTTTTAAACTTTAGAGCAATAGAGCAATAAAACTGATGCAAATTTGAATATATCACAAAGCAAAAGTACACAACTTGATAACAACAAATGATAACAAACAGGTTGGACAGCAGTACAACGTGGTGTGTATATAGACCACGACCTAGAGAACTCCTCTCTCCAGATAAAGACTAACAGTGAGGTGGGGAGTAACGAGGCAGTGTGGCTGTGGTTCTATACTGCTCAACAAGACTCTGCAGGAGGGATACACCTCTACTTCTGGTCTTCTCCACAGTACCGGCTCGACTACTGCAGCACATCCTACACTAACTTCCCTACTGACCTCCCTTCTGAGACTGACAAAGTTTGGACAATAACCTTAACAAGAAGTTCAGGTAAAAAACGTGTGGTGATACACTGCAACGACAAGGAAGTTCTCAACATAGTGTTCTCTAACACAACGTGCAGTTACAGTAGGCGGAGTAATATCTGGAACAGGGATAAGGTTCTACATATCAGACACAGCATCAGATTTCTATAGACCAGGTGTTGTTATTAAACATATTCTTGTTTTAACAGTAATATAGTATGTACCAATAGAATACCTCACTAAAAAATATTAGCAATGAGCATGTTGTAACGTGTCCTCACATCGCGGAAAGAGATAAACAAACTTGATTTAATGGAACCATATCTCTAACAGCACCACAATATTGTACCGGACTGAAGACAGAGTGGACAAACACGATAGAAACAACAACACAGTTCCCAGTAGACCCCGGAACTGTAGTGGAAGTGACGTGTTCTAACTCTGATGCTATCTTCGAAGGAAGCAATGAAGTTACTTGTACAACAGGAACGATCTACTCATTCTTTAAAGAACCAAAGTGTTTGATTCCAGGTTTGTTATCGATATCCAACCGCTTAAATAATTATCGGCAAGTATTAACCATTAACCAATATTGTCAACAGGACATAAAACCAGAAAAAGGTGCAAGTAAAATTGATTAGAAGATAGAAAAAATAAGGAAAGTAACACTTAAATCGTAAAAGTTGTTGCTACCACCCTTAATAGTAAAATATATCAGTTCCTAAACTTTAGAGCAATAGAGCATTAAAACTGATGCAAATTCGAATATATCACAAAGCAAAAGTACACAACTTGATAGATAACAACAAATGATAACAAACAGGTTGGATAGCAGTACAACGTTATGTGTATATAGACCACGACCTAGAGAACTCCCCTCTCCAGATAAAGACTAACAGTGAGGTGGGGAGCTACGAGCAAGTAATACTGTGGCTCTACACTGCTCAACACGTCTATGCAGGAGGGATATACCTCTACTTCTGGTCTTCTCCAAAGTACTGGCTCGACTACTGCAGCAGATCCCAGACTATCTTCCCTACGGAACTTCCCTCTGAGACTGACAAAGTTTGGACAATAACCTTAACAAGAAGTTCAGGTAGAAAACGTGTGGTGATACACTGCAACGACAAGGAAGTTCTCAACGTAGAGGTTTCTTACATAACGTGTAGTGACAGTAGGTGGAGCAGGGACGTGAAGAAGATAGAGTTCTCCACATCAGACACAGCATCAGATTTCTATAGACCAGGTATTGTTATGAAACAAATGCTTGTTTTAAATGTAAGGTACCTATACCGTACTTAAAATAGGGTATGAGCAATGAGCACGTTGTACTAATTGTAACTTTTACTCACATCGCGATTATTGTATGGTATAGTCATAATGATTCTATCACTGTATGGCGACATGCACTGTTCGGCGACATACTGTAGCGGCTCACTGAACAGCGACATACTGTACACCTTCACTCAAATAAATCTTACACTAAATTGTGATCGTTAAGTTCAAATTTTTTCATTAAGATTATCAAATTGGAATTCTAATTAGATGATTGAATTTAAAAACAACTTATGAGAACTGTTAACTTTATTGTTATTGACACAGTTCAGAAAATCGAGTACTGT
>JH152806.1:485145-504482 GCA_000226015.1 Mnemiopsis leidyi | reverse complement strand
AGAGAGGTAGATAAGCGACTAGATACAATAGACAAGAGAGGCAGATAAGCTACTAGATACAATAGACAAGAAATGTAGATAAGCGACTAGATACAAGAGACAGGAGAGGTAGATTAGCGACTGGATACAAGATACAAGAAAGGTAGATAAGCGACTAGATACAAGAGACAAGAGAGGTAGATAAGCGATTAGATACAAGAACAAGAGAGGTAGATAAGACGACGTATATACAAGAGACAAGAACAGGTAGATAAGCGACGTATATACAAGAGACAAGAGAGGTAGATAAGCGACTAGATACAAGAGACAAGAGAAGTAGATAAGCGACTAGATACAAGAGACAAGAGAAGTAGATAAGCGACTAGATACAATAGACAAGAGAGGCAGATGGAGTACCGAACATTTGACCGTGCTGACAGATGGAGCTCGCTATATACACACTTAACTGTTTTGTACGACGTGATGAACCTCCCCGTGAACACAGACAGAGTTGTGTTCTCTTCCAAACACCGCTTTTTAACTTCTCCAGTGTTTGTGTTTCGGACAGTCTGTCTCGTTTACGTATTTAGGAACTTGTATTATCAGAAATGTAGAAATATTTGAAATCCATATTTGCAATAATTGGAACGTCTGGCATGGACGCTCTGACGCTGTCAGCTATCTAATGGTTTCTGGTGATGGTTGATTGCCCCGAAGTGTGTATTGTGGTTGTTTGATTGTCAAGTCTGCACATCAACTAACTAGGTACCTAACTACACGTCATTCAGCTAGTCGACAGAAAATCAATTCCCTAGATTGTTGTTTCTTTGCAAGGCTTTGTGCAATATGTACATGTATATATTTGCAGGCCTAACTTGCTATCGGAGAACAATCTTAGTGTGAACAGAGAACATTAAACGACCTGAAAAAAGTGTAAAATGGGATACAAAGGGTGACTAGAAGAAACACTGAGTATCAACGAAAATGGGACAAATTTAACCGCACAAAAGAGAATTGCAAATAGAGTTTTAGATGGAGAGTCGAGTTACCGGATATCAATTATTAGACTGATGTCACCGGTTTGGAGATGATTTCATTGCGGAGAAGCCCAGGACAACCGTGTATTGTCAGCCAGGCTTGATGTCCTGCCAGATTTGTGTAGCTTATTGATTGCAATATTCGTCAGTGACGGACTGTCCTGAAATTGCTAGACTGCTGCATTATTACTAACGTAACAACACCGCACTGGCTGATAAGATGGTCTGTCATGTACGGTAATCGATCGATAAGTGATGACTGGTAAGGACATCAGAATGGCTCCTTTTTTAATCATTGCATTGTACATTTTAAATTAGAAAGTACTTAATAAAATATGGGACTGCGATTAAATTATGCTTTTATTTCAAACACGGACAAAAAGCACTGAATCTTTCAAAAGAAAAAGCAGGAAATTTATGACAGATAAATTTCAAAGGACGCACCCAAAATAACTGTACAACCTAATTCTAAAGACAAGACGCGGTCGAATAAATGCAGATCGAATAACGGTGTTCTCCAGTTTTATAATTAAATTTAGCTAAATCCCATGATGACAGAAAAGATGTAAATTCCCCTCCGCATTGAATGATCTTGGTAGGAAATACTCTGAAATATTTTGGAAGCTGCGAACTTGCGAGAATAATATTTGATCTGTCTGTTAATGTGATCTATAAAAGGCTGTAAGTTGAGGTCCTTAGCGCATAATGAGCTTTAAGGCTGTTAGGTATGGACGGCATTTATCATTAATCATGGGAAAATGAATGCAAGACTGTATATTCTATAATGTGTATAAAACTAATCAAATATTGTTGTTGATGCATCGGTTCCTAAAACGTAAGAACGTGGACCCAGAATAAGGTTAGGGTTTTCTCTTGGAGACGTAAATGATGGCTTATGCTATTTAAATTCTCTAACAAACCTAGCTCTAGTATTGGGTTAGAATGTAGATTTTGGTTTAATTAGAATTATCATTCAGTCATTCACGGAAATGAAACAAAGTTAAAGGCCCACTGGATACTTAATCATTTTGAATTGGAATTAAATTCAAAGTAAGGAACTTCTAGAAAATATGAAAAAGGGAGGAAAGTAAGAACATCAGCTGCTAGTGAGAGTTGCATTGAACAGCTTGCGAACATAAGACTGCTTTCTCTTAAGAAAGTAAAAAAGTAAACACAAGTGTTTCTTAAGAGAATGTAGAAAACAACAAAAGTAAAGTAACCCAGAAAAGTAAAAATACAAAAACGTCGCGTCAGTATGTCAGTATGTCAGTATGTCAGTACTGGAGTCTTAAGTCCCGGCAATCGAGACTGG
The DNA here is from genome assembly GCA_000226015.1 of Mnemiopsis leidyi. Lineage (NCBI taxonomy): Eukaryota > Metazoa > Ctenophora > Tentaculata > Lobata > Bolinopsidae > Mnemiopsis > Mnemiopsis leidyi. The sequence continues at coordinate 502,154 of JH152806.1, read as the reverse complement.
AGGTAAGAGAGAACTTACGGCCCCTGCTACAAACTACCGACACAGAACACAACATGTAATATCCGACCTTAACTGAACTGGAGATGAGGCTTCGTTAGCAAGGTGGTGAAAGGTAATTATATGGAATATTTAAAAACGCACGGTTGTACCAGGGTGTTGCTGAGTAGTTTCGTTGCTATGGAAACTAAGAAGATTGTTGCCATGGTAACCACATTGCAGCAGTGAAGCAAGATGGTCGGGGAGCCGTGTTGTTGATCTAACGCAAACACAACACGATACAGAATGTAAACATTACGTGTATGTATAATACACTGCTTACTGAGGAAGAACTTCGCGGTGGTAGAGAAACGAAGCCAATGTGCGGTACAAGAAAGTGATTGGCATGTCAAAAAATGCGCAAGGGTCTTTGAGAATCTGTAGAATTGCAAGGCCTAAGTGAAGATTCTTGCCGAATCTGTATAAAATTTGTGATTCCGCCTATTTGGATGCTAAACTTAAGATTTACAGCATATTTGCAGAATATTTCGATATATTTGCAGTATTATTTCTGGTAGGCATGTGACCGCTAACTGATTGGATAAACCCTGCTGTGATATAAGCCCATTATTTCCGGAATTATCTGAACTCTTGAATCACACTTGTTTAGAATCTTGTCGGCTCTTTTTGAACTGTTCTATAAATGGAGTCTTGAAAATATCTACAAAATACTGCTTATTTAGTGCCAATATAGTTTCCAGTACAAGTATTCATAAAACTGCCTATTCTATACCTGGTGATACGATAAATTCTAAAGTTCATTTTGTGGGTGAGACGAAGGACCAACCAAGCTACATGATGTGTACGGAGCAAATATTTAACGGATCATACCCGACTCGGCACGGTTAGTGGAAATCGTATCCGTTCAAGTATCTGCTCTGTACACATCAAGTAGCTTGGTTGATCCTTCGGCCAACCCACAACAACATAACACACCCGTAATCATTCAGTGCACACCTCTGGGAGTCGAGTTTGCTCGAAATAAGGACCTAAAAAAGTCCCCTCCCCACTTGAAATCCAATCGAAAGTTCACTTTCTCACAACTTCAGGACGCCGCAGTTGCCAGTGTACAGAAGTACGGTGTTGGATCCTGTGGACCTAGAGGATTCTACGGAACTATTGGTATGTCTATCTAGATTACTTCTTCTCATTCCTTGAATGGTCGTAAAAGTTACTGCATAAGTCGCTAATGTGACTGTTCATTAAAGAATAAGATTACACAAAATGGAAACGTTTAGAATTTTATTCTTTTTATTCGAAATTGACAAAACCAAATAACACCTTGGGAATTCTAATTTCTAACAATAAAGTTTTCCAATAAAAGTGTATTTGTATTTCGTACGTTCTTTATAATCTAAGAATGAACTTTAATTTCATAAAACAATAAACAAGTCAACTATTTCTAGACGTACACTTGTTATTGGAGGAGAAGTTAGCTAAGTATATGGAGTGCGAGGAAGCTATTATCTACAGCTACGGTTTTGCTACAGTTGCTAGTGCTATACCTGCTTATAGCAAACGTGGAGATATCATATTCTGGTTAGTTAGATATAGTAGTTTTTATAGTGGTGTTACCGTTAAGTAAAAGTTGTAAGTCAAAAGTTGTAAACTGTAAAATACTGTCAAGTATTATAAAGATATGAAGGTATTAGGTGTATGCGGCAAGGACTCAGTTAACCGTATTTCATCCTATCACTTTGTTCATAAAATCGAAATCTGATACGGATATTTTGTAGCTCAATAATGTTCGGACTGTCGTGTTAATGCTCCTCACAACTGCGTGTGTTCATGTAAAATACATGTCCTCTACCCATTCAACATGACACAGTAACACAGTCCTCTACTGTAAATGTGACACTTCAAACTGGAAACTATTAAGTATACTCAATACTTTTCAATGGTTTTACTGAAGTTTGTACAACTGTCACTAGTATTGTTCACTGTCAAAAATAACACGCGCGATCACGTATTCCCATGATAATGTGTTGTGTAGACTGTCAAAATTACAGATATCTTTAAACTCATCGATGGAAAATGCCTAAAACAATAATTTATGTTTTTTGTAATAAACTACTTCGTCCTGAAGCAACTTACTTAGATAACTATTCCCTCACAAGTTACAATATACATTCCAGTGACACAACATTTGTACTTATAATGCAATACATAGAGTGCAACTGACCCAAATCAGTAAAGGCCCAAAATTGTTTATGCTTACGGGCATGCTTCGGGCAGGCGTTTTACTCGAAATTTAGTCAGGAATCCTTCTCACCGTTAGGAACCCGTTGAATCTCGTTTAAAAAGATGCTTTTTAAAAAGGTAACAAAACATTAACCCACACAACATTCAGTGACAAGGAAGTGTGCTATGCAATCCAGAAAGGAATCCTAGCGTCCAGAAGTACCGTGTTCTACTACAATCACAACGACCTGGATCATTTGGTGGAACTGTTGGAGAAACAAGCTGTAGAGGACAGGAAGGTCAGTTCCGGAGTAGGCAGTTCTACTTTTTGTTTGCGTTAACAATCACGCTATGATTAAGAAGTTAAGACCCACAAAATTGGGGTGAATTCATAATTGGTTGGGAAACGTTATCTTGTAATCTTACTGACAACTTCTCTACTTTACAGAATCCCAAGAAAGCCAGAGTAACAAACAGATTTTTGGTGACAGAAGGACTTTTCGTCAACACGGGTCAAATAACCAACCTGCCAAGACTGGTAAGTGTAAAATTTCTTCACGTTAAAAGTGATAACACGTGACTCGTTATCGCACTAGACAAACTACGACAGGGATTTAACTGTTACTGATGAAAACTTGTTCAAACTTAGTAACAGGTTACTAAGTTTGTTAAAATGAATTTAGATGAAATCAAAGGAGGGCAGTAGGCTGGAAAACTTCTAAATTTTCACTATATCATATCATAGGTTGTGCTACAACAAAATCAGGTGAAAATTACTGAGGCCGCAGTCCTTTGTATGAAACCGGGTAACTTTTTAAAGCCGTAGTACTATAAAAGTATGAAATTCGAATAGCTCTCTAAGGCCGAGGCAAATCATTGTAACTTACAAAGGCAGGGAAACTAAGAGCGAGCGATGCAAACTGTGAGAGATAATAAGAGATGATGAGAGAAATGTACCTGCTGCTAGAGACAGACAGACCAGGTCAGCAGAGCAGCTTTACACCGCTCTAATTACCCCGTACTTCAAACTTAATGACCACTTATCTCTCTTGTACAAAAGTTGTGTGTTCATGATTGTCAGGGTTAATCAGCGCGGGTAATACAGTCGGTATATTGTCTCTTATTTGGTATTGAACTGTTAGCATATTGTAGTGTAATTTCAACCTGAGTTCTAACTATGTAGGTATGTATGTAGGTACTTTTGTAAAGGTATGTAGGTACATATGTAGGAATGTAGATATGCAAATTGTTTTGGACAATATGGTTCTGCATCAAGTATAGTATTCTTCTCTGTAAGGCGACGTTGAGCTTTGAAAGCTCCACTGATACTGTGAGATAAGGCCAGGTTAGCTTTCTTGCTCAGCCCAGAACGAATATAGTAGTATGTAGGAAAATCTTACTGCAAAAGAGATCAGAGATATAAATAGAAATGAAACCTAAGCCAAGAGGGATAATTATTAATAGTTGATTCAGCTGACTGTCGAAAATTGCTTTTAATCAAAAAGCTTAACTTTCAAGCTGAAAATATGCAATAAAACATCTAAAACACTCGCTGTCCGATAAGGCATGAGATAGTAGATACTGAAGGAGACAAATGTCCCAAACTCAAGTCAGACAGAAAATGTAGGTACCTGGCGTTATATCCCCCTGTCATAATGCGGCATTGCAGTTGTAATCACGTGATGGACTGATGTAGGTCCAAGGGCTATAGTGTCGAATTTCAGGGTCGCTCTTAGGGCGAATTTTAACATTTAGTAGCTTTGTTAACCCAAAGTTTATGTTATTGGCAGAGTCTTCATCTGAATTTCATGCACAATTTCGACAATGTATGATTCTGGATACCTTACTATTTCTGTAAATATAATATGTCTGAAGCTATGGACATGTTCAAACATATTCCTTAGAATATTCGACTGAAAAAGTTGAGATAATTTGGAGATTACATTAAGAAGAATTTTAAACCTTATCAGATAAAATAAAGGTAAGAGTTAAAAACTTGAAACGAGCAGTTGTACCAAACGGACTCAAAAACTAGATGCAAAACAGGAAAACAAAGAGATAAAGGCAAATAGTGGGGAGCATAAGAGCAAAGTAACAAAGTTGAGGTCAGAGAGGAGGCCCCGAGTTTTGTACAATGACAGCGCCCCTCGTTAACTCATACACTACCGGGTACCGTTGCGTTGCTGAATAGACCTCCCTCCCTCCCTCCATCTTATTGGGCTATTTAAGTACTGTAACAGTCCTTCTGACATCACCAGTTCGATGTGGTCCACATTGCTAGCAGACCTAACGGATAATTTCGATATTTCGCATCGGCTAGAGTTGTCTAGTCAGTATCGGAATCGCTATTTCTTTGTTAATGAATTCCGATAAGTTGAGACTGGTTCTGTAATTAAAATCCCGAATACGTGCTTGACTCCAAGACTCCATAGAAACGTGAGGAAAGCTGCTAATTTTCCTGTTTATTACAGATAGAGTTGAAGCAGAAGTACAAGTTCCGGATATTCCTTGACGAGAGTTACAGTTTTGGAGTGCTAGGGGAGTGTGGACGTGGACTTACTGAGTATTATAATGTCGATGTAAGTATACTTACACTACATGTTTTGTATACACTCCTGAATGTTGTAAAGATTGTATGTGTGGAATAGAATTAAACAACAAGCATTTTATAAACATCTGAATATTCAATATTCCTTATTCCTTACATTCACATGTCTCCCTAAACAATTTTCTCGCCTTTGTTATTTCAATGTTGCACAACAACAATCCTACAAAAACTGTTTATCTACAGAGAAGGAATGTTGACATGATAGTCGGCTCCATGGAGTTTTCTCTTGGATCTGTCGGAGGTTTTGCGTGTGGATCTTCCTTTGTTATCAGACATCAGCGGTTAGCGGGTCAAGGCTACGTGTTCTCTGCTTCCCTCCCTCCCTTACATGCTAGCATGGTCATCAAAGCTATGGATTATTTTGATAAAGGTAACGAAAAACATTTGTGAGAAGTTTCCTTATTTTGTTTTGGATTTCTGGCAGATTTGGTGTATGATAATCCTATTTTTGGTATTTCATACTATGTTGGTGATGAAAGTTACATTTTCAGATCTGTTTTCTAAGTTGATCAACAACTGTAAGATTGCACACGAAGCACTAGAAGCGATCGACACTATAACTGTTACAGCAGATCCCTTGTCACCCATGAAACACATCAGATTAATCGAAAATAACAGCGAAGAAGCTCTGAGAGAAATCTGCAATCTTGTGAGTAGCTTTGGAAATGTCATCGTTCGTTTTTCTCACTGTAACATGGCCGTGTAGCTCAGTTGGTTAGAGCGTCGTGCTAATAACGCGAATGTCCAGGGTTCGAGCCCCTGCGTGGCCAGGTTCTACTTTTGTGTTTTCGGTAATGCATTCGAGAACACAACATTTTAATGACGATTATCTTTTTCGTCTTACAAAAAGATAATCAAAAATTTCAAATTTATCGAATGAATCTAATAGCTTTTCCATCAAGTTAACAAATCTGCTAGCTATCTTACTCTCAATTCTCAGGCAAGAGACAATAACTTGGCAATCACTGTAGCGAGCTACACTTCAACTGAAATATTCAAAAAAGAGCCCAGGTATGAATTAATCTATGTTTAATTCGTTGTTTAATTTGTGTGATATTTTCACGACTGGGTCCAATGTTGTTGGCTAGTTGTTTTGATAAGTTGCATTATGAAGCGATTACTTTGGTCGAAATGTTAAGCTATTACAACTAAACCGTAACAGAGGAAGTTTTGTATTCCTTTACTAGCTCATCAGCTTTGTTGCTAGCTCCTAACTCCTTATTCCTTAATAGAGTTTTGACTATTATCATATACTGTTATCAATTTGATAGCCATTTTGATGATCACATTTGTCTGCGCCATATTGAATATTGATAATGGTTTTGTTTAAATACAAGGCAATATTAAATGCTTTCCAGCTTGATATACAAGCAATTTTAAGTCTTTTATTTCTTGCAGACGACATCAATAGCTTGGGCGTTAATTGTAATCTGTCAATTTTAATCTGTCTATTGTCACCCGATTTGCAGCCAAAATAGAAACAGAAAAACAGTTCTGTAGCGCGCTAAACTGGTTTTGTCAATCGTTAAGCACTTGTCGCACGGCGGTTTTTCTTCTCTTATTTGTGGAAATTGGCGAGAAATAATCCAACGATATGAGTCCTGCAACAGCTAACAGTCTTTTTCGCAACTGACACTATGAATCCATCAAACCCTTGCCTTAAAAACTTCTGTGTCTAATCATCACAGATCTTTGGTGCTGGGTTGCTGCCACCTAGGATCGACCTATTCATAGGGCTTGCACCATGTTGGAATGATCATTGTTAAAATTGACCATTACTCTACAGTTATTTTACTAATAACAATCTGAATTTCAGTATACGACTAACTGTGAACACTGAACTAACAGAAGAAGAAATCTGCTCTTCGGTGAAGCTGATTGAAGAAGTCATACATCAGTATACATCCCCATCGCAAGATATATCCGAGGATTCTTAATCTTGGATCATTACGACAATCCAACTAAATAGGTGCTATAATTCATAGCAATTGTGAGATAAGACGAATTGCGTGGCCCGCAAAATTGTAATAAATGCTAGGAAGGAAACTCGTGGTCCGTTATATTTGATGGTTTTTAGGCGTGATTGATTGATAATATTGAATTAGTCATTTATGTGGTATTTTAATGCATTGAAGTTTTTAATGATGTGATCACTCATTCAATACATAACGGGGGCTGGTAAACAGTGTATTCCAACAAAAATTGTAAACCAATCAGAGAATAGTGGAATTAAACCTCACATTTTTGCTCTAACCCCATCGCAGAAGCTTCTATTTTTCAACAATCATTTGAATCCAATCTACCAACATCTTTAGGGCTCGTTTGTTGCTGACCATCAAATTTGATCCATTTAATTTTTGTCGACACAGTATTTTTACGTTCATAAAGTTTTTCCACACTTCAGATTACAATGACTGTTCACAAAATTATAAGTGTTAATAATTAATGAAAGTGGGGTAAGGTTTAGTAAGTTTGAGTTGGTTTTCTAGTATTTATTTTCAACATTTACCTCAGAAGACAGATTTGATTATGTGCTTTATAAAGAAATTTTGTTTGTATGTTATTGTGTAAATTGTGAAAAAGTTTACTTAATCGCAAGTCTAGAATAAACATTGTAATTGCGGCAAACATTTGCCAGTGACTTAATGTAGTTCTTAAAGTTAATTTGTATCTATATCGTATACACAGTTTAGTATACTTCTTGGTGATTTTTAGGAGATATTCAGTGTACTATGTTTGTGATTTTTGATAAGAACTTTATTCACACATTATATGCATTTTTATTTTTTCGAATGTAACACATATCCTCTAATTGATACAAATGAAAGAAGCAGATTCATTCGATAATAACAAAAAATCAAGCCAGTTTTTAACTATATTTAACCCTTATTAGAAATTTATTTTCCATTCTGATGCAGCATTTCTTTTTCTTGATAGGTACATAAACTTCCCAATGGCTTTTACCTGACTCCTCTGGACAGCTGGACATCTCAACTCGCTCTAAATATGCGGCTAAACTTACCTAACACCAGGATACTCAGCTCCCCTCTAAAGACTCCACTCGCTCTGAACTCTCCGCTACTCCGATATTCCCCCAGGGAATCTCCGTAAGTGGGCATGACGTAAACTCCCTAGATACCGCTCGTATGGTCGCTCCCATTATTCCTCAATAAACGCGTGCCCTGTCCCTGCAATGTGCATGTCCGCCCACTTCGCTCTTAGCATGAACTGGGGTCACGTGATGTGTCATGTGGCGTGCAAGTTCTGTGGTGCTTGCACCGCACAGTAATCCCGGATAATATGCCGCACTTTGAATGTCGTTTAGGGCTAATTTGTGGGATCGTTTGGTTGGTATTAGACCAACGCTGAGCATATTCGATAAAGAAGTGTTGGGGCTGTTTTATAGGGTTTACTGTATATCAAGAGTGTTGTTCTTGTGCTTTTTTCAATCCAATGTTAACCTCAGTTAAATGTTAACCTCAGTTAAATTCCTCTATCAGATCTTTTCAGTAAACTGTTTTACAATAGTGTATGACATCACTGTTTGTGTTCCGCCAACTGTAGATTGTAGAACTTAGTATGAGCTGGGCGTAAACGAGCAAACATTTAGATGCCACTCTAAAATGTCAAACTTTAGAATAGTGAAGGATTAGTTAAATAATGACGAAAAGTATGCGTCTACCCTGATACTATTGCGAAGCACGTGAACTATGTCGCTATTACCAACGTGCCGGTTAGTAAAAGATTGTCAGTAATATCATGAGGAAATAGTTAGAACTTCATTCTAAATTTTCAGCGAATAGATAGACCGCAGTATGAATAAACGCACCTGTATTTGCACTTCTGTGTGCTGGTTCACTGTTGTTATTCCTGTCATTTAGGTCAGCAGATAATCAAGCTAGGCTTTATTGAATTGATCTTGTATGATGGGTACACCTCTGACGTAAAGGCTTTAGTTTCAGTTCGGTCTGGATTTTAAATTTGTCAATTTCTCTTAAACCGTCTATAAACGTCTAGTAGGAGAGAATGATTTGCTGTCTAATCATTATTTCGAACCGGAAATTTCTTATCGAGGGTGACTAATGGGTGAATGACTCAATAACTTTTAGATGTCACTCTTAAAGGAAGTAAAAGGGCTGGATAAATTTTATGGGGTACTAAAATTTATGTCTAGAAGTAGCCCTTTCTAGTAAAGTAATGGCTGAGCCGTTGATCATTAAATATGTAATTCAAGTCCTAAAATATACGTTATAAAGAATGTTACTCCTTTCCAGTATCCAAGGCTCAACACTTATTGTGTCTTAGACGGATCCTACTTTGAATTACGTTTGTCGCTTTAGTCTTCACGGCTCTCCTCAGAACCTCTAATACTTCGCTTCAGTTTGTTCGATAAACTCTATTTGGTTGCCTGGGAGCTCCTTGTTACCGTAATAGTTATCCTTTGTGTGTTTGGTATTTTGCTGGAAGTTTAGCTATGTGGGCGGTTTTCTGTTCAGATTTTGCTTACTGTCAGCAGTTTTTTACTCCTAAACACTCAAATTTAAGCCGTAAAAGCAAAAATCTTTTCAGCTGGTTCAGATCTTGGTTTTCGAACCCCTTTTCTCGATTGCCAGTTCTACACTGAATATTTTGGTGACGTCGCAACAATAGTCAGTGTTTGGGGTCTGAATCCTGACTCATGAATCAAACCTGGGAAGTTAATACTGTAGGAGATCTGGAGATGGTGCCAGCATGAACGGTAACTGTTCCTGCAGTCCCAGCTCCATTTAGAGCTATTATCAGGATTATTATGAGGGGGTAATTTTAGCTCTCAAAGTTTAGACAGGAATATTTAAATTTAGCTATGAGTATGTAGGTTTCGCGTGATTTCTTGAATACTGCAGCCTACATGTTTAACTTTGGATGGTCATTTTATAAATAATGAAGTAAGCTATCATGCAATTAGTCATAGTAATTTCAAAATTTAAATGCCAGCTATCAAGGAATGAAGCGTGCTCAATCTTATGCACGTGCTGGCGTTAACACAGAACCACAAAAAGTATGAGTCAGGCTAATCCAGTTCCTGTTGCTGCCTGGCGATGCAGCAAGAACGGTGGTAAACTGGAAGATAAGCCTATAATTTAGCTTACAGAACTAATAAGCCCCCGTAGTCACGATTGTACCCCTAATTACAATTAGCCTCCAATTTGCATGCTCTGCGGAAGCAATTATCGGCCTATATCTTTACCTGGTCTTTAAATCATAGCTCTGCTCGCACTGTCTTTGTATTTGCTCGAGTAATGTAGACCTACAGCGGAATTGTTCTAGAGTATTGAGCGCTTGAAGTTGTGAAACTTTAAAATCACTGTGGCTATTTTTGCGAGGTAAGGATCGTTTAACGATAGTATTCGCCTAGATGGCTGCGAATATTTGATATTTATTAGTTTAAAGGATGCATGGTACATATATTGATATTGGCTGTATTTTAGGTGGATTTGATGGTCAGCGATGTTTCAGACTAATTCTTTTCTTGCTTCATTTATTTAAAACAAGGCAAAACTCGTTACAGTTACAATGCATCTATCTGAAAATTTTACTGATACGGTCGACACGAATTTGATGTTCATCAGTTTAACAAAGCCGCTTTTGTGAGATAATACGCGATTTTATGCTAAAGCGTGAAGAGTGTTTAACGGCAACAAGATCCTGCTGAGCGTATGTTTCGTAAGAAGTTTGTTGAAATCTATTGCACGTGGGCCCTGCCAACCTTGTTGAACGGAAATGGCGGAGATATATAATTGTCGTCGATTGTTGAATAATCGCATCGTCCTGGCGTTTCTTGTAATACACAAGACAATTGACTCTTAACGTAAGCATTGGACTTTGTTAAATACAGTTACACTTGTTGTGATTATTGGACGTTGTTAAATACAGATACACCTGTTGTGATTATTGGACTTTGTTAAATACAGATACACCTGTTGTGATTATTGGACTTTGTTAAATACAGATACACCTGTTGTGATTATTGGACTTTGTTAAATACAGATACACCTGTTGTGATTATTGGACTTTGTTAAATACAGATACACCTGTTGTGATTATTGGACTTTGTTAAATACAGTTACACTTGTTGTGATTATTGGACGTTGCTGGCTCTAGAATGTCGACAGTTTTTAGCCTCGATCATTGATCCAATTAGAATTTGGCTTTGAAGCAGGTGCATTTTCAAGTATTGAGAAATTAAGCATCTCATATTTCTGGATCCCCGATGTAAAAGTGTTTTTTACTGCTGGCTGTCACCGTTGGCCCTAATCATTTTTTGCCGCGTTTCTTTTTAATTGCCTCAACAAATCCTGATCTTCTTTGCTATGTGCTGTTTCATATTGTCATTCCATAATATTGCAAAAGGTTTTGCTATTTTCATCAACACATTTTCATTAAAAAAGCCTCAAATTGGTATCTGATCTTATTATTGATTTATATAGTATCAGTTATCACACCATAAACGTTTAAGTTTGAGTTTGAGTATAAAACGGTTTTAAACTAACTAAGCGTCCTTAACGCAGTCCAAATCAGTCGACTTATATTGTAATGATGAGTGATAACTGAGGGGTCGTTCACATATGACGTCAGCAAATTTTCGGTAATTTTAACCCCCCCCCCTTCGTCATCATTCTTCATCATGACAAACCCCCCTAACTGTCAGAGGTAAATTACCATAATGTCATCGTCACCGTCGAAACCCCCATGATCCCTACTTCATGTCAAAAAACTTTGATTTTTGGTCTTTTAATTTGCAGTCATTTTTGAAATTTTATATGCTAACTCAGTTTATATACTAAGTCCAAATTTTTGAATCAGAATTTTAACTTGAAACTTTTGATTCTGATTTTTTAAACTTCTGACAAGAATTTTCAAAAAAAATCAAAAATATAAACAATCCTATAAATCCTATACATTTTTGATGACACCATCATTGGCCAAACCTCCCTCCCCCCTCTTCATCAATCGTCACCATTTGGAAACCCCCTCCCTAGGTGATGACGTCATATGTGAACGACCCCTAATAATGAGTGATAACTCTAAAATCGAGTAAGGTCTGCAGCATATTCATTTTAAATATTCATTCTGCTTGCTGATAATCACAATGGATACTCAAGGTTTTTAACAAAGCGGTTGCCTTTGTCAACCATAAGATCGTTTATTTATGTTTATGTAAATGTTTAGTATAGAAATAGACAAAGTCAACATTCAACAATAATCCTAGCACGAATCTTCATGCACCTGCCATATAAGAGCAATCAAGCAAGATCTTCAAGATTATGGGTTCTAAGATTTTGTAAGTCAGGTCTTGCTGGTTGCTCTTTCCTCCCCTTGTATCAAACATTTTATATACAATCACGATAATCAATTTTCCCTGGTGCAAGGTCTTGTTAAAAAGAATGTAAAAGAGTTACTTTCATTTCAGCAAGCTGATGGGAATTTGTAATGGGTACGGTCGTGTCCTATCCATTGAAGAACAGTGAAATAGCCACAGCGGCCAGACTTGCACTGAAAACTGCAGACAATCCTCCTCCTAGAACTTCAATCGGCGTCATCAGGATTGAGGTTTGTTCCGTACTCTGTTTTCTAATTTTTCTTACGGTTAAATTAGTTTTTTATTTTTCTAGTGGGAATTGATGTAGGTTTTTAGCTTTTATTTTTTCTGGTCCATAGCTGAACAGTATAATTCATCTAGAGTGGAGAAGAAAAAATAAACTATGTCTTATGATGGTGTTAAGCTTAAGTTAAAACTTACTTAAACAACGAACAGCCCCGGTTAAACTTCCTTATTAATACAGATGGAAACAACAAAAACGAAGTAAACATTAAGTTAATTTAGAGAGCGATGATAATGTGTACAATACTTCTATGACAACTTCAAGCTTTCTTGATCAAGTTCAATCTTTCTTTTCACCATGGACACGTTGAACATCAACTAAGAGTTAGACTTCTGGTTTCGATTGTATCCGATCAAAGAGATTTTCTATAGTATAATGGTTTTGTATCTTGAAACCAGACTTAAATCAAATTATCTAGGTTTACTTAAAAGGCGTATCATATTTCAATCTCGTCCAAAATGAAGTATCATTCATCGCCCACCCATTTTTACAGCACAATGAAAGTATCTGCAATAAATTAATCAAACAAATAATATTGCTGTCGATTCGCAGGCCGTATTATTTTAGCGCCTACGTATAGTCTAACGTATCCGATATTTTATCCATGACAAATCGTAGCGAATATCGGATAAAACAATTTAAAAACTTTGATTCAGCTCACGATACGGATAAACCGAAATGCTCACACTATTAAATACACTTGCATATCGGATAGATTACATTAGGGTGGTGAACTTGAATGCATTGATCTGGGGGCGCATTGTCTGTTCCTTCGCACCAACTTCTCATATCGTATGCACTAAAGATCTCTCGCAGTCGAGCTTTAAATCGAATGAGCGTGTCTTTTTAGATTTACTGCGGTATATGCAACATACATTTCAGTTCCTTGTGTACAATTTCGTGTGAGCTCTTATCGTTTTGAGTGCAGCTGGTTCTATACAATATGAGCGGGTTTCTACCGCCCCGTTCGAACGGGTCCTACGCTCCCCCCATTTTCAACGGCGGCCGAAAACTCCGCATCAGTTCCAGTACCCAAGGGCCCAGGTTCCGTCCGTCACCAGGTCGCACAAACAGGTTCTTTGTCACAGAGCTGATCGATCTTGACGAGAAGAAAGCCATGACGCACTTCCGTAACATGGTGAGTCTTTACCTGTAGACTTAGTGCATGTCAGGTGTGTGAGCGGCGTGCGGTTTTGTTATGTGTAATTGTAGCTACTCATACAAGTCATGTGACTTTGTGGGGATCATTTCATTTCGATAGACGAACGTGTTTTTGAGATGAAAACTGTAAGACTGGTTTACGTCATGTCTAAATTTATGCTAAATATGCTAAAAATGAGGCAAGCTGAGATAAAGTTTGTTGCATTTAAACCGGATGACGGCAGGAGAGGAAGTTTTAAATCGGGTCGTTTGAGCTTTTTTTGTTAAAATTAAAAAAGTAAAAACAATCGTCTGCATGGCGACTTCTTTGCTTGCAATCAGTACTTCAGTTTTCCAATCAAATGTATGACCAGAAATTTGTATTGCACATGCAGAAATGAAGTGAAATGCAAATTGAAATCATATTGTTGTCTTCTGTGTTGCGTCTTGTTCGTTTGTATGAAACAGACACCAGACGTGATGCCGTTTGACGGCGTTTTCGACCGTGAAAATAAGAAACACGAACAAATCGGCTATCGTTATTCACTTTGCATTGAATAGTCTTATACTGAGATCCTGAAGTCTCATTCATTTTTCTGCGATGGCCGATTCTTGATCTACTTCGCTTGTTCATTTCACGACAACTCATCGACAACTTTACCCTATGAACTTTCATAACTTTTGTTTAATTATTCAAAGACTATTCATCATTGTACTATGTTGGTGTGACCTAGTGGGACAATCGGTTGAACGCTGACCACCGTTTCAGAACCTTTCAAGATACTTGTTTCCAAAAATCTCAGCACTTTTAGTTTTGTGACTTTCAGAGATTTTAACTATTGATTCTCACAATCTCAAGTCTTGCTTCTTACATGGACAATATTGGCAGCTCTGTAGTGTGTACAGGTTTAGGCGCTGACGCTTGGCAACAAGATTAAACGCATTTCGTTAGGACCAGTTCATAGATAATCGTAGCGTGCTCCTTCAATTGATAAAATTAAAATATACGAATTAGTACTGCTGGAAGCAGACCAGTCCAATATGGTTATCGTGGAGCCGATTGAGGAGACTGCAGAGGAAAGTGAAGCTAAGAAACATGAAATATTATCAAAGGATTCAAAAAAGAAGGTTATTCGAAATGATTAAAATAATTTATTTCTTCTTCTACTTCTTGTGAAAGTTCATACTTTATTTCACATAACCGAAGCTAGAGGGAGATCGTCTCAAATATTAATCAACTTACTTTTAAGATTCTTATCTTTCAGGATTTCTTAACAGCAGCAGACTTAGAGGACAGAAAGCTCGCCAAGAGAAAAGCTGCCGCAACTGCCGGAGATGAACCAAAACACAAATCCAAGTACTTTTTTATACCTACCTTAATCGATTTCTCATCGGTGGAACGTTTTTCTGTAAAAACATTGCCCGTTAAGTTATTCTTATTTAATGATTAAAACCGCTTAAAGAGGCAAACAGGAGGCTTTATGATTTTTTATGATTGAAAATATTTTTACTCACAGTTCCATACACAAAACCAGCCATTGAAGTTTTAATTTTAATTTTATAGCTACTACGCTAATAAAATCAACTTTGCAGTTGAAAATGTTTAAGATCAAGAACGTACTTGTATTTAAGTGAATACAGAGCTAAGTTACACTTTTGTGATTAGTTCTCTTTATGAAGGAGTTAATTTCTAACCGAAATTTATATTAGTTAGTTAGTTCCAGATCCGATGTAAACAATAGTTTGCAGTTCCTACAATCTTAAGTCTTTTCGGCTTAAAACGTGTTTTATAAATAGGTACTGGTATATCTGCAATGATGTAGATCAAAGAAAAGTATACTTTGTCCAGAATCATGATTGTGTAGTTGTTTCGTCAGATCATATTCGATCTGTATTTTATAACGAACTTCTCCCGTTTTTTAGATTTTATGTTTATTGACTGATGAGCGTATGGGACCTAATCACAGCTCACAGTCTGAGTCATTACACACACGGCAATGAATTCACCTCATCATGTCAGGATTCATTGCTCTCGGTATCGTTTGCCGTAGCTCGCACAGATTCTGATTCCTCAGTATCAGACTCAGAATCACACCACGAGATAAACTCGCCACATACCCTCGGCTTCACAGCTTCAAAATCACCAAATGTAAGTCCAACAGATTGTCGAACTTCATGATATTGATGCCTAACTTTAAGCTACAGGGACGGAGCGGCGGAGGTTTCGTGGGGAACCGAACATGTTTTTATCTACAACGATACTGTGGCTGCATGGACGAAACTAGAACAGCATACCGACTCAGAAAGTCAGATCTGTGAACCCTACATAGGACGGGTAATAACACGTTGGATGTCAATGTGAAAGGGTCTTTCAGGTTATTGGATGAAACAGCTCTCCATTAGACTGAAATGATAGCTATGTTTTATTGAGAAAATAAAATCCGGAATTTAATTGATATGAATGTCAGATGAATATCAATGAAGTGCTGTAACATTTTCTTTCAGGATGGAAAGACTCCATGCACACGAAAGATAAAGAAGACAACCATCGTTGCTAAGAAAGTGGGATACTTCATATTTTTCATTACCTTAGCTGAAAAGTAAATACATTTTGTCTAGTCTTTAAAACCTGTTTTATCTATTCATAACTTTGTCATACTTATACACATAATGAATGCTTACTAGTGTTCAATGTTATCTATTTGTACTATAAACAAGTCTGTGTGTAACAAATAACAGTAATAGAAAATGACTTAACTTCAATCCAGGAGTCAGACAGAAAGCTGGTAGATGCATGGCTCAGAGCAAAGACTCCCCGGCCCAACACAGCTCAGAGCGATGCTGTACCATCCTGGGACGAAACAACCGACGTTAATCATGGCGTAAGTTTAAACAGGTTTTACCCTTCCATGTTTGTAGATTTTTCGACCACTTCATTGATAATGCTTAACATGAACATCGTATTTGCATATTGCACAATAATGTTTTGACTGAAAGATCGCTGAGATCGCAAAATCCATCAACCAATTCACTAAATTTACTGATTCTGAAAAACCCAGGATATCGGGGAAGACGACACAGCGACCTGCTATCAATGTGGGGAGGGTTTTCTCCGACTAATCAGATGTCGAGTGTGCGGCAAGTCAATCCACACACCTAAATGTGTTTACAACGAAACAAATGGAGATCTTATAGTTACCGCGACATCGCTGAGGTTTGAAAATCTAGTAAAACCAGACAATCAACGATTAGCATCCAATATCTTGCTTGTAAATTCAATATTCAACCTATGCGTCAAATATTCTTTGTTTAAAACATTTTTATTTCGAAGACCACTACAATCATTCAAGTTCTGACCACACGATTTACGAACCTTTTGGTTTGGTTGGAGAGATGAAATA
>JH152806.1:465590-482164 GCA_000226015.1 Mnemiopsis leidyi | reverse complement strand
TGTTAAGGGCAGGTATTGGTTTTGGAGACTAGAAGAAGCCCTGGGAGAAGATGACTCATCTTCTGATGGGAGTGAGTGATTGAGTGAGAAAGAGAGACAGAGGGAGGTCATGGCCAGAGTTAAGGAGAATAGTATATATATAGAGAGAGAGAGAGAGAGAGGGAAGTTCAAGTAGGTTCTTTGGAGCGGCAAAGCCGGTGGGGTGAGTGGAGGGAGCTCGTCCTTAAGATTGACATTAGCTGGCACGCACTTTTTAATTACGGAGATTCTGTGGTACTGGTAGGGTTACCGTTAAACTTAATGTTAAGTGCTGTGTACGGTTCCCTCCTAACCCCATTTTTGACGAGATTATATCCGTGTGTACCATTTTAACGAACCGATAGGTTTGAGCTGCGAGAGTCGGGTATCACTGCGACAACCCCATCTCTGGTCTGAGGAAGAAGATGAAAACAGGCAGAAAAGTGTAACTGTAACTGTAAGTTGTGTGAAGAGATTATTGGCACCATTCCACACTTGTCTGACTTATTCCGACCCTCATTCGAAGCGAATAGAGAATAAAATGTCGGGAGGGTGCGCGCTGCCGTACAATTCCACACATATTAGCAGGATGTAGTGTTGCCCTAAGCCAGGGAAGGTATCCGTATAGGTGGTCACTGGTCGGTGGAAGCATGACAAGGTCATACGACAGCTGGTTCCTGAGCTGGTTGCCTTTAAGTTTATATTAGTTGCAAACGCCAAGTCAACTCCAGAAAGAATAAAATGGATAGGAGAACGTATTATGGTTGATGATTCTGATCCAAGCTCTATGATTATATTTCTGCATCACCCCTGCGACTTGTACAGCAGCGCGCACCCTCCCGTCAAAGTCAGACAACCCTGCGACTGAGGGCGAAGTCGGTTGGGTTCAGTGAATATGTCCACGACTGCCGCGAGTCGATACACTTACAGAAGTAGGGTAAGGCGTACCTAAGAGGCACAGTAAGGTTGGATGTCCGTTACAGTTAACAGTTACTGAGACTTGAGTGTAAAGGAGAAGGTATATTCGTATTTTGACGAGATTATATCCGTCTAACGTTCTAGCTGCGTGAGTCGGGTATCACCGCGACAAATTCGTATTTCGCTGCTGCATGGTGTGATGCAGTCCCTGGTCTGACAGTCGGGGCTTCTCTGCCTTCCGTTCAGATGTGTACCGTTCGGCTTTAGGAACCCGCAAGGGGACATAAATACTCATAGGTTGGAGGGTATTGTGTTCCATGGAAAATGGTGATTTAACTTTAAAGAAGCGGTTTTTGGTGAGGAGGGAATGAGTCGTTTCTGTTTGCTGTACAGCATGGGTCATTTCGCAGTTCAAGCTGTTTTCTCAACTTAGCTCCAGCGCAAAGGAACAGACGAATACAAGTACATCATTACTAGTATTTCCGTCAAAGCATTTTATTGTTTTGAAGTTTAGTGTAACAAATAAAACTACAACAATTTGGGGATTTATATATTAAACATATAAACCTGTCAAAGATATCATACTTTATTAATTAATTTCACAAAACTGTAGCCTCAAAAACTTAATTTCGGGTTCTCAAGTTCCCATCGGAAAAACGAGAGTTCGGGTATTCTCCAGTGCAGTGTCTAAGCAGCATGAACTCAGACTGATAAACTTTATCATTGTCTCTGCAAAAATAATAAAATAGCGGTAAGCTGTACATCAAATTAATTCTTCGTCTCTAATATTATAATTATGTCTCACAAAATGAACAGAAGTGTCTTGTGTCATCATTCGTGTATATAATCAAACACTGTAGAAAATTATTTATGTACAAGTTTAGGATTTTCGATAAATTAAAGCTTTTCTAGGTCATAGAATAGGAGTAGAAAAATATTTTAAGCTTAACAGTAAACAAAATAGAAACAGGAAGTAATAAACTAAATAACTTAATTAATTAATACCTGCAACCTGGCGTAACCAGATCCAAAATTGAAGACCAACTTTGGTTTGAAGAAAAAAAGCAGTAAAAATTCAATTTCAAATTTAAATATGAATAATCGCGTAATATTTAACGAATAACTTCAATGCAAATGAAAATTGTCAAATTATTCAAGCAAAGCTTTTGAATTAAACGGTATAATAGTTCGGGTACCAATATCTCATTCAGTTTCGCATCAATTCAATTTCAACATAAACGATCGGAGTGTTTGTCGAAATCGGACTTGCTGTGTGCGATGATTGATATAACGGAATAAATAATTGAAATCATCGGTACGGTGACCAGTTGAGGATGAGACTTTCCCACGCTCCCAGTTTCAATAAAGTTTCTTTCGCTGTTTTAACACCACCTGCTTCCACTTGACGAGGCTCTTAAATTCTTCTCTGTGCATCTCAAATACTTTCTGTAAGGAAAAATATTACAGAAGATCTCAGAGAATGATATTTTATTCTAACTATCGACAAATTCAATTTTGCTACTGCTTGGTACTTCAATTGCCCCCTGTGCAACAAATCAAGAAGAACGTGCTGCGCGCCCCGAGAACGCGCATTTTATTGTACTGACGATATAAAACTTTTTCTGTATTGCTTGACTTTGCGCGCTTCGAGGGAATGCAATGCTGTGTCGCCTCTACAAACACATGTTTTCCTTGATTGTTACCGGGAATATCATTTTATCAGGACAGCTGAGTCCGTAAAGGGAAAATCGTCCGTTAAAACATACCATGAATTCTTCCTCTGATAAGTATTCCTCGAGCCTGGATGGATCCACCCCCTCGGGCTTGGTTTCTTGCTGTAGCTCTTCCAAAGAATATTCGGTTCGTGTAAGCATCTTGTAGGCGGTGTTGATCGATGTCCGGCGTCCACCAGCACCCTTTGCGGCGATGGCCTGAATTATGAGTATTGTAATATTGATAATTGACGTTATGTAGAAAATGAAGGTGCCAACGATAACTTCTCAATCGTTTACATATCATTTGGCTGCAAATTTATATTTTATCGCCCTATAAATAACCGACTCATCACTCACCGCGGCAGTGCAATCTTTAGCGCAAAGAGGACGTGTAAAAATAACGTACCTTGTTTCCAAAACGTTTCACGTCTTCACGTTCAGTCCAGAAGGGGAACAGTGTGATGAAATCGAGAGGCTCGTATCCTGCTTCGATTGGGAAAACTTTGGGATTCTCGGCGAGCATCATTTCTGGGAAAGTCTCGGGATTATTGAACGTGAATTTTTTTCTAACTTCTGGACTTCAAATTTTAAGACAAGTCTCAAATACCTTTGTGAGCATTAACAGTTAAGTCTGATAAAGAATTCATGAAAAATGTATAAAGTTATCCTCAAAGCATAAATAAATTCATTCGGAACTCTCCGAAAACAAAAGCAAACTAACCTTCCACATAGTTGTTTACGGTTTCCATAGCAACCTTCTTGTTACGCGCGAATGTCTGTCGCGCGGATCCTGTCACCTTCTCGGAATCCTCGGCAGTCTCGAACCATCCTTGCCACAACCAGAGTTGATATTTGGCGTCCAGCAGGAAGAGAGCAGGCTGACTTGCTCCGTACAGATCGTCCTGAGGAAGGTGGGTCAGCAATACATCTTAACATTCTAACATTGATTTTAGTGGAATGAAACTCTTAGTGGCGAATGATCTCATTTTAGAATTTGAGGGAAACCATTTTAAAACTCGAGGGAAACTTATGATGTTAATTTTAAGCTATCAATTTAATGGTTTAACTAACGAAAATCCCTAAAGTCATCATTCAAAATAGAGCTAAAAATGCTTAAGAAAAAGCAGTTTTGAATTATCCTGAATTATTCTGAGTTACCATAAGAGGTACTTATTCTGAGTTACCATAAGTGATTACAAAACTTTTAAGTTTAACATACACACTAACTAAATCAATTTGATTTTTAACGTGACTACTGCTTCACAGACAAGACTGATTCATTCATGCTCATGTTTCTCACAATTCCCAATCCCAATAAATCTAAAAACAACGACAGACAGATTCAGTTACGACAAGTAACAAAGAAGTAACAAACAAGTAATAAAAATGTAACAAACAAGTAACAAGTAACAAGTAACAAGTAACAAGTAACAAGTAACAAGTAACAAACAAGTAACAAACAAGTAACAAGTAACAAGTAACAAGTAACAAGTAACACGTAACAAGTAACAAGTAACACGTAACAAGTAACAAAGAAGTAACAATCAAGTAACAAACAAGTAACAAACAAGTAACAAGTAACAAGTAACAAACAAGTAACACGTAACAAGTAACAAACAAGTAACACGTAACAAGTAACAAACAAGTAACAAGTAACAAGTAACACACACCCACCTGAATGAAGGGGAACTGAGTATCTCTGTCCGGTACTCTGTATTTACACAACACTTCCTCCGCTAGAAACTTCCCACTGGTGCTGTCAAAGCGGAAGAGACGAGGAGTGTAGATGTGGGAGTCTATGGAGCTGATGAGGGGAGCGTAGTCCTCGTGTCCGCCAAGACTGGAGAAGAAGGTGGAGGGTTCTTGTGATTCGTGTACCTGGAGGTGGGGTGGGGTAAGTTCTTGTGATTCGTGTACCTGGAGGTGGGGTGTGGTAAGTTCTTGTGGAAGTTTGTGTGGGGATAAGTGAATAAATTCTTAAATTCTTGGGGAATAACGTCATAAAATGTCGCAACCTCTTTCTAAACAACAGAAAAATGTTGAACAGAAAATGTTGCAAGCTACACAGCGTTTAAAATTTGAGCGGGAGAATCCTATATTTAGTAAATAAACCCACCACGACCACTCTGAAGTTGTCGCTGATGTAGTTGTCCTCGATCTCATTTCCCGCCTTTTGTGCGACTTCTCGGGCGTGTGGCGTGCTCTTGGATCCGAGCCAAACGTAGACTGTTTGTCTTGGGGTGACGACGATAAAACATCCTCGGGAGCGGAGTGAGCCAACCCTGAAAAGATAGATTCCGTTATTCGGGTTGTAACTAGTCACTAGATAATATCTTCGGGTAATTACTAGCTGTTAAAAAAATGGAATTTCTTCACGTCCTTATTTTAGCAGGTCACAGTCAGTGCATCCAATATTGTACAGTTAAACCTAGCAGAGGTTATTTGTCTTAGTCTTGGCAAGGGAAACTACAATGTACTGCAAGTGTACTAAATCCAGTAAAGTACCCAAGTGTAGGCAGTGTCAGTATTTAGTATTAACAAACTAATTCCCCATGTAACCCAGTGTCTGTCCCATGTTCTTGCTGCCTCCACTTGGGCGGTAGAACGTTTAGCCGGACAAGGTACAAATTAAGGGTGTCTACTGTCTCTGACGGCTAGTTAAGTAAATTAGCTGTCCTGGACTAGTTTCGTTATCTGATACTCTGGAAAAAACGCGCGTAACTAAAAGTATGTACTTAAAATAGGACAGCAATAATGAAGGACATCGGCACAAGTTCTTAACCTTCCCAAAATGTAATTTGACCCGAAAGTGTTTCTACTCTTGAAGTTTCACGTCCTGGCCTTAAAATTACCGTCAGTTAGACAAGTACCAAATATTTGCTACAATTCTAGCACATTCCGCCTTAAATTGTCAACTTTAAAAAACAGAACGTGTAAACTAGACGTCCTGATTAAATCTAAGACAATGCGAAATCCCATTTACATTGTTCAACAATATAAGTGAGAACAGTTACAGAGACAATCATCCAATCATGAAGGTGTCTTAACGGGAAGAATTTAGGACATGATTTAATTAACCCAAACGTGGGTAAACTCAGCCTTACAGCAAACAAAAGTTTTGTGGGTTACAAGACAGTTCATAGTGACTGTTTGTGTAGTTCTGATTTGCAAACTCGCCTTTTTGCACGCCTCATTTCTTTAAGGCACATACACTTCGGTGAAATTGAGGGGAGGGACAGTTTTAATACTTTCAACACTACTATTAAACAAAAATTTGAGTGACAGGATGGATTACTGAGGGGCACTGTGTTAAAGTGATTTAAGTGGGTCCCAATCCCCACAGACCATTCATGTTCCTGGATACTTTAAGTTTCCTTTCATAACAACCACGGTGTCTTAATTGACTAAGTGCATTACTTACCACCTATTTACCACTTTGTTTATTTACTACTTAGTTTATTTACCCCTTAGTTTATATACCATATAGTTTCTTTACCACTTTGTTTATTTACTACTTAGTTTATTAACTACTTAGTTTATTTTCTACTTAGTTTATTTACCACTTAGTTATTTACAAGCAATACCACAGTTTCAATTACAATTTAACTATTCATTGTACTGTAGTATAATACTATAGCATGGAATTTAAATCTAATAACTGATATTGAATACCGGTCTTTTTATAGAAAACGGGTCCTCGGCATGTTATTATATTGTTATATTTATTGAATTAATCGGAGAAATGTAATACTTGGAATTTCTACTTTACATTAACCTATGGCACATTATTGCAGTCTGGTCTAAGGCTGATACAAGTGAAACTTCAAAAGATGGCAAAATAATTAACATTTGACATATGTGATACCGAGAGGGGTCAGCTTTCATATCCTAATATGCACTTTTAGGTATCTTGCGATAGTGGATATCATACAAAATGAATGATTTAAATTCTAGCGTGTCAAGATCAAAACAACCAGGTCAAGATTCGACCCAGCTAGCTATAAAAACTATCATAGTAAAGGAATTCAAATTGTAAATTCGCTTGAATTGACAGACAGACAGACAGACAGACAAACAAATACAGACAGACATACACTAACCTGGCTTCAACTTGGTGAAGATGTCCCTCCTCCACACACTCTCCTCTCACGACAAACATCTCTGTCTCCGAGGGGAATGTTCTCCGTCCCAAGTTAGGTTCCCGGTCCAACATTTGTCTCTTGTCTGTCCGGACTACTAGCTTGCCGTTAAAGAGGTTGAGGAAGGACGGAGGCTCCCTGTTCTGGACTACTCTGACTTGAGGGCCTTTCTCCTTGTCTAGTTCGACTGTCATTAGAGCAGTAGCTCCCTTCATGTTGATCTCACATTCTATACCCTGTAGTTGGATATGTAGTCAAGGTTGTCGATTAAAAAATGCCATTTACTGACCAAATCTATAAATGATTGAAAGAATCAAGAACAGAAAATTAGAATGAAATAGTAAGACAACAGCTTTTCATAACAGATTTTATTGTTACTTGATTTTAAAAACCGGGGCTAACCTGCCAGAAGTAGTAAGCACAACGTTTTGACTTGTGTTTTCTGACAAAACCGTCGAACACTTCCAGGTGATATTCCCACCTCACAACGTAACCTTCGTTAGCGTACAGCATGCTGGGGAGGGGATATTTATTTGTGTCGGATATTAAATACAGCATGCTGGGGAGGGGATATTTATTTGTGTCCAGTATTGAATACTTCATAGGCTAGGCCGGCATGCTGGAGAGAGGATCTTTAGTTGTGTCCAATATTGAATATCTAATAGGCTAGGCCGGAATTTCCGCAGATAACCATGAAGACTGACAAATAAAGGGTAAAATTCACAACCTTCTGTACTTGGACCAAGTTACAATATTTGGGTGATTACACGTCCTCACCAACAATCTAATATATTCCTGATTTGAATGTCCCGAAGAAGATCTGCCAACTCTACTTACTGTTGATAGGAGGAAGGGAGGACGTAGTTCTTGTACTCGTGAACGAGCCACGTTTTGACATCGTCCGTCACGACCGTGATCTCTTCGTCAAACGATTTGAATGTTCCTGGAAATCATCTTGCTGGCAAGGACTCATTTTTGTGTCGTAAAGCAATCGTAAGATGCCTCATTTACATAGATGTTTATAGATTACATAGGTTTGTAATGCTAATTTATATATTTCTAGATGGTATAATACGTAAGGTAAGAAGGTATGGTAGTCAAAATTGACAGACCGCTTTAAATATCGTGGGCATTGAAGATAACACATCCTAAGATCTTTCCTAAAATGGTCACATATGTTTAAATGGTGACGACGAGGCTAGACTCAAGCTAATAACTGGCTGAGCTGGTATATTTTTGGACGGAATCAGCATATTGTGAAAGCAATAGCGGAAATTTTCAGTGACCATGCCAGATAATCCCACGTATATAAGTTTAAATCAGACTTTCTGTGTTATACCAACCTCTTCCACGGCCGAGTTTAGTTAGTTCCAATTTCAGGATCTCTTCAGCCGGCTGAGGACGGTGCATCAGTTCAGCGTTGTACGGTTCGAGGGGCTGGGAGGGAGCCAGGAGGGACTTGTTTTGTTCATCACTCGCAGCGTGTCCTGAAAGGTGTAGATGTTAGCTAGGAATAGTTAGGTAGTACTGGAATGATATATTTAAATTAATTTGTCATCTGACATTCTAACCAGTCAGCAGTTTTTGCGGAGAATCTTCTCAATATAAGCGACTCTTATTATTATTCTTATTATTCTCTATTATTTACTTTTTAGAGACGGCCTGACATCAACTGACCTCAAATAATTACGTCAACTTATTCATTTATTGCACTTTATCTCTCATAGTATATTTATTTCCCACAATAGCGTATTCAATATTCCGCTAATTATACCATTGTTTACGCCAGCCAGAAATAGCTAAAACAATGACCTCTACAGTCTCCGCCGTGTAAATAGAGCTGCCAGCTAAGTAAATAAAGCTGCCAGCTAAGGTGCTGATGATAGTTAAAACACTGAAACTGTTAATACAGTCAGTGTTATGTACCACACTTCCTCATATCTAACGGTAACAGCTAAAGACTCAGTACTAAACACCAGATTTCAATGTCTACCACACTTGTTCAAATGCACCACGTGACCTATCGAGAACCAATTATAATTCAATTTGCTGCCACGTGGAGGGCTTGTGACCAATCACGTTGTGTCTTAGTTTATCGATTCACGTGTCGGTGCTTGGTGGGAACTTGAAACTGGACTGAAGATGAAATGACGTCACTTCATGTGAGTAAATTTCATCAGCTGACTCATGTTGAGTGAAAAATGGGAAAACTAGGGTATTGTTACAGCTGGCTAGAACAAACATTCCGTTAAAGCACCGTGGGGAAACGATATTAAGTGATGGTGGATATTTAAAAAGTTACAATTAAAACAGGACACCACCGTGATACAGTGACCATACTTTGATCTAAAATCTCAGAAAGTCAGACCAACCCTTGAATAAATTATGCGAAATATTGATTATTCATGAGATGGCAAGCACGTTTTGTCAACAACCCCACCTTTCATCTTGATGATTCTGCCGGGTTCGGGCCAGTCCGAGAACTTTTCTCTGAGAGAGATGGGTTCCTTGCCTTGTATGGTGACAGTATTGATACCCCAGTCTGCTCTTTCAACCTGGAGAGAGTCAGAGTAGTCAGAGAAGTCAGAGTAGTCAGAGTTGTGAATAGTGGAAGTTAGAAGTAGTGGACTTTAAATGGATTTGCAGTAAAATTTCAATCTAGCTCAATTTAACAAGCTGATATTTAAATAAAACCAGGTTGAATTAATAAGCTAAGATAAGCAGAAAAGGACAAGAAGAGCAGTATGTATTGTTGTGTGTTACCTGAAGGGCACCTTGTTCCGTTTGTATTCGTTTACCGGACCCAGTAACGAGCGATCTGAGCTGCTTCATCGACACACTCACTCTGCGACCTGGGAACGGAGATGTTTATGAAGGAGCAGAATAACTTAAGAAGGAACTGTGTTCTCTGCAAATAACTGGTTTGGTATTACCCCCAAATTACGATTTATCACAATCTTATCTTGAAAAGTGGAGTTGAATTGTAAACTTGGATAAGAGGTTGAGATTATGGATTGAATTAATAGGATTGGGAACATCATGAGATCACAAAAAGGCCCAGACAGATTTTCTCAGATAATGTTTGCCCAACATTTACTTATTCATGATTTACCGAAATATCGGTCTCAACAAAACAGTCGAATTTGCACCTTAAACCTATTTACAGATTTACTCTCCCCGTGTCGTCAAGTAATTGCCGGCAGCTTGTCATCAACATTTCTCCCAACTTGTCCTCAAGACAGATACAATCTCCCAGAAACAACTAGGTAGGTAATCTCTAGAGACACTGATAACACGCTAACACTAGTTACACCCTTCTAGTTTTCCACACAGCACAAAGAAAACTAACATCTAACCACACCCTAGGAGATGAGATGTAATTTAGTCATAGCTGGTCACGTGACTGGTTTAGCTAGTCACGTGACTGGTTTAGCTAGTCACGTGACCAGTAGGCCTTGACACGGCGATTACACGGTTACCTAGCGACAAAAACCACTCCCCAGTAATAGAGGGTGTGGGTGTAGTGAGATAGCAATTACTGGGGATAGAAAATTGGTCGACTAATTATAGCCTAGGAGAAAAACACCGAACAACCGTTGAGCATAGAATAAAGTTATTTATAACTCCAGAAAAGGATAAACACTGTTTACCTAACAGTCTACAGTTCACATTCACGACAGCAGGTACTGAAAGTGCTACAGATTATTCAGCAAGTTATACTGTTACACTCTGCCTAAAATTCCCACAAAACTCACCTTGCATCTGTCCTGAGCTGTCCACACTGCACGTGCTCATAAGACTGGCTCTGCGCGAGGAGGACGAACCACGACCGTTAGACACGTTAGATACGACTGAAGACCGGCGGCTTGCTGTGGACATTCTCCTTCCGCTCTGCGATAGAAAGGTCTTCAAACGTGGGTCAGATGTTATTCAGAGTAAGGTGTAGAAAATATTGGTTATAATCTCCATGCAGTGCATGTGTAGTGTTAGTTCTTTAGTTGCTCATTTGGTAAAAAATATATATGGATTCCAGTAAAATCACTTTGCCTAGTCTTATTTCGAACTTTTTATGTTGAACTTTGATATTAAAGCGTCATTGTGTGGGAGGGGCAGCACTTGAGAACGTCTTAAGTCAGTTGTGGTTTTGTAAAAAACCAGAGATAAGGGAAAATTTGATTATTTCATGACGCCTGTAAAGTCTTTAATGACAGTTTGTTCAGGTCTTACGTGAGAGTTTCAGGTTAAATCACTTAAGGTTTGTATCATGACAGTCACAGGCCGTGTGTAGTGTAAAGTAGGAAATAAAAGTAAAGTAAATAACGGTTCGTGTGAGTTACTTAAAGTGTTCTGCCCCTAGAACCACGTCCCTACAATCATTTAAACAAGACTTTTTGAGGGCCGAACAAAACCGGAACATAACCGGAAGTTATTTCAATACGAATTACAAAAAGTTCTGTCAAAGATATTAACCTGGGAAGCGACTGACTGACGTCTTTCGCCCGAACTGGTGGAGGTTGAGGACATTCGCCGGAGATTCGTGTCTGAGTTCACCTGCACAGGAATCGATTTAGGAACAGTAATTGGTTTTTGGCCCATTTTAATTCTCTGGGGGATTTCGTGAAGGCTATTATCTCCCCTTTACTTAATAGGGCTAATACAGGTATATTACTAGTAAGCCTCGGCGCTGTAGTTACTCTATCAACGATAAGCCTACATTCTATCTATCCAATCAGTGGGACGGGTTAGCTGGTTGTAGATGGTTGTTATAGAGGGTGCAGGATTCTAACCTTGGAGAAGCTACCCCGAGAATTGACACTGACGCTTACTCTTCTACCGCTATTGACATTATCCGAACTAATGCTCCTCTGCGTAAGTTGATCTGAAATAATCAGTTTTATCGGCTACAAATAAATGGAAAAATTCCTCTTTTCGTTTGTTACAATTTAGGGATTAAGTAAATGTTATTCCTATATGTCCTGCTAGCGTGACAGATGCTATGTTGTGATATTTTACATTCGGTCACACTAAACTGTCGAATAATAGATTACAGCCCGCTAGCGACGCTTCTAACAATCTAGATTTGACAGATTGCACCCCGATAAAGTGATGAAACATCGAGGGATAAGCTAATGTTAAACTGATTCGAGGTTATAATTCGACGTGGAGTTAAATTAGAATGTTGCGATCGGGATTTAATACCGCATTTTCTTATCAAGTAAAAGTCTAATCTAATAAATCTCAAGACAGTAATTTGATTTTTATTGACAACATTTCACGCTCGTCAGCTCATGATATTCAGAAAAGAACTGATTCTGAACAAATAGATTCTAAAAACAGATACTCAAAAACAGATTCTGTAAAACAGATTCTTAAAAAAAGATTCTCAAATACAGATTCAGGAAGAAAAAGATTCTGGAAAAAATCATTCTCAAAGTCCCTGAATAAAAACTAACTTTTTATGGAGGATGTAGAGGTCCTTCTGGCAAGTTTGACGGAGCTGGGCATGTCGATAGAACCTCGACTCGCACAAGATATTCTTCTGGAGACTTCAGTGGTGGGTAGAGCTCCTGCTGTCATGGCAACACTGGCTCGTCGACCCTGGGTGGAAGTAAGGGTAAGGGAAAGTAAGTAAAAAGTAAATCAGTGGGGGGGGGGGTATTATAACTTGTACTAGTGTTTGAACTGGTGAGGTAAGAATATGATGTGCAATGAAAAGAGAAAATTCTAAAGTTGAAAAGTTAACAGTAGCAAAATTTTGAACGTTGTGAAGTTTGAAAATAATGAAAACAAATTTAAAACACGAAAATTGAAATTTAAAGAGAAAATTTTAGAATTATATAAATTGATAAATGTATCAAATGATAAATAACTTCAGGTTTTTACTACATATTTAAGCGGTTATCTAGAAACCTGGGGAGGGACGATAGGGTTTTTAGGGCACTCAGCTACACTCTTCTTGTACTCCTCCTCTGCTAGCTGTAAAGCTTTCTTCCTGACGGAGAGGGGAACTCCTTTACCACACCAGATGTAGTACTCGGTAATGAAGTCCAGCACGAACGTCTGAAGATAGGAAAAAGTTAGAAATAACGATAGTGAAAATTGGGAAATTCAGGTGTCTTTCGCTGTTGTGGTGTATCTATTTTCAATTGTTGGGAGTCACGTGATATTTGATTACAACAGACAAGTGCAAATTGTTTCAGCTATGAAACCGCTTGACATTCTTGATCCGATTCATACACAATTGAGGCATTTTATTTAGCATTGTACAAAATATTGAGAATTATGCAGGGTTATTTCTGAATAGTACTGAATACTAGTACTGCTGACACTTCGAGTCTGTAGTGGAGCGAGTCCTGAAGGGTCCTGTAATATCCCGGGGTCCTGCATCCCAGCCCCAGGTATTTACTATTTCCTGTCTGATAGTCAGTAAAAATTCTCTTGACGGCAAGGTCGCTACTCGAGTGTAGCAGAATTTTTCAGTATGATGGAATCTGACAAAGAATCCCGCTAATACTCACAAACACACTGTTAAACCCCCTTTGGGACAAACTACTTATGGTACTGTCACATTTCATTGGGTTGGAACAAAGACACATTTGTAACACCGGCTAGAGTCTGTACCCGCCTCTCCTCATCTCGGAAAAGGTTTAAATTTTTTAAATTTCGTCAAACCTTTCAAGAAATATCCGCCTTATGTCATGCTCTAGAGGTGACACTTGAAAAGTTTACGTAAGTTGTAAACTGTAATGACGGGACGACCTGTTCTACAAGCAAACACTAATTACCGCCCCATTAACTAATTGTTCCGGGCTGCTATCCAGACTTCACATTCGACTTCCACTTAGATAACTATAGCATAGGCTATCCAGGAAATTCGGATGTAGAATGATCTATTTTGATGTCTCCCACTCCAGAATCAAATCAATTTCTGTGATCCAGTGGGAAGCGTCCTAGAATAATACCCAGTTCTAAACCCAGGCCCAAATTTCTTGACTTGTGATATGTCAATAAGGTGGGCCAAGTCGACCAACAACAAATTAAAGCGTACTTATTCAGGAATTACCTCATCTAAATTCCTAATCTGCTTGCTGTCCCGTATAAATGAAGCTTAGTTAATAGTACAATTGTCTCAACCTGATTTCTGACCCAAGTTTGTCTTACTCAGGTAATAAAACCCGAGTTTTGCAACAACGTCAAGTCAGAGTCTATTCAGCAGGAAACTTAACAAGATTTCATTAACCTTTCATTGGTCCTATCGACCTATATAATCGTATATCCTACATCCATTAATCTAACTATATCCTGATTCCTGAATTTAATGTCGCCACACTCCTGGTTAACAAAACATAAAGATCGGAATTCCAGCCCCGAATAAACGCGGCTAATAATCAGATATTCGCCGTCAAGAAGGGAGAGTAGCAGTATCACTCTCATCATGTCACCTAGAGCCAGGTGAGGAGGGTAAACAAATACTTCTCAGTGTGCCGTGTACCTGTCTTTAGTCACTCCTCGTGATCAGGAGTTAGAGACCCTGCTCCCTCCAGAAACCCTGATATAGATAAAACTGTGCTCCCTCCATATGCAATATCCATGGCAGAGTGTCAAAGTGGTTCATCGAATCAAACGCTTTGGATATGTCAACAGAAAGCTGACATCACGAGATTTGATCTGGGTAGTGTTCAGGTTGTACAATGGAACCTGCAGGACAATGTTGTACAGAAGGAACCTGCAGTAGGGACAGTTCAGAGATGGATCTAGCGGAAGTAGGGTGGAACCTGTAACCCTTGCTCGGGAGCAGTGTCCAACAGGTTCCAGATAAGGACCGGGATGGTGGAGCTAATAGGATCAGTCAGGGAGCTGATGCAGAGGGAGGGTCTACTCTGGTGGACATGGTAACCAACTTAGAGTCCTCTGATTGAATTGTAGGTCCGTGTCTGGGCAACAAACACGGCTAGACTTCCGACTGTTCAGAGATGGTGCCGTGTACGGTCTAGACGTCCAGGAACAATGATTCGACCTGTTCACCTGTACTTTGTTGACATTGATCTCATCAGATACTCAGGTACAGTTGATATCCTACGTTTTAAATAGTTTTAAACTAAAAAGGCACTCATGGAACTTTGTCTGGGATAAAATTCTCAGATCTTCCGTCAATAGTCCTAATAAAATAAGAAAATAAGAAAGGGGAGCCAGCCGCTGAGTATCCCGAGGTAAAATCTTGGCACGGTTTACCAACAGATGATCAGTGACAGAATATCACGCTGACTTACTTCACAGCTGTCGGTCTCAAATTTCTGGTTTCTTACGAGGGTTTTGTAAGTGTTCTGTAAACTTGTTAGGGTTGAGGGCTTTGTACCAACGTGTAATACGGACCTATCTTGAATGAAAACTTGAGTACTCTAAACATAAGTAGAAGTAAATAAGACAGGAATTTCTGAAGTCGTGTAACCAGATGAAAATATTTGCTTATATGGACAAAGTTATGGAAACCTACAATAAGACAGAATCTTTTATACTCATCATCACTTTTCAACTATTATTACTGATTTATTAGAACGGGAACAAGACAGTAAAATGCAAGGACTTTCGGTGATAGTGCAGAACCATTTAAAATTCCTTGTCGTAATTTTAGTGCTAGACCACATGAAGTTTAAGCTTTGAAGAAAACGGCGCTGAAGGCTGAAGTATCTTATTATATTGAAGAATAGAATCAGACTGAATAATGAAAAGGCTTCACATCAAAGAGCAGAGTAATTAGTTTAAAAATAACGGTATGACACTGTCATTAGAATTTCAAGCAGTTCAACGTTTGGGTGAAAAGACTTATTGAATAATTCAGAAATTAAGCGTTCTATTTTTCTGGATAGAAAAAAAATTGTCCTGGAGAAAGCTTTAAACGTACTATCACAACAGCAGCTCAACCCGTTAGCTTATAATTACTTAGTCACAGTTTAGTAGAACATGGAGCGGAACTAGCAAGCAAAGTTTTTCCGATTAATTTTCGCCGAAACTAATCCAACAAATCTGAAATAACCTTGAGATTAAGGCTTAATTAGAGTCAATCAGACTCAACTATGTAACAACGCTGATAACTCACCTTATTACAGTCAAGTATGTCGTACTTCAGCCGTTTCCCTGTGTTCAGCTCCACAAAACTAGGAGTAGTCTCGTCGTCCTCGTATACACTAACTCTGGCCTCCTGTTGGAAACGTCTCTCGAACTCCTTGTCTTCGATAACAGACTCTTTCTCTGGAAATATTACTTAGGTTAATCACTATCCCGTGTCTTCGATAACAGACTCTTTCTCTGGAAGATTTTTTCAGGTTAATCACTATTCCGTGAGAAAACTCAGATTCAAGCAAACTCAAAGTTAAATAAACTCGAACTTTTCTTATTTTCTCTGGTTTTTGTACCTGACAAATAGAAAATTAGGCCGCTCCAAACAAGACCAATCACTGATCTGTGATCTCTCTTACAAACCGAACCAGCATGATGTGTTCTAATATCAAGATATTATCTCCTTTGCAATGACAATTTGGGAATCAATCTTTTCCAGAACACATTAACAGAATTAACAGACATTATTCAATATCACTTTATTAGCAAATTGCGAATACCTTGTCCTAATTCTCCTACAAATACTGACATATATCTTTCTGTGTATCCGACTAACAGTGAGTACGTGACTTATTCCAAGTAAAAACATCAACATAATGATGATGATAATGATATGTGACCAATGACAAATATGATATTCCTATCGGTGGGGGTGATGAATTTCTCC
>JH152806.1:416135-465579 GCA_000226015.1 Mnemiopsis leidyi | reverse complement strand
CAATGTTGTACAGAAGGAACCTGCAGTAGGGACAGTTCAGAGATGGATCTAGCGGAAGTAGGGTGGAACCTGTAACCCTTACTCGGGAGGAGTGTCCAACAGGTTCCAGATAAGGACCGGGATGGTGGAGCTAATAGGATCAGTTAGGGAGCTGATGCAGAGGGAGGGTCTTCCCTGGTGGACATGGTAACCAACTTAGAGTTCTCTGATTGAATTGTAGGTCCGTGTCTGGGCAACAAACACGGCTAGACTTCCGACTGTTCAGAGATGGTGCCGTGTACGGGCTAGACGTCCAGGAACAATGATTCGACCTGTTCATATGTACTTTGTTGACATTGATCTCATCAGATACTTCGGTACAGTTGATATCCTACGTTTTAAATAGTTTTAAACTAAAACGGCACTCCTGGAACTTTGTCTGGGATAAAATTCTCAGATCTTCGGTCAATAGTCTAATAAAATAAGAAAGGAGCCAGCTTCTGAGTATCCCGAGGTAAAATCTTGGCACGGTTTACCAACAGATGATCAGTGACAGAATATCACGTTGACTTACTTCACAGCTGTAGGTTTCAAATTTCTGGTTTCTTACGAGGGTTTTGTAAGTGTTCTGTAAACTTGTTAGGGTTTAGGGCTTTGTACCAACGAGTAATACGGACCTATTTTCTAAATGCAAACTTGAGTACTATAAACTCAAGTAGAAGTAAATAAGACAGGAATTTCTGAAGTCGTGTAACCAGATGAAAATATTTGCTTATATGGACAAAGTTATGGAAACCTAAAATAAGACAGAATCTTTTATACTCATCGTCACTTTTCAACCGGTATCATTACTGCATTTATTAAAACGGGAACAAGACAGTAAAATGCAAGGACTTTCGGTGATAGTGCAGAACCATTTAACATTCCTTGTCGTAATTTTAGTGCTAGACCACATGAAGTTGTAGCTTTGAAGAAAACGGCGCTGAAGGCTGAAGTATCATATTAGATTGAAGAATAGAATCAGACTGAATAATGAAAAGGCCGCACATCAAAGAGCATAGTAATTAGTTTAAAAATAACGGTATGACACTGTAATTTGAATTTCAAGCAGTTCAACGTTTGGGTGAAAAGACTTATTGAAGAATTCAGAAATTAAGCGTCCTATTTTTCTGGATGTCGGCTGGGTGGTGTAGTGGTTTCATTTCCGCCTCCCATGCGGCAGAACGGGGTTCGATCCCCGGCTGTGGCAAGTCGGCCAGTCACCAGACTGTGTCTGGTACAGCTTCGGCTGGAAATGCACACTCCCTGGCTCGTAAGGTTAACCCCCTTACAGCTAGTTTAGTGCCTCGGTACGGAGTGGCTCAGGGTTACAGAAAAGGAGATGAGCACCTCAGGCCATCCCGTCTAGGGAGTGACCTAAATTTGCATTTGCATTTGCATTTTTCTGGATAGAAATAAATTTTGTCCTGGAGAAAGCTTTAAACGTACTATCACAACAGCAGCTCAACCCGTTAGCTTATAATTATTAGTCACAGTTTAGTAGAACATGGAGCGGAACTAGCAAGCAAAGTTTTCCGATTAAGTTTCGCTCCTTGAGATATGGGCTTAATTAGAGTCTATCAGACTAAACTATGTAACAACGCTCTATAACTCACCTTATTACAGTCGAGTATGTCGTACTTCAGCCGTTTCCCTGTGTTGAGCTCCACAAAACTAGGAGTAGTCTCGTCGTCCTCGTATACACTTACTCTGGCCTCCTGTTGGAAACGTCTCTCGAACTCCTTGTCTTCGATAACAGACTCTTTCTCTGGCAGATTTACTAAGGTTAATCACTATTTTACTCAGGGTTAATCACTATTTCGTGAGAAAACTCAAACTTAAGCAAACTCAAACTTATGCAAACTCAAACTTATGCAAATTCTTAGTTAAATAAACTCGAACTTTTCTTATTTTCTCTGGTATTTGTACCTGACAAATAGAAAAATAGGCGGCTCCAAACAAGACCAATTACTCAATTATACTGATCTGTGATCTCTCTTACAAACCGAACCGGCATGATGTGTTCTAATATCAAGATATCATCTCCTTTTCAAGAACAGTTTGAAAATCAATCTTTTCCAGAACATATTTACAGAATTAACAGACATTATTCAATATCACTGTATTAGCAAATTGCGAATACCTTGTCCTAATTCTCCTACAAATACTGACATATATATCTGTGTATCCGACTAAGAGTGAGTACGTGACTTATTCCAAGCAAAAACATCAACATAATGATGATGATA
This sequence comes from Mnemiopsis leidyi, assembly GCA_000226015.1. NCBI lineage: Eukaryota > Metazoa > Ctenophora > Tentaculata > Lobata > Bolinopsidae > Mnemiopsis > Mnemiopsis leidyi. Next base: position 463,312 of record JH152806.1, on the reverse strand, counting down.
ATGATATGTGACCAATGACAAATATGATATTCCTATCGATGGAGGTGATGAATTTCTCCCGATCCTTGTGATGATGAAGATGGGCGCTAATAACGGACACCCTGATAACGTTGTTTAACATGTACCCGTGTTTTGGTATCAGTGTTGTTGTACACGGGTAATTACATGTGAGCCTATATTTGTATCACATTTCACTGAGATATTGTATTGATAATGTTTAAGGGATGAAACGAGTCGTATTTGTCGTATCACATATCACAATATCTATACGCACTTATCAGGTACACTTTCTAAATGTCAGTCTAAATATTTTGTAAAGATCATTAGCAAAAACACAAACATCTTGTGTTTGATTATCGGTGTACAGACAAGTAATGATTATACATTTACATCGAAATTCGGGGTGTATTTACAATGTAGGAATGTAAATTCCACAGTGCAGTGTATACAATTGCAATGTTAGACACACTGGATCTGGTGTGTGGTGTGTATTGTTTTATTAGAATATCAGAGTATCAAAGTAACAGTTATTGTTGGTGCGAGGAAATACTCATTTAATTTCAAAATATGGACGACACAGTCATACTTTTTGCCTTCAAAATCCAAGTAAAGAGTACGAAGACGCCAATTTTTGCTTAACTTTCCCGTAAACTGAACTTTCCGATAAGATTTTACATTTCAGAATTCAAGTCCAAAAACAGAATAATGATGAAGATCTGTACAATAACGTGCGACATTTTATCACCACAAACTAAAATTTCGCCATAATGGCTATTTAAATACTATCCAGAATGGCTGGGACCCGAGGTAAGAAGATTTTCTGTAAACCGTGTAAATGTACCTGCTATGGGTGGACGTCCGCCCAGCAGCTCGAAGAAACGTTTGAAGCTCCGATTACACATGTCCATATCCTTCTCGAGAAGAGACGTACACTTGGTAGCAGTACAGCCCATCTCCTTGTTTCGGATTATACGCTCTACTAGGTCGTTACCCTGGTGATTGGTGACGTCATTAGGTGTTTATGACGTCATTGACATATTTGAGGTGTGAATATTGCGCAAAAACACGACGCTTGTCAAAGTATAACCGTCCCTAAATACAACTTAGATTTTTAACTTGGCCTAACTCCGTTTACCTTGGCCTTCTCGTGCACATTGGCGTCTTGTCCTACGAAATGGAAGAGTTCATCTTTATGAAGGAGTAAGAAAACGTCCCCGCTGTTTAGGGAGGAAACTTTGCATTCCACGAGGGCACATTGAACCTGGGGAAAATCAGATAAAGATTGGAAATACTGGTTGCTCGCTGTAACTTTAAAAAGAATCACTCAGACGAATTCTTCTACTATTGGATTTCAAGGCACAGCACTTCAAGTTCTTCAAAAACATAAACAACCGAACAAAAAACAAAGTAGACAAAGATAACAAGTGATTGTCGGCACTATAATTTAAAACTTACGTTTTTTCTTCCCTTCAATAATAACAGCATCTTCTCTGGAAACTTTGACTCCACACACGATTCTTCGCCAGCTGCTTTGCTGACCTTCGCTGTTCCATCTGCACGCTTCTCTGTCTTGCGTAGACCGCGCGCAGCACTCGCGAAGTCAATCTTCATCTGCAGTCCGTTTATAGCTGATGCAGCTAACCGAGCTGAAATGCATCTCCGATTATTGTTTATTTGGCTGAAGAATACTTTAAATTCTTCAAGCTTTCAGTAATTTTGATGATTTTTTCAGAATGTTTCCTATAAATCCTAATATAACTTATTTTCAGAATGGTTCAATTCATATAATTCTTGTTACACTTACAGATGCATCATGCCACACTCTTTGAACGCAATGCCCAGACTCAAATAACAAATCTTATTTACTAAAGAATAATGCGTTTCTCTAAACCTGAATGTTAAAATATAGATTTATCTTTTATAAAAACAGATTAGTTAAACTCTCTACACCACCATTACTCCGTATTGGCTAACACGACCATATTTTTCAGACAACAACACACCAGGATGACCTAATCTTCTTCTCACTTCGCACTTTGTAGGCTTCACTCCACCATGTACAAAGTTGTGAATGCTTAGTCGTTGGGTGGCCACAGTTCACCATAAAACCAGCCATTTAAAATATTTTGAAATCTTGGTAATATTACCAATATCTCAAACATTGATATTGCTTAGTTATCTTTTTCTCGCAACTCTCCTATTGGCATAGAAGCAGTACAACGTCACTAACCCTACTTTCAGTAATAGAGGCATTGTTGTGAAGCCATATCCTACGATTTAGGTAGTTGCACGGAACCAAAATGTACATTTAATTATCAAGGTATATTGAACCTAGCAGCTCATACACGTGATAGTGTTTTTCTGGTTAAACGTCTAGCCTAACTAAGTAGGTACGGGAGAGCTTCGTTCTAAGAAAAACTGGGCGTGTTTTTATTTCAAAATTTCAAATCTGACTGCTCGGACCCTCACCGTTTTCCAATAAAACCAGCTATGTCAGATCTAACTTTACGTCACCAAGAGCTTTATTGGTATAAACGTTTTCACAACTTCACAACACACCGGCCGACCTCAAAACCCGTTCTGACACGTGCAGCTTGCTTGTTTCACGTGCAATAGCAACAGGGGTGACCACACTTCACACAATTGTCACACCACGAGATACGTCACGTGATTTCTTGTTCAAATACCTTCCCACCCTCAACTTCCTTTCATCTTCACAATTCCAGCACGTGCGGCGTTACAGTTGCCATGGAAACAGTTAACCGCGTAAGCGGCATTTTCTAAAAATGACGTAACTGCCCTTTTTGTCTTAACACGTACTTTTAACTTTCATGTCATCGGTCGAATTTTGGTCTCAAAACGTACAAGTGGTCTTAAACTTTCCAACACACCACACACACTGTCCTTACAGAATTGGAATTCACACAGAAATAACATCCAAGACAATTAGGATTTGAGAAATCACCCTGTCCAGTGTCCACATACCATCAACCAGTAAAACAACACACCATGCCACAGGTTAAAGGAGCATGCCACAACATGGCGAAGTACCTACTAAAATAACACGATCATTTACCCGAGTTAGCTGAAATGTAACAGGTTAATGTAAAACTCCCAAGAATTTTAACGGTCAAGACTATAGGGATGTAGGTTTAGAATTTATTTCATTTTTACGTAATGAAAGTATAATGTTTTGACAAGTGTGACGCGTGAAACTTATTTGATATACCTTGGAAACACAATAAGTACAAGATCAAGCAACGGCATTGAAACAGTTTTCAAGATAACTATTTATTATCGACACTCAAACATCAACATGATTAATATTTGAATTAAATCAGTAAATTTAACTACAACATTAATAATGTACCAGTGCAACTGTTAGAACGTGGTCTATCAAAGGACAACTCTGAAACCGATTTAGTTCAAGATCAGGGCACAGCTATTAGCTAAGAACGAGAAAAGAGCGCTTCTACTAAATGCAGCTTAATAAAAGAAACAGGGCAAAGTCTAAAGAGTGGATTGTTAAATAGGGTGTGTGAAATTGCTGCGTTTAACTTTCATGTGAAAACTGACCTTTTTTCCAGTGTGATACTGCTCCAGGATTCTTGGGTTCTGCTCGTTTCTTCAAGACGTTCTCTTTCTCTTCCTGCGGAGACAAAATTTGATCACAGCTTCAAACAATACTTTACTAACTTATGCAAGGAAAATAACTTAAAAATAACCAGCAGATGAATGTTAAAGAGGATAAATAGTTTGAATACCTGTTCCTTTCTTTGTTTTTCCAATTCTTGTCGTAATCTGACGGGGTTTTGGGAAGTAGTTGTTCGTCTGTTGGGTCTGATCGCATTTTTAAACGGTGATTGCAGCCTGAAATCGTGGGAATAGTAGAAGATAATCAGGTGAGAATCGAGAAAAATGATTTACTTTTTCACTCCCTATCCCTGATGAAATTTCCCTGATGAGACTCCCTGATGAATTTAGATAATTATTGACAATATATCAAAACCCCAAGCCCGTCAGCACCCAAGTCCGTTTAAACTAGTTAGTGTAGAAGTATGAAGTTCTTGAATAGGATCACAGTTAACCCGACGTCTATTTGCACTTGAAGTTCAATCCCGTCGATAAAATTTGTCAGAACAGGGAAACTAGTACCATATTCAAACCATATTGGATAAAGTTTAGCGGCTGCAGATGGGAAATACGTTCCATCACATTCCGATCTTATAGACAGGCAAAACAGTTCAATTGGGGGCTCATTTGCAGATAAATGCTCATCGGAAGTGTCTATTTTCATAAGCAAAGGAAAGGCCTATTTTTTAATGCATTCTGAGTATTAAGTATTGACTAGATTTCTAGCTCAAGACGTTATAAGTCTCGGTGAATAAGTTGGGGTTATTGTGCTATACAAGGGTAAACAACTTTTACACAACATAGATATTAATTGTACAATGAAATATTCCTTTTGCCGGCGGAAAAGTCTAGTTTTCGTAATCGAAAAAGTCAACTGTTTGTAATACAAATTGTTATTATGCCATGCATTAATTCCTAATGTCGTCTCATTACTATCAAGTAATTTCTCAGTTTTCCGTGAACCATAAGTAGATACATCAACACCTTAATTTTGTGAATCAACAATACTGTTGATGACATGTCTTTTACTTTTGCATGATTCATTGGGCACAATTGAGTCATAAAACGTCAGTCGTCAAAAATAACGTGCTATATCTTAATTATCATTCTACCAATTACAATGACTTACAAATTCCACTCATGATCCTTAAATTCTAATTTCTCAATTTTCAAAAATGATTATTATTCGGCACTTTTCTCAGACGAATAGAACTTATCTGGATATCAGTAATTTATCACATCATATTAAAACCAGCTAAAACCGGTTCATTGCTGTTTGTGGCACGCATTTTTTGAGATAATTTGTGTAACCTTCATAGCTTCACACGTGCCATAAGATCAAATACTTACAGTTCATTCTGAAGCTTGTGATGATGAAGATTCTTGGCGTCTTGGACGATAAAACTGGTATTGGGGTTGAAGCAGCTCTTGAGAAATCCAGCAATCATACAAATATCCTTGGAACGTGGTTCACACCACACGGAAAACACGAGTTGAGCTAATAAGACTGGCGGTTACAATGTGACGGTTACCCTGGCATTTACCATGACAATTAACATGATATAGATCAAGATACTAAATGTCAACAATTGAACTTCATGTTCAATTTACAACAAAACAAATAACTTTGAAAGAACAATCCTGAGTATTGAGGAAGACGCAGGCACAACAAAATAAATGCGGATACAACAAAAGCAAATGAACAATTAATATTTTATCGGACACCAAGCCCAGTAACTGGCACTAATTGGTTACAATGACTTAGAGGACGAAAAGACGGTCGCAAACAACAGACATTCTGTCGTGCGGACGTGACCGGGAAGTCAGACACAACGGTTGAAAAACAAGATTTTCATTACAGCACAGCATATGTTCGGCACTAAACGGTTTTACTGAAGGTCGCCAAATTGTTCAGATGCGTGTCACCAGACACAGCAGTTATTGGAGTATACGGGATACGGCCGGATAAGGGATAAAATCCGGATCAAATCCGGATATGTTCGGGACAAGTTCCGGGTTGAGGGTTAAAACGGAGCCAAGCATTGATGTCGAATATGACAAAAAAGCTGGTTCGAGAGAAAAAATAAAGTCACTGAAATCGCGCTGGTAAGGACAGTGTATAATATGCAGCTGGGCCTGGCTCTGCAATCTGCAGGCTAGGTGGTCCTGAACCTACAAGCTTATAAATGTAAATACGTAGTGAATATATAGTACTACGTGTGAACACATAATGTGCATATGATCTCAGGCATATAATCTCAGGCAGTTAGACAAAAAAGGTAGATAAATCTCTCCTCTTGTATTGCCGTATTGGTCGACAATGACAATGACAGCGGTGGGTAATAGTTGGTACGTGTAGGACTATAGGACGTATGACAAGCTGAGTCATACTGTATGTTGTATGTTGTAGGATTGGATAATGGCAAGTGCATTGGGACAATGGGAAAATTAAAATTAGCGAACTTTACCAATTTGAACGAACTTTTGGTAGCGAGATTTTTGAGTGATAAAAAACTGATGAATGACAAGGAAAACAACAACATTTGATTTACTTTTACGACGAAGAATTTTTAGAGCTAGACTAAAAAACCTGCCGATGCGGGATTGAGAACGATAAAAAAGAAAGAAGAAAATTCAAGAAGAAACTGTGAAATGGCTCAAACGGCAAATGAGTAAATGAGATTTCAGTGAAAAAGCGAGAAAGTGTGGGAGAAGTGGTTCAAATTACATGACCTGAATTGCCACAAGAACGGAACTCTGATTACGAAATCCAAAGTTTAAAATGATAAAAGTAATCTTCGGCATAACTCGCCCCGAACCTACACCCGCAAACAATGATCATGTGAGATAAAGCGAGGCAATCGGAACTTTTAACATTGGTAATTCCAAAATTTTGACACCGGGAAAACTCAAAGAGCCGTTTAAAACAAGACATTTAGCGGAAGACTCCCGGACGGGCGGTGATCAGTTGACTGTTACAAAGTCAAACTGTAATAAAATTTCATTTAGAACAAGGCAATTTCATGGTAAGTAGAGGAATAACAAGATTGTACCATTACTATGGTCGTTACGGTAATTCCGCATAATCCGGAGCTGAGGTTGAAGGCAGAAGAAAACGTGAAGCGAGCTCAAAATTTCAATTAGATGGATTGAGAAGTTGCTAAATTCAAAGTCGTCCCACGATTTTACGGTTACGAGGCTCTAATTCAGCTAAAATAATCCAGGGATCAAGAACAAGACTGTAAGATCTAAATTTTAATTTCAGCAAATGCGTTAGTGGACGAAACAAGCTAGATATCCTAAATCGAGCTATCTAAATTCACATATTATTTCCGTACCTAAACATACGCGGTACCCAGTTTGAACCCGGTTTGCACCCAGGTTCAACGGGAATGGTCACTGAGAGAGAGCTCCACACATTGGTTAGTTAGGAGAGCGGCTAACTTGTGTCATCTTTAGACAGGGTCAGACAGAGAACAGGGGTAGGTGGAAGATAAGATGAAATCACAAACAGAGAGATGATCAGAGTGGGTAATGAGAGGAGGGGCGACTATAGGACTCTTTTCCTCATCCAAAATAGGAACTTAGAGGCAGATTTCGTTTAGCTGGCGATCGTAGTGGATCTAGGAGGCTTAAAAGGGCACATTAATTAATTCTGATCTACTAGGAGTAATTTTGGGCGAGTTATGCAGAATTTTCAGTGGAGGGTGGGGAGAAGATTGGAAGGGGACAGGGCACTGGGAAATAAATTAAATTGGTGCGAGATCAAGAATGGACAGAGGAGAGTCAATTAACTGGGAAGTTAGTTAATCTTAGACTACATGGAATGTTTGATGGCTTGGTTTGACGAAAATATTGATGTTCGGCAAGATGGTGAGGTCACAAACTGATTTCACAAACTCAATAAGGTAAAGAAACAATACAAAATAGAGCCGACAGTGGCGCAACCAGATGTATCTTCTTAACTTAGCCGTCATTATCAAAAAATACAATAAAAAAACTTCGAGAAAGTTCTAGAACAAGGCAGACAGAGGAAAAAGAAAGACAGTTACTTCACACAGACTTCAGGTCAGGTCCCTGAACCCCATACCTTCTCCGATAGTATCTTAATTAACCGGTGTAGGCCACTTTTTGAATTTGCACCAGGAAATTAAGCGCCCACTAAAGGTAGAAACATGTCTAGACAGTCGTGATCCATCGACCAATCACCGTTCTAGTTACCATTTGAGGGTGAGATATAGACCAATCAGAGCAATTAGTTAATTGAGTTGCTGATATTTTGGTGGCATTGTAGTGTGTAAATTTTAATTAGGATGATCAAGATGATAACAAAATTGCGGTGCTAAAGGACCGAGCAATTAATGGTGTCTTACTTAGGATAGTTTTGAGAAAAACAAAAAAAGGTAGAGAATTGCAATGTCAAAGGTAGGCTACTGCATGGTCAAAGGTAGGCTACTGCTATATTTAAGGAAGACTACTTCGAAGTTCAAGGTTTAAGATAGGCTACTGAAAGGTTTAAGGTTCAGCACTTCAGCGATAAAAGGTAGACAAACGATGACACTTCAATGTACAGGAGGCTGGAAGTGCGACTCATTACTATTGATCACCGATCAGGGCCATCCTCTCATTTCATTATAAAACAACTTTCCATCATGACCCAGACATTTCCAGTTTTAGACAAGTTCTAGAACAAGGACAATACACTGCAAAACTGCACAATCAATCATCACAGTATCATGCCGTATCAATTTGTTGGTCCAGACATTGACAACAATACGTCAAACTGATGAAGTGAACCTAAAGCGGTCGGTCAAGTATAACAAAGTTTACAGTGAATGCAGGGGAGGGAGAAGTTGAGGGTAGAACCTGACAAATGAACATTTGGTCACGTTGAAAATGTCCCGGTACAAAGGGAGAGTGATAGAGTTGACCACGTGTTTTTGTTGGACTCATGTAGGGGAGGAAACTGGCCCTTCGGTTACTATGGTGATAATAGTCACGTGTAATAAGTATATGGTGTTTTTATAGCAGAACGTGGAAATGAAACTTGATATTTACAGGAGGAAGCAGACAGCGACTCTATGAAGCGTATAAAATGTAAAGTATTTGTCTGCCCCCTTCGCACCCATGACAATAAACGAAAATATCTATTACAAATCCGGAACAAGTCCTACAGCGAATAATTGGAAAATTTAATCGTGAAGGAAATGAGGCGTGAGAACTAAGTCAATGAATCTTATCTAAAGAGGGGCAGAATTTAATTATCGGGACGAATTAGAGGAAACAAATCCAATGAACCGTGGAAAGAATTTTCGGCAAAAAAGGAATAAGTTGTAATTCAGTAGAATCTCCAGTTTACAGGCGGACGTCTCGACATTAAGAGCAGAGCAAACTGACAGAAAACGCTCACACAAGTTGACAAAACACATACAAGATGAAACTTCACTTAAAACTTGCTCCTGTCAAGTGTCAAGCAGTTACAGTCACGTGGCAACCACGTGACGGTTATCACATGACAAAGTGAGACTGAGCAGCCAATCGGAGATCTAGTTTCGACAGCGGCCTGAGTTCCGATGTCCTGATCAGGATTTACATTGTAAACGTGTACACTGCATGCACCACAATTCAGTGTAACATAACGATTTGGGTTGCTAATTAGGGTGCAGTTAAATACCCAATTGGACTGATTGGTTATGTTGTGCGAAACTCTCTGATTAGGTACCCGCTAATTTCCCGTGAGATACACCTCCTACCAGGAAATATTTTATTGGTATGTATACAGAGGTATTCTATTGGTATGTATACGGTGGTGGACGATTAAGAAAACATTCCATTTGCAGCTCATTAACATAGCTTTCAGTTTCAACATTGATTGGAACGCGAAATTTTATGTACTGCTTGATAAGATTTTAGACACAACTTGCTAAATTGAATGACGAAGAAAACTTTATTCACAGAGCTTGAGATAACCAAAAAGATACACGAAAGGACATTAGAAACTTCAAAGATAACATGTAGACGGGGGAACTGCTCAGACATAAAGTTTGGGACTTTGTTGACAAGCTGACAAAGACATCGCGACCCAGCAGTTACATGCCTGGGACGACCCTCTGTGGCTTTTTCCTCTGGTTCACGGTTTTTACCTTTGTTCAATTACCGGCGTGTCTAACTTTTAAGTAGGCACTTGCGCTGAAACACCAGCAACACGAAGGTTTAAAGTTTAAACATTGTAGGAAATTTAAACGTAAACATATTTCAGCTAGCAAAGCAGCACAGAAAATAGTAACATGCTCATTCCAAAACCAGCTCGAAATTTAGAGGTGAAGCACGAGGCAGCGCGTTGTTCCGAGATTAGATCTTAGGTGAAACAGGGTCGAACTTTGCAGGGAAGCGGCACTAAACAGCACTGGCAGTAAATAGCACTGGCAGTAAATAGCACTGGCACTGCATTCCGAAGCCAGAGAAACGGCAGAAACACAACAATTCATCGCTCAACACCGACCTTTTAACGCTGCCAGCGGATTTCTGGAGGGTGAACTGGAGTCCAAACACGGAGAAAGTCTGCACCATGTTCGACTAAAGGAGTTAGGTCTGGTTAGAGAGAGCAAGGTCTTTTTTAGTTGAGGAGGTGAGATGACTGCTTCGCGGGTCGCAGAAATTAGGGTTCAAATGTTTCTAGAGTTCAAGAATCAAGCAACTCGAACGGTTGGTATTTGTTGATGTCAAACAAGCCCTAAATAAATTTCTTTTATAAACAAAATTTTGTCTTTTATAATCGCATGGTATCGATCGAAAAGTATTTAGAAAGTCATCAATGTCAAAGAGAACCGCAAATCTAACATCAAATGACAGCGGATTTAGTACAAACTTCTAAAAGTCTCATCAACGGACAAACGTCTTGGCGTCAAGTCAGAACTGTCAAAGGTGGTTGTTTCCGACAACCAAACAAACAACCAAACAACCAAACAAACAAGCAAACTTCCATCTTCTTCTGCGTCACACCAAGACTACTGAGCCGATGTTTACAATTATCGGAACATGCACATCTGCTAAAGACAGGAGGGAGGGAGCTGGCAGATAGCAGAGAGACGGCCGGTGGGCAGGAAATAGTGTAATAGACAACCTGACCTCCTTCTCCTTCTGATCTGCTCAGAGTTAGGGAGTATTTATCACTGTTTCTACATTTGTTTCGATATCGGACGGGATGTTCGAGCTGCCAAGATTGAACACGTGGCTCGTTGATTGGAGGGTTTTGGCCATGTGGTGTTCGGTTTGGGTGCTGATTGGTCAAGGTATGGGTAAGGGATAAACACTTCCTTTCTGGTGACACGAAGAACGTTTGATGAGGAATAATTGAAAATTGTGAATATGAAAGGACGGGTATTTATCGGTTATCAGATCAATCTTGGGGAGAAAACGGTCGTGAAATCGGAGCAAAGTATTGATAACAGGATCCAGCTACTGTAATTACGTACTGAACTATCCTTATTATTCGGAGATTGACGTTTCTGGTGACTTAAAACTGACGATAATCGCAGTGAACTACAGATCGAAGTTCAAATAATCGTTTGCTCCATTGGCGTAGACAAAGAAATGTTGTTCAAATGAAACCAATCATAACAAAACAATTCCCGTCCGATTTAACGAAGGTCTGGTAATAGATTAGCAGAGGCAATTTCGAGATCCGATAACAACGTGAAGATAATAATATGATGAGCACCATTCACCAAGACACGTCACATCACCAAGAACTAGAACAACACGTACCGGCCAGGAATACCAGTTAAACCTGATGTTGAGTACTTATATCAGCTGTAGGTGCCAACAAGTTTACCACCGGTAAGCACATGAACATCGTGTGAACTGAAGGAACATATCACGGTTACAGCTCACTACTGCAGCTGATCTAGTGCTAGCTAGTGCAACTGAACTAGTGCTAGCTAGTGCAGCTGAACTATAACTAGCTAGTGCAACTGAACTAGAACTAGGTAGTGCAACTGAACTAGAACTAGCTAGTGCAACTGAACTATAACTAGCTAGTGCAACTGAACTAGAACTAGCTAGTGCAACTGAACTAGAACTAGCTAGTGCAGCTGAACTAGAACTAGGTAGTGCAGCTGAACAAGAACTAGGTAGTGCAGCTGAACAAGAACTAGGTAGTGCAGCTGAACTAGAACTTGCTAGTGCAGCTGAACTACTTGGAAGAAAACACGCAGCACTATTAACACCAGAAGTGGTATTGAAGTTGATGTGGACGAGACGTGATAGTAGTAGCAGACTGATACGTCTGTATCGAACAAAGCAGCGACCTGCAGTGATTAATCTGAGTGTCTCCTAATTTCCACGTTTGTACGGCCCGGCTTCCCCTCAAAACGCACGTACGTGTGTACGTCAAAATATTTTGTGAATCTATGCGAAACATCGAAAGAATGCCAGTCGGGTTCAATTAAATTTTCGTTCTTTCACAGAAAAAAATGAATTCCTTGACAGTGCAAAATGCGAATCTAAAGTCGTAGAGTCTAAAGACATAGACATAAAGGATAAGCAAGCAGACTGAAGTGTTGAAGAATTAGAGGAGCCAAAGAAAACTTCTCACAGAGAGAGATAGATTTAAGGCATAGTGGAAAGTGAATAAGATAAAATCATCCGCCGAAATAATGTCACGGAAAATGCGCACCTAAAACTCCTGCCGCAAAGCCATAACAGTAACGGAGTACAGACATATCTTCGCCGTCAATCCGAGAAAATGCAGTGCTTAGTGAAAGAACGTGAGACAGTCTAGTCAGTCACCGAGAAATGAAGCAACGGCTATAAAAATGTAAATAATACAACTCCAGAAGAAAAACAGACGATAATGTGCCGACAAGCTGGAAAATGTAAGATTTAGGAGGAAGAAAGTCGGGCCAGTCCTAGCTGTAACAACTCTAGCTGTAACTACGACAAGCAAGGTACTTGTTGTCTCATATCATCCGGTCTCCAGGTCCACACTTTCGACAAGGCAGCTGAGACAAGCAGGAAACAAGTAAAATAAACACGAGAAGCAGAAGAGAGAGAGAGAATGAAGCAAGCTCCAAAGTTAACCTCCCAAAACACGAGCAGGTTCTAATAGTGACGTCACAATTGCTGCAAAGTACGTCATTAAGATCTATCAAACAAGGTGACAAGTAGGTACCAGGAGGGGATGTGAGAGCTAGAAACGTCTGAACTGTTTCTAGAACGGCGCACCTCGGTATCACGGGAGGTGCAAGAAGGGTAGGAGACAGTTCTAAAGTTCTAGATGTTCAAACCTTGCGGTGATCTGTACTTGGAAGGTGTCATTGTGACCAGATTTGTTGTTCTAGACTACTAAAAAGAGGAAATATTATGCCTCACCAGTCACGTCACTATAGCTGACTAAAATAAACTGAAATAGGAAGTTTCTGTACGAATGTAGCACAATAACCACACACTAAGGAGTCAGGACACGGGCCGTACTGCACTTTTTCACACTTTCTACTTTTCTAGTGCGGAATTTTGAACTTTTTTCTGAAATGTCAAGAATTTACCTCATGATGTCAAAAACGCGGCAATTGTGTAGGTTTCCACGCCAAGTGAAGATTTCCAAGTGTTAAAAAACTTGCGAAAGCAGTGAAATACCAAAAATACTAGAATTCCAAATACTTGTGATAAAACTTAAGCGTTTCCGTCGAAAAAGCTGCATAAGACACGTAATGATATCATGATACTAATATTTTCTTACTAAGTTTTCAAGGCCGAAAAAAATGTAACTACTCAAAATAACGTAACTTACTCAAAAATTGGCTACGAGCCAACTATCAAAAATTTTCTTCAGAAGGAGCTCAAAAACACAAGTACCAAACAACTGGTATTTCTGTCTTCTCCAAAGCTCCTCTGAGCATCACAACCAACAGTAAAGCAGAAAGACGACATTGGATCAACAACAGACAGGTTGGAACAAGAAGAAGCTGTGTATACAGGAACAGAAACAGTATCCAATCAGCAGCAGGAAACAGTAGACTAGACTCACAGCTGCTGAGAAGTGATACCGGAAATATTGTAGATGTCTGGTACTCTACCACGTTGTTTAGACTATTGTGGGAAAGTGATGTCACAGAGCTGTAGTTGACTGCATGCAAGTATTGGGGGCAAACGGGAAATTAGGAGAGGAATTTACTTGATCCTCAACAAGAAATGAACAAGATGACATGAGACAGCAGTCAAGCTCCCTCTTTAAGGAATGAGATGGAGACATGACGTGTTGAGGCCGTGTTGACTTAGAGCCAGCTCATAGAAAACATGAACACATTTTAATTTCAAGAAGTGATAGGTAGTTGGATTAGCACGATAACGTAATGAAAAAACGATCACTGCAGCACATCAAATAGGAAACTATGAGCACCGCAAGTATGTCCACTAAATCAGTTCATGACGACATTATAAGTACAAGTATGAATACCCTCTGTACTTGATACCTGACGTAACAGCACGAGACGACGAGCGACAAATCTGATCAACTGACAGGTACAGTGGACACGGTAATGGGATAATTAATTGTTGATCGATCGAGGGGTTAGAATCGGACCGGGGAAGTGTCAAGTGAAGCTAAATCTAAAGACAAAAATGTGCACAAACAAGTTGGAGGTTTTCTTACTGGCATCTTTTCTCAGATAGTTGGCGAGCCCTTTAAAAACTGTAAAACATCTACTTCTAGTGGCGTTGTGGCAAGAGAATTTAGCCAGCATGTCATCGAGCGGCCTGCATGGAAGAACTTTCTGGCTTCCATTACCGATGAAGAACACCGTTTGTAGGGTGTCTGGGAATTATACGGTTTGTACCTTTACAGGCAGCTGGACGTGAGATAGACGAAGGAGAAACAACTGGGAAAATGAGCGGGTAGTCGGTAATAAGACAAGGGTTTTTGGGCAACTTCCAGCAGAAATATCAGGTTCGGTACTTCCAGGGGTTCGGTACTTGGTTAGGAATAGGTGGAAAGTTTAGCGGTAACTCAGACTGGGATTGGATTACAAACATAAACACTAGCATGAAGATTTACAAGTGCCAAAATAATGATAAATGATAATCAGGAGCATTGTCCCCACGAAATAATTCTCTCGCCACAAATAGGAATTAACGCCATGCTCAGCGGCAAACAACGGCAAATTTGGTGCAAATACCGGGACAGAATATAATGCAACACAGCAACAAACAGCACGTATTTAAGTGTGTGTCTCCCACTCTCCCATTGAATATTACTGGATATTTCCTTCACCACGGGCAAATCGGGGCGAAGCAGCCTATCGCAGATTTTCAGTTAAAAATCGGGGTTAAAAGAAGGTTAACTGGCTATCAGAGTTAGGTAATTAGCCCTGGGTAATCTACAGGAAAATAAACTTGAGAGAAAATGATCGAATAATCTCGAGCTGAGTGCGAGTTAAAAACGGTTAATCTTCTTGTCATGTTCGTTGTGGTTTGGTGACGAGCCAAAAAATAAAAGAGCCTAAGGTCTCCCGACAAAAAGTCGAAACAGTTGGTACAAAAAAACTTTATTGTCCAACAGGTTTTGAGGACACCCGGGTTACTACTCGACCACTTCAGCTTTTGATGAACATTCCAATCATTTTTGTCACAGGAAATAGCTTTACTAAAGACGATACATTGCCGACATGGTACTTGACAGTGACATCAGCCTTCTGTTTCTGGCATACTTGACAAATCTTGACAAACAGATATCTGATAACAGAGCCAGGGTACAAGTAATCTCATAAATAGAAAAATATTTGCAACCGTGATTACAAAGAAGCAAAATTGAATAAATTTCCTGACCAAATTGAAAAAAATCAATGAGCGTAAATTTTGGTGCAGAAATTCGGCTACAAAGCAAGGAGAAATTTCAAACTTATCTTTTCAATTTTATGTGTAGCATTCACTGATAAGAATTCACTCGCTTATCCGGGCGAAAAGCCGTAGCTACACCAATAGAAATAACTCCTGATAAATTCCAGTAGTGAAAATGGTCATGAATCACTCTAAGGAGAGGGAAAAGTATGAAACTGTCCGGGAATAATTGGGGCCATTTAGTTATTAATTTGTGGATCCCTTTCTTGTCATGATTTATCTGGAATTCCTGCTGAAGCACGTACGGAGGACTTCTAGAGAAAACCACCGGCGTTAAAAATCTGCGTTTTTAGAGCTACGAACTTTAGAAATTAAAAAAAGCAAAACAACAAATTTAAACAAAGGATACCGACTTATCCTTGAAATTGGGAAATAATCACTACCCAAAAATCACGACCATTCGATCAGAAGATAGAACTGGGACAGGAATAAACTTTTATCAAAACTGATAATGAATTGATATGGCTTCTATTTGTGGGGATCTATAAAATTAGAGTCCACTGTCCAATCGTGTCGATTGTTTGATAAAATCTCGTTACAAATTAATGGCGCTGATACTAGGATTGAATAACACAATCTTAATGCAATGAACCGTTCCGAACACTATCAGCTTTCATTATCAGGTAAATCAGAACATTAAGATCGACAAAAAGAGTTAATTCACGGTAACAGAAACTGGAGATTTTCAAGCTCTCCTCAAGAAAAACGAAAGTGGGCAATACAGCAGTGAGAGTCGTGCAAATATGAACCCTATCGCGAGACGCAGGAATCTGTACAAAATTTTCACATTGTCAATAATGGTCAGTTTAATCCATGATATAATTCTATCCTCAAATTGGGTGCTCAGTCGCCTTTAATCGATATCTCGAACAAATACGTTTTAACTTTAAAGTGCTCGTGTGCACTAGGAGGACTGAACGGGCGATAGACACTAGACAGCCAACTTTTGCGGGAGGAAGAGTCATGTCCAGATATAGCTACTGGACAAGAAATTCAGACGTTGTGCACGGGAACGAATTAACAAAATATTCATATGTTTCAGATTTGCTATAAACTCCACTTCAGAGAAATAAGTAGCTAAAAGCACACGACATTCTCTCAATTAAACGAAAATGACAACTAAGTTCGAAACGTGCGTGGACCACAAAAATCAAGATGAAGCTCCTGTCTCCATTGTTCAGATTGACTCTGTAAATATTTGATGTCCCATCGATAAAGTTAAGTTTCAGTGGCACACAAGTACAAGCATGATTGTGCCAGGCTGTGTCGACTATTCCTCATGTCTGGAACATGCACGGTAGCGGTAGACAACATGTGTACCACGTGACTATGAACGTGTAAACTGTTAAGAGGGAGGAGGAAGAGGAGGGGGAGGGATCGATGGGTTTGGAAATCTGAATTTTAATTGCAAGATGATATAGCATTTTGTCATTTATAAGCTTTGTCAGTTTTGGCATGGACATAATTAGTTTTGGAAATGGCATAATAAGTTTTGCAAATGACATAATTGGAATCAATTAAATTAACAGTACTCACAATTTTCTACTTTCCATATCGCTCCAGTTCACATCACTCATCAGTTCAAGCTCACACGACACAGGTCTCAGCTTTTCCTTGACATTCACATACAGATTATCATTCTCCACACTCTCCTCCATCTCCACTTCCACGCTCACAGTCACAGTTACCTTGTCACTGGCAGGACCCACACTTGTCTTACCATCAGGGTTGCTTGCGAGCAGACAGCATGAAGATGGTCGTGGGTGGTCGGATTTTAAACCTGTCCGCTGGAGTATTTGTGTGCGATCGTGGGGAAGATGACTTGATGCAATAGGCTGTTTCAGCTCGGATGTGCAGTTAGGTTGGAGGTCTGAAACTGGGGGAAATGAGGTGGATGTCTTTTTAGAAATAGTACTAAAGTGACTAGAAGATACACCTGCACAGACACTTGATGTTGTGGTGGAAGGAGAGGTTTTGTCAGGGTGGAAAGTTAGAACTGAATACAACAAAGTGGTACAGACGAGTCTAGAAGTGGAGGCTATTGAGGCAGCAAGAACAGGAGAACTAGGATCTATTCCAGGACGAAATTTAGGAGAGGTCGGAGAGTGTAGGAGAAGTTTGAAGTTTATCTGATCTGTCTCCTTGACTATAATGTTTGTGAGGGATGCCGAAAGTTTCTTCTTTCGTTTTGTTTTAGATTTAAACTTTTCTTCAATCAACCGCTTCATTGACAAATTGAGGTGATACTTGAGCTTGAAGTAAACGGAAGCAAATGAAATGGGGGCAGCCAGGAAAATCAAGTTGACAGAAGCCACGGGCAAAAAAAGATTGGCACTACTATTTTTACCAGCCAGTTTTCATTATGTATTTATAACGTCAGATCGAATGATAGGATTAAGGATGATTCACACGCCAATGACCGAGGTTTGTGTGCAACAAATAAAGCAACATTTGATAAAACTACCGTCCAATCAAGACCAATTATCGCGGTCACATGACAGTAATCGACCAATCAAAAGCAAGTATGAGCACAATCGGCACTTCCTAAACCGGGAGCCACGAAATCGTATCAGTTGAGCGCCAAAGTAAGCAGTTGCCATTTTCCTCTCCAATCAAGCCTCAGGTGATCGATAAGATAATTTGTTAATCAGCAGCTGATGATATCTCGGGAAATTCAATTAGCCTGATGCGTTTTTATCCTTGTTATTACAAGTGATATCTCGCTGCACGGAACGAGCCTTAAATTTGTGCAAACATTATTTCTCTGTAATTCTATCGCGGAGGGGAATTTTGGGAAGTCTGTCTAAGTGACGAACTAATTCAATAGAAAAGTCTCCATTATCACACGCCTCCCTAGTTAATCGTTTTTCAAAGAATTTCGGTAACTCCTGCCAAAATATCAGCAAAATAAGGACGAAAATTAAAGGAATTAAAGGCACGTTCCGATATTGAGGTGTACCAAGCTCTTTGGTCAACTAGAAGCCTTTTCAAATGTGAAGAAACAAACAGAAGTAAGGCGGACGGCAAAAAAGATAAGAAAAAGAAACACAAAAAAGTAACAATTAGGTAACGACAACAGACTTTTTCACTGAACTCTTTCCGTTTTACGGACTGTAAACAAGTCCGTAAACTCAACTCACGCTTGAGCACACGCCCATCCGGCGTGAACCTTTAGATCACATGACTTCACGCAACCAATCAGAACACGTTATTCCAGCTCAGCGACTCAGGCCAGCCAATCAGCGAGCAGCAAATAGACGATATTCAGCTCTACTGTCTGTCTGAACCATTAGCAAGCAACCGTTTCAGCCGGGCTATTCTCTATTCAATATGTAACACTGCCCACCAATAGGGACCTCGCTATGGTTACCCACGTGGTCCACTTCAGGGCCACATCCAGCGTTCGCCCCGTATTGCGGGCGTAAACTTTCACTTTGACTCCACTTACACTCATGCGTAAAGCATGACCTTGTCAAGTTGGAGATGCCGCCCTCTGGCCACCAACTCTTATGTTTATGTATGGCGAATTAAATATACGATTTCGATTAAATAGTGCTTGCTTTGTTGCTTTTGTAAAACGTGTTCTTTTTGTCTGGATGTAAGATGCAAAATATGAATGATTGCTCTTAATTGGATTTCACGATGACTGCATTGAGAATTTGGCTTGTCAAGCAAGAACTGTAGCAATATAGCAGGCTAACTATAAAACTTGTGGTATTGACGACTAACAAAGTCGTTGGATCATTAATGCATGTGCTCCATTTAGATGTTGACACAGGAATAAAGGCATTCCAAAATTCTGTATTTCTTTGAAATTCTTACACATAGCCCGTACCAATTTTCTTTGAGTTAATATTTGTTAAACTTTTGAGATTGGAATTTTATAGAACGTACAGCTAGATCGCTAAGACTAATGCTGTAGCGCTTAACGTGATTTCAGATTCCCAGAAAACCGGATTTTGATTAAGTTACACAGTTGCATTTAATCTAGAGATCCATCCTAGAAGTGTCGCAATATCTTCACGTTTTCACAACAACACAAACCACATTCCCAAACGTCACTTAACTATTTGTCGTCCAATCAGAGACCTTCCTACATCGCACACGTGCAGGGATTACCCCACGTGACCACCCCACACGTGCAGAGATCCACAACGAGTGACCATCCAACTTCACCGCACGTGACAGTAATTTCAGGTCACGTGACGCTGTACGCACTTCACAGATCGGTTTATCTGATATACTCCCGACATCTGGTGGGTCCGAGTGTGCACCTATCTACTTTCAATAGCAGCTAGATCGTTCGACCGAGGAGTTAAGTGAGTGAGAGGGAGAACGAAATCAAGCGAGGTCGAGTTTCAGCAGCTTTAAATAAGATGGGGCCGAGAGTGCACTTAATTTGATAAGCAGCTCGTTTTCGAGAGTGGAACTGGAGATCAATTTTAGAGATTAAAATAGAAGTCACGTTGATTTTTATAGATCCAAAGTGGTCGGACCGAAATTTAGATGGAGGTTTATTTTTCACTTTGTGACACAAAATTTTATGATTTCTATGAAGGACATGCCATAAAACATGCGTAAATTCGCACTCATGACCATTTAAAAATCGCATTAGATCGGCTAAAAGATTTAATCTTAAGTCTGAAAAATAAGATTTAGAGAATACTACTGCGCGATGTAGTTAGGAATTATGAGACTGGCCACTTTATGGCGAACTAATGTGATCACAGTGCCTGGGAACCTCTTGTTTAGAGGCTGACAACTCAGATCTTAGGACCTCACTTTGTTAAATTCCCATGTCTAACACGCTCGGCTCTGAGGCCTGGCGAACAGACCATAACATAAACAC
The DNA here is from genome assembly GCA_000226015.1 of Mnemiopsis leidyi. Classification (NCBI taxonomy): domain Eukaryota; kingdom Metazoa; phylum Ctenophora; class Tentaculata; order Lobata; family Bolinopsidae; genus Mnemiopsis; species Mnemiopsis leidyi. The sequence continues at coordinate 442,935 of JH152806.1, read as the reverse complement.
GTTACGATAGACGCTTATCTACACATTCTGTCCCACATTAACCCACCCCTCTTCGCTTTTCGATAAAATGAATAACTAAAGATTAATATTTAACAACTTCAATTCTCTAGGAAATCGTGTATTTTAACAGGCATGCGTTTTGGAAGCCTACAAAATTTAGTTGCTCACATATAAATGATATGACAGGAATGTCCTAGAACATTTCCTTGCGTTTAAAAACTCACACCGGCGAGGTAAAGTCATCAAGACTATCGAAGTTCTCCTCAAGTTCGACTGTCTGAGGTTTTGGAGGTGGCTGCTTCTGCTGGGACTTCCGCCGGGTCTGCGGATGGCATATGTGTTAGGTAGAGGGTATTCAGGGTACGAATAGGATAACTACTCATGAAAGTTAATGAATATTTTTATCATGTTTTTCACGTATATTAATGTACTTTAATATACTTTAAATGTGTCTGATGTTTTATGTATTTTTGAAATTTCTGATGTTTAATGTATTTCTAATATTTCTAATCGTCAATGTATCTTTAATATTTCTAATGTTTAATGTATTTTTAATATTTCTAATGTTAGTTAATGTTATTATAAAATTTCTGATGTTTGACAGGTTTGAATGTTCAACACCTAGCATATTATAAGAGTTAAATCACGGTATCCTTTAGTTTTCTCTCCTCAATGAAATCTAACACATTCTCTTCTGACTCAGCTAGTCAAGCCTCGTAAAGCCTCGTAAGGCCTACAATGTACCTCAAATAATTGAAACTCCAACAGGTATAACTAACACCACTGATCACAGAGTGGCTACTATTTTATCATTCTTATCAATTTTCCTAAAACTATACCACTTATAGTCCACACCGGCTTTCTAGCTACACCAGTTCTTATCAACATAGATAGTAAGTTTTTCCACATACTCCATGATACTTGTCGTTTTTCTACCGTAACTTTTACAGCAAATTGTGTTTCAATCTGAGGACTGGCAAGTTGGTTGTGGTAAGTCGCAGTAATTCCACCAATAGCACCAATACCATGCTTATATAGGCGTCTAGGTGTTTTGTAGGTGATATAAGTTCACTAGAGTTATTCCACCACTACCAGGCTTATATAGGCTTATAGGTGTTTTGTAGTTGGTATAGGTTCACTATAGGATATTTAACTAGATTCTTATATATAAGACTATACATAGGCTTGTAGGTGTGTAGCTGGTATAGGTTATTAGGTTCACTAGAGGATATTTAACTAGATTCTCGTTACGTGTGATAACAGTAGACTCCGAGTCTGCTCATGTTTACACAGCTAGAGCGAGGAGCAGAGAAAGAGGGGGTCTGCCACCTGGTTACTGGTAACAGTAGAACATTCCAGAACGTATTGTAGTAGTGTGTATCATCGTAGAGTGGAATTTAGTTTTGTAAGTTGGAGTAAAAATAAGTTTTGCTAAATTGTAGGAAAAAGGTAGTACAACTGTAGTAAGATTTAATATAATTTTTGCGGTGATAATAAATGGACCGGTTATTTCTCGAGAAATAACTAAAACGTACAGTGAAGACAAAGTTCCACGTTCCAATCTGTTATAACAGGTGTTGTCTCATGTCTAGTGAGGACAGATGGGAGCCCTATTACCACGAGAAATAGACTAATGGTACAAAGGTAGTCTAGTGGAAGTGTAGGCAGAGCAAGAAAATGGAATGCACGATGATATAGAAAAAGAGGGATTTATACGCTCCTGAACCGCTAATTTCAGTGCTCAAGATTAAGAATTTGAAACTGAATGAAGAGCGGAATTGTACCACGACTCCTGTATCAATACATTATACAACTGTACATCATACATTTAATACAATTATACGTACATTATACGTACTAACGTGCTAACTGTGATAATTTCGATTTAAACGATTTTTCGATTCTTGCTTATTCATTTTCATAATTTTTCAAAAATCGAAATCCGGAGACCATGAAATACCATTTTGTACCAGTTATTCAAGAGCAATTAAATTTGATCAAGCCCAGCAACCAAATTCAGAAATCCACCTTAAAACAGTAACACCCAGAGACATAAGGTTAGACCTTATGTTTTAGGGCTAGACCTTATGTTTAAGGGTTTAACACAATCCCGCATAATATGAGCATAAATTATAAACATTGACATAATATGAGCATAAATTATAAACATTGACAGGGCGTATCGGAGGTGCATTTCGACATTATTCAGAAGAGTAAGTTTAAAAAGATAGGGTGGGTATATCTTGTTAAGTCGATATATATTACTTCGTACGATATGTAAAAAATACAGAAAAGTAAGCAAGCTCAACAAAACTCAACAAGCTCAGTTTTCAGTTCATTGAACACTTTTTTGCCATTTATTTGTGGATAAACGTTGCTAATCACCTAAGGATGAAATAAATGCGACTAACCGCAACTTTGTTGCTCTGTTGTGAGCCCTCAGGGAACTGTTTAGTTGCAATGTGGCGGTAACATGTTAAAACCACAAAAATTGGAGGTCACTATATTTTCACAAACAGACACTTCTACTTAGAATTTTATGTTCTTCTTAGTTTATGGTTTTAATGTGTTCAATATACTAATATAACGGAGCTTGATGATTCTAGTACATCTTACCTTGACATGACTCTTGCGTCTTCTGGCAGGCTGTAGAGGAACACTTTGTTCTTTTCTGGGAGACTGTACTGGCGTGGAGTACTGGCGACTGAAATTAGAGTAGGATAGACCTTGGGATGTAACTTTATGTTAGATATTAACACATCTGATTTAATGGGATCGAGTAATGGCGACTGAAATGGGAGTAGGATAGAACTTTGTGTAATTTCATGTTAGATATGAATACAGCTGATTAAATGGCGTGGAGTACTGGCGGCTGAAATGGGAGTAGGATAGAACTTTGTGTAAATTTAAGTTAGATATGAATACAGCAGATTTAATGGAGTGGAGTACTGGTGACTGAGATGGAAAGAAAAATAAAACTTGGTAATGTGTAGCTTTATGAAGTTTTAACTGTAAACCTATTCAAGTATATAAGTATGGAAAAAGTTTTCTTGGGCTCAATTTAAGCAAAAGGGCAAACATCTTCATGAATATGAAAAATATTCTTTAAAGGTTGTAATTTTATATTTAAACTTCATCACCTTAAGTGTTCCGTCTATCACATTAAAATCAATAATATTATTCATCTAAAACGTGAATGTTGAAATTCAAATTGGGTGAGAAAAACCGCTAAATCTCGAGTGATAATATGTCAACGATTCGATTGAAATCTGAGAAACCATTATAATGTAAATATTGCAGTTCCATTACGTTCTATGTGGAACAAATGGTTCAAAATACTACTTGGAAGATGAAAGATTCTATTGAACTTGTAATGAATATCCATATTCTTTATAGCACAGCTCAGGCGTTATTTGATTCGGAATTACATAATTGTATTTATAGTGGTAAAGAATAATGGTTTTTCTATGGAATCTAAATGTATGCATCAGTGTGCGCAGTACTGTGCGTATTCCCAACTTTTTGTTGAATTTATCGACCATGAGTCAGCCTGATTTCTAAGTATCTTACGACAACGAATGGTTCTGGAGTTGCCAGCAAAAGCATTTTTCCTAAAAAAGTACGTCTAATATCTCCAGAATTCACATACGCAATGTTACACATGCCCCCCATCTTATTCTTACAAAGTAGTAGAAAGTACACGTGCCCTCCTCCCATTTAGATCTTATACTTACAAAGAAGTAGAAAGTACACGTACCCCCCCCCCCCCCACTTTAGGTCTTATACTTACAAAGTTGTAGAAAGTACAGCGTATCCCAAGAACAAAACCCCGATACACAAATAGTACAACTTTATACACGTGTGTAAAAACGAGATATTATCCCAAAACATCTGCTCCATCGTATCTCGTTCCGGCATGTTCCCCAACACAGGTTCCACTATCCCAGCCAGCGGCTCTATCACATGTTCCATTATAGGTTCCATCACATGTTCCATTATAGGTTCCATCACATGTTCCATAATAGGTTCCAGTATAGGAACGTATTCTGCCAGAGTAGCGTATTCTGGCACGTATCCAGCAAATGTCTGAAAGTCAGGCACGTACTGAGCTAATGTCTCGTGATAAGGCACGTGCTCGACAACTGTTTTGAAATCCGGCACGTGTTCCCATACTGTGTGGCAGTATATCGGGATACTATCTGCTATGGTGTGGAGGGTGGTGTCTAGGTAGTTGTAGGTGGTGTGAGCGTACTCTGCTACTGTTTCCGCGTTGATAACGTGGGTCATTATGGAACTCATGAAGGGAGGGTGGAAGGAGAACGCCATAAGAACGTAGGAACTGTAGTAAGTAGGTAGGAAATGTAGTAAGTAGGTAGTTTGAGGAGAAGGACTGAGCTGGAGCTATGGTATGTGAAGTTGTCAGAAAGCGAATTTGTCACAAATATGTCGATACTGAAATTAGTGGAAAACGTCCGGATGTTCAGAGTGTTTTCCTATTGGTAAACAATCAATCGACAAGAAGTAAAATTCCTTAGAAAATCAGAAAATAAAGCGCATATTGCCTAGAGGTAAAGGTTAGATCACTACAACGAAGATACATTACAAAACTGACTGCATACTTGACATAATTTTGAAAGTTAAATAAACCGCCCAAAACGTCACACTTCTAGAACCAAGAAACGTTATTAGTGCTAAGTTTCAGGAGACAGACCAGAAAGTTTCGACAACGCAAAGCGGAAAGAAAACGTATTAATACGAATATCACGCTTGAGGGGTGAGGTCTGCAGAAAGAAGAGAAATGTATAGGAAGCAGATTAAGGGACGAAACAAATTTCTCTCAGCTGCATTCAAACACAAAGGATTGACCGTGCAAAGGATTATATTCATGATCACAATTACAGTAATTATTAAAATTAGTGACATTGCCGTAGTTCTCACTTATTATTACCGATCAAAGGGCACAGATTTAGAACCTATCACCTTATATTTTGATATCATAGCTACTCAAAGGATTCTTTGCACGCTAAAAGTGATATCATTTGAGATTGTGTCCAGAAAATTCACTCCTTAACTTGTATTGACAGGGTATCACTAACAAATTATGAATACGATTTCACACCAATTTCACACAGTTGAATACGGTACTTTCACGCACGAAGGAATGTGCCCAGTTGCAGTAACGTAGACCAATTCAAGCGGAACGCAAAGGCATTTACAGTCGGAATACCCTGATTGAGTAGCATATCCTGCACACTATTAGATCAAGAGGATGTATGTTGAGTATACCCCGTTCCAAGGAAATCCGATTTCCGAAAAAGTTTCCAATACTCAAAGCTCAGTTATGTCCGTCCCCTTTAAGCTATTTTTAGGGCCCAAGGGGCAAACACTTCCCATCGACCTAATTCCGAATTTTAGTATTCACTTACAGTCACTGACTCTTAAGAAACAACAAAAGCTTCATCCCCGTTATGGAAACTGAAATGACCGCTCCTTCACAAACAATTCCATCCTTATATCAGTATTAAAACTGAGTTGCGTTATTTTATGGATATCCGGTGGCCTGTAGTATAGCAGAATAAATGGACTGCAAGAAGGGCGTGGTCACAATAACCGCTAAATTACAGAAACAAGGTGTGTTATGGTTCCCAGGGAATTCACAGACATCAAATTGCTCATCAGAACAGATGATAGGTAATTAGGATTGTTCTAGGTTGAAGTGCCAGGGACAAGATGATACCTCACTATGAGAAGATTGCGATGCCAGGTATTGTTAAGTGTTCCTAGTCAGTACTTCAGTGGGCTAATAAAGCGAGTAAAGGAACTTAAGCTTTTCAATGTTTAAAAGTGTTTAAATCAAGCAAAGAATACATGTGCTAAAAGTTTTGTGCAGAGAAGCGATTCAGGAAAATACAAAAACTACCATGACAATGACAATTGACAAGACATATAAAAACCCGCGTAAACTCAAACGTGTACACGTTATATAATTCGTAGGACTATTTACAGCATGAGCCGATGCTATATCTGTCAAGGAAAGGCGTGGAGAATCCTAATTTAGACTTGCAAATAAGATATGTAGTGTATCGACTCATACATACGAGCAAAAGCCATTCAAGTTTCGTTCAAGGAATTTTCAAGGGCTAGAGCGAAAAAGGGCATCCCGGACACATGGCTATGGCAATTTAACACGCCATTGTTAACGACACAGAACACAGAAATTTTCTGTCGTAATGCTGAGTTGTTTGGAATGTCTGATTTCCGCAGGAGTAGTCGCAAAACGTCGTCCAACGACGGAGCAGGACAGCTGTAAAATTTGCTCAATAATATGCGAATAATGCGCAGTAGAAAGACTGGACAGATAACAGTTGAATTAGTGTCACATCCTCGAGTAGAGTTGGGTGATGAGCCCGGGTTTTGCAGACTATATAATCAACTATGTAGAGTATCTTGCGGATATGCAGGCAGTTATTCTAATGTGTCAAAATTGGGGGTGCAAGAAACTCAAGTCATGGTTCATGAGTCATGGTTCACTAATAATTTGTAGTAAGTAAATGATCAAATAAATTTTGCCGTGCCAGAAAGAAAAATATTTAAATGATCCGTTTGTTAAATGAATAATCAATAGGATATACTTATTCTAATATTCTAGGTCGCTTAACTTTTATCTCGGGACTTAAAAACTATGTATACATAAGTCTACAATCAACAATGTGCGTTATGACATCGGCATCTATAAATGACGCAAAATTTCAAATTGAGAGCCGGTTCCCAAATTTCCGGGTAAAACTGTCGCGTGTCATGGCGCTCCCATCTCGTCAAGGAACATGGAAATGTGACAGAACTTCGAATCAACACATTAATTTGCTACCTAAATTCAGGAAATAGCAAATAAGCAATTTGGGAAGGAAGAACCAAAGAAAAAACATTAAACGTGACCATATATGCTGGCCCGCAAACGTTAGGAGAAAAGAAAGATGAGGAGAATATAACAACAACAACCTCGATCTATAACTTTCTAAATATATCCCTCCAGATACTCCGTGACAAAGTTTAATTTCCAACACAGTTCATCATCCTGAGATTCGGAATGTTTCTGGAGTACAGAGAGAGAGAGGTTTGTAATTACACGTGTCTAGGTGTAACACGTGACATGTTACATGTGTCTAGGTGTAACACGTTGTGACATGTTACACGTGACATGTTACACGTGACATGTTACACGTGTCTAGGTGTAACACGTGACATGTTACATGTTACACGTAACACTCAATTCCTGAACCTTTACACGTTGGAGGTTCAGGTTTCACACTCACGAGACCCTCGTCCCTCTACACTACTTATCAATTAGTTTCACCCATATCACCTTGTTTTTATCTGGTAAAGTGTTAAAGATATCCCGTATCTTACATTTACACAGGCTCACTTGAGCGACTTTGCGGTTGAAAATTTGGTTGGAAGCTTGGTCGAATCTGTCGTGTTAAAACTTTAGAAGTTTGACTGCTTTCAAGAGAAGTAGGGTCTATGTCGGGAAGGTAGACCGGGAACTTGGCTAGAAACACTCTTACAGAACACTTACCAAATTATCAAGTTGTTAAGTGTTATAGCGGAATGTTTAGAAATAAATTAACTTAACCATGATTATGACATACGATGATAAGCTAGAGAGAATTTTGCTAGAGTAGTTGGAAATTAGTGGCAAGAGAGCAAGAACTAAAAATATTATGGAAAGTGCAAAATATCCGTTACTGTTAATTACTTCAGCTGACGAAAAACGAAGAGAAAAGGACTTAGTTGAGTCTTAAAAAATCCATAAGTCATCATTTTTGTCAGTGCAATATGTCGAGCTACAAGAAAAAGAATTCAAGAAGCCCCAATGATCTGCTACATAGCGTGAATGTCATAGTACTAGAAATGTATCCATATCAGGATCTCAGTACGTGGAAAAGCTTCAACCACAAACTTGTATACACTAAATATGAGACAAATCAGCAACAAATCGCTGTGACACGAACAGCGAAACGAAAACCAAGGCCAGGTCGAACTTCGGTCTTCACAGACGAGAATTCTAGGTTTTCCTTAAGCACACGACTGACATCACTCGTTAATATGAATGTTAGGTAACAAATATCTAAACCATCACTGCAGCACATAGTAACACATCATAGCATTACGTAAGTGGAATCACTCGAGGATTCCGCTTTTCTTGTGTTATGATAATATGTATTTTATGCAATTTAGCCAAGCTTCATGAGAAATATTTATTCTTGTGTATTTTAAGAGGACGCGTAATTTTCACGTGACACGGAATCGAGGCCCCTTATTGGAGGATTTCACACGGTGACCCTTCTAATTGGTCGAAAAGTCGTCCTAAGAGATCTCATTGGGAGATGAACATCGAATTGTATCGGTAGCAGCTGATGGCAATCTATCGCAAGATGCCAGATGACTGTCTTCAGAGATTCTATCAATTGCTTTCTCTGACTGCCTGACTTCCGCCGCGACATTTCCCGCTTTCCTCTCATGCACTTTGATAATTCACACGGACGCTTGTAAGTTCCGAGTAAGGAACGTAACAGCTGGGAGTTCCTTACAGGCTAACAAATCCACTCTATAGCCGTTACGGAACCGTCAGGCAGGTTCACGGCTGTCATCAGGTCTTTTATTTTACTGACTTTCTTTAGAGAGAACAGTCGCTTCATCTACTCGATACGGCGAGGGTAAGGATAATTCAGGAGAACAATCGGTGACACAGAAATAGTCTGACATGCACATTTTGTGGTGTACCTAGCGACCAACAACAGCATTTAGCAAGCTAGGAGAAAATTGAGAGAGGCTAACTGTGAAGAATGAAAGAGTTAGGATTGTAATGATCCTGGACATGTGCTAAGTTTTGTTCTTCTTTGATTTTAACACCCACACCAAAATAGCATACTTCTCGACAACGTCTAGTTCGTCTAAATAGAATAAAATATGTGTCTGGTGTTCAGTAGCAGAGATACAGTTGTGCAACCAGCGTTTGTCTGACTATTTCAAAAAATTTTCTTATATTGAGAAATATTATAACTAATACCATTCATAAGTTCTGTTAATACTAATGCGTTTTTGGGGAAATACAAAAATACTGGCGGACCGCCGACTTTTCTACCTTTCTAACATTTTGGAATATCTGGACTCACATCAAATTAAGAAAGTTTGTTCACCTCACATTTTTATAAACATCGATCTTCTCTGATGCTATATTTTAAACATAGCTACCTCTTTTCAACATCTGTCATGTCTTGGGATTCTTCCCAAGATTATAAATATCCAACAACATGCCCGCTATTTATTCAGGATATATCAAATATCCCCAGTTTAACACTGTGTAGAACTCCTTAATGACAGCAGTACAGCTGCACTCTAACTCTACCTTCGTTATACCAACGTGGACATTGTCTCTGTTTGCATAACTAGGTTGACATTCTTTCTAGGTCGTTATAAGAGCATGTTGGGAGTTAGGGGTTTTCTTCTAGAAAGTGAACTGTGAAGTGGGTGTTTACTATGTTTGGAGAGGATAACCTGGTGTGAGGTGTGGAAGCTACTGCTACGTGGTGGTTGCTAGGAGGTTGCTAGGTGGTTGCTAGGAGGTTGCTAGGAGGTTGCTAGGGGGTTGCTAGGTAGTTGTTGGTTGCTGGTGTCTATATCCTCAGTATCCAGACAAATTGTCTGTCCATGTCGTAATGAGAAGACAGATAATCAGTAACTGAGGGAAAGTTACTGTGTAGTAGCTAACAAGGGGATATAGAGAAGGTGTGATTGAAAGACGCTGGACTGCATAGACTTCGAGTTGTCCTGTACCAATCGCGCCTTTGAACTGAGCTGTCATACTTCGATTTGGAACTTTGGAATTTTAGAGGAGCTGTCCGAACTGTTCTGACTTCATGAGGTCAGAAATTTAAAGTTTGTTTCGAGAGACTTGTCGTAGATATTTAAGCATTTAGCGAAATGAGAAGAAATAATTGTTTGATCATAATATGCTAATATGATTATTTGATGAAGTAAAATTTTGCTACACTCATTTCTCTTCAAGAATTCTTTATTCAGTCAAGCTGAGTCGTCTTTCAATGACAAGGTCATCTCAGAAAAGTATCGTTATTGAATAAATAATGATCTTAAAAGCCAAAATTCCATGAGCATTTGAACCAGGAGCGTATTTGTAACCTTTCCTGTCAGCACTAATCAGCAGGACGAAAAGTATGCCGATTGTGACACAAATATTTAGCTATGAACTGTGTCACGAACAATGGCTATTTTCTGCATAAATTTTAACTAATGTCTAAATCTAACTATCTGAGCAGTGATCACATCAAATACAGAAAAATTTTCACCCGCTTTTCTTAGTCACACCTCAATAATACAAATTCACTCAGCCTTTTTAAAAGGGTTCACAAAGTCAGAATGCGAGCGAGGAAAACCTTGATCTTATCAACTTTTCACCAATCCACACTCCACAGTATTTAATAACTGTCTGATCGATCCCAACAAAAATGTCAGGAATCTGTCGCTAAATCTGAGGATTTACAGCGGATGATTTTGTTTACTCGCAGCGGCAGTGAGCTCAAAGGATCCTGTTAGTCAGAGTGCGACCTAAGGCAGGAGAATCGTGCCCTGTTACAGTTATCGCGACATAACACATTTTCACTGCACGGCTTGACAAGAGGTATCTGTAATACTGCAGTTGAAATTTTCCTTATCTTTAAGCGAGGGTAAGCTAAAGCTCTAAAGGAAGGATTTGGGTTTTCGAACAACATTTTTAAAACCGCTGCAAGGAAAATCGAACAGACATAGTGTACATGCCGTATAATGGGGGACAATAGTTTCACAAGTCACAACTCAAAGGGACCAGGAGAAAATTAATTATAAACTTAACAGAGCACTCATTATTACCATACCACATGTGAAGAACAATTACAAGTTAATTTTAGGACATTCGAGTTAACCAAAACGTACTTAATTATTTAATTACTTAATCATGAACCACGGAAAGAGGCTGGTATTTGGCATCCAGCCCTGGTCAATACAACAAACTTGAAATACGTACCCCTCTTTAGGACAATGATAAATAAATCTTATCGTATGTATTCTGAAGTTCTTGCTAGACTTTAATTAATGTAAACCCTGTGTGACGCAACTTTTTGGCTTGTACTCGTATTTTATCTATTGTTATAGCGTCATGCGGTACCGCCAAAGTGTATAAAGTGATATAGAATATATTTAAAACAATATCAACGCGGTAATTTAAATACCTATAAAAAAACTCACCAGAATTTGTAGACGATGAAGAAGTAAAGTGAGAGTACGGAACTGCACCAGATAAAAGTAAGCACATTGTTCAGCAGTGCAAACTTGGAAACAACGGTGTTGCTCATCCTTACACAAGCAACCAATGATAAGCCAGGCAGCGGGGAATGCTACAAGCACCAGATATCTATATAATCGGGTGTATGTAATATTCTACCGCTCTGAGAGGATATACAGAGCTGATTAATCATCTTATCTACAGTTTTATGTCGTGCATATGTGTATTATTTTTTGTAACAACTGCTGTTGTGCACGTGCCCCTGGTAAAGTAGACTGCATTTCAAGCGGTTGCAATGCTGAATATGGTATCATATGCAGTTGAAATTTGTCCGATCCGAGTGTCGCCTGCTTTATTTCAGGACGATATTTTGAATATGGATAATATCTTGAATTCTTTTATTCAATTACAAAATTAGTTTAACGAATTATCAATAAAATTTAAAAGTGCTCCTTAGCAAAATTTAACAAGTGCTCCTTAGCAAAATTTAACAAGTGAAGTCACGAATTTATGAAAGTACAAAAATATGAAAGGACGTCGATGGAGAAAAGATCACGAACAAACGAAGCGTAAATCTATCACCAGAACTGACAATAGAACAATCACAATTCTTCAAAAAAAGATTAGCTTATAACGATATCACTAATCAATAGAAACACACACAATTCGAATTTCAGTATAATCAGATACTTTTGATACGACATATTCTTATACGTTGCATACCGTTCTACTTGCAGGCTCCCTCCAAACTCGGATAGTATCTTTCTATACGTGTGAGAACATGTGAGAATTCCTCGCTTTATTTAAAAGCTACTTTTAGAAGGGTTTTGTAACCTAATACCTAATTCTTTGGCTTAGTGGTGCTTTCTATGAATAACTTGTTTTATAGCTTACTGGACAATAAGTAGAACTCGACAAAGAAAATTTATGAATGGGGTATTAAAATAGGTATTTATTACTTATCAGCAACTTACCAAAACTAATCTAGTACTTAGTAACTAGTATTTTTTCTTTTTTCGTTTATTAGTAACTAGTAATTAATTATCTGTCATCAGTGAATAGTAACTTACCCAAACTTAGCTTTCTGACCAGACGGCTTGAAGGAAGGCAAATCTCCCAAAACATCTTCTGTATCTGAGACGTCTGAAATTCCCTGAAAATAACAAATTGTGAAGCAACCAGTTTAATTAGGACTCATTTATCCGTATTCTTAACAAAACACAATATCCAAATTTAAATTCAAGCTTCTCACGATAGAAATTCGCAAGTGAGTTGGTTTCATTTTCTCACTTTTGATGTTATTCACTGTCATAGATTACTTGTCTTATGCTCTAATGGAAAAAATTGAAACAAACGTAACGAGAATTTATTAAACACCACGTCAAGTAACCGTTGGCAAAATCAGAGAGGCACGAGAGAAAAACAAGACCTGGTGGCTGTAATCCCATTTACACATATCAGTCGTGAATATTCTGATATTCTCCTAACCACTACCTATCTCAAGTCTCGACTAAACATCTGAAGGATCGAGGGAATACTTGCGGCTGTCGGAGTTTCAAAATTAGAGGTAGGAGTGGAAGAGAGACGCCGGAGAGGCACGAGCCCTCAGCCACCAGCGTCTTTTTAAAGTTTAAGAAATTAGCGACTAGATCTTGTTGTTATCATGACATCTCCTATCTCCTTGTAAACACTTAGCTGGTCAATACATAACCTTGTTTCAAGTGATCTAATTAAGTCCCCAAACAACTGCTTGCTCTTGACAAGTGAGCAAGTACTTTCCCCAAGTTACAACTTCACTACTATCTTACTATCGCCACCGCCACACTAAATACAGAAATAGTGAAAATAAAAAACCGGGGAAACTCACATAACTACGATGATTTGGCTCTGATCTACTTTCTCGAGGTTTGACTACAACGATATTTATGACAACAAGCATTATAGAGTATAGACACAGTATAAGTGATGGTTATGATAAGAATTTGGCCATACGCCACGTTTTATATGAAAGTTACCTTATATAGATAAGTTCTATTGAACAAGAAAGTTCTATTGGTAAGAAAGTTTTGATTAACAACATTTTAACAACTATTTCATTGCTATTGTACCGCTCCAACATTGATAAACAGAATGTCATGATACGACAGACCAAACTTGTTCAATTGTCATATCCAATCTGTTAAAAACTCCAGTTTCAACTTGATTTCCACAGTTATTCATCGCCTATAATATCCAGCTCCTTAACGACAGTGTATCGGAATGGCTCAAATTGATTAAGTAGAGAATACGGTGTGGTGAGAATTGTAAACTAAATTTTCCTGAAAGATAATTCAGGATTGGGCACATTATAATTATCTTCGTGCCTAGTGTAAGTAGGACACTGTAAACCCAGAACTAAAGTTATGCCACAAATTTGAGCAATTAATCGATTGAAAACTAATATGTCATACGTACAGGCCAGGCATGTCGGAAGAAAAATAAGGTTTTGCATTTAAGTTTTTTATTATCTTTAAGGTATGAACTACAAGCCGAAACAGAATACTTGAAAAAAAATGTGCTATTAATTTTGATTAAATCAATTATCCTTGCCCTAACCTCCATGATAGTAGCAACAAGAGGTCTCAATAAGGTAGGAGCAGACACTCCCCGTTGTAGCAAGTTTTGGGATGACATGATCTTTTTCTTCCAGTCTACATCACTTTCGTCAGACGATGACACTGAAATTGGACTTTGTGAGGTTTTCGGTTGGGTATTTGATGACGACTGCTCTTGAGGAGCAAATAAACATTTTTGTTATAAAATGGACTTAACCTGAGAGCTACAGAAGTTTCACATTAGCAAAAATCTGAATAATAAATTACAATTTAGGAAACGGAAAATATTCAAAATTACCCGGAGAAGTTGCCAGGACCTCCATCTTGGCCACCAATGGTGACAGTGGAGTCACTGGGGATGTGTCGTCTGAGGGTATTGGCGGCTTCTTTATCTTTCTAGCCTTGCTGTTGTCTCCAAAATCAGAGGGCGGGGTTTTTCGCCTGAACGACAAACTGAGCGGGTCTTTAGCCACCTCTGCTTCTTCCCACTCTTTGTATTTGGCAGATGTTTTGTCATTTTCAGGGGAAGTACTTACAGTTTTTGGGGGTTTTGTGTTTTTCACAAACTTGTCAAGTAAATTCTCATTAACGTTGAAATTTTCGGTCGTATCCAAGGCAGAAGTGGATTCAGTATTGAGTAAAGCAGGACTGGATTCCCACTGCTTTGATTTGTTGAGCAGTCTCTCAAATATCCGATCACCGGTCTGAAACTCACGATTGAACCCATCACCATCATTTTCTTTTGTTGAACTTGGAATTTTTGACGGAACGTCTTCAAGTTGTTCTAGAAGAGCTTTTGGAGGTTTGGTGTTTTTCACATACTTGTTCAATATCTGATCGTTTACAGTGAACTTTTCAACCTGTTTGACTGTCTGTTCCTCGGTTTTAACCGTTTGTATATCTTCCTCGTTTTGGCTGGCAGCTTTTGAGGGCTTGGTGTTTTTCACATACTTGTTCAATATCTTATCATTAACTGTGAACTTTTCAACCTGTTTGACTGTCTGTTCCTCGTTTTTAACTGTCTGGAAATCTTCCTTGTTTTTGCTGGCAGGTGGGGCAGATATTTCAACTTTCTTGGTGTTGGTTATATATCTATTCAATATTTTCTCATTCACAGAGAAATTTAAACATGCAGGTTCCACGGCTTCAGCCTTGGTTTCAACAGGTTGAGGAGGTTTTGTGTTCGTTACAAATTTCTTAAATGACTTATCATTAACAGAAAACGAGCCGTTTAGTTTCTTTGATTCGATAGTCTTTTGAAGTGAATTTGTATCATCTTGACTGTCTTTATCATCAGCAACATTTCTGTCAGTAGTATTAGAATCATGCGTTTTCTTTTTGCCTTCATCCGAGCACGCTTTATCACTAGAATTACTCTCATTGATTCGCGATAACTGTTTGTCCGGTAAAGATTGCACCGACTCTGTTTTTCGTGTATTACTTATCAGCTTGTTCATTATTTTTCGTTGGCAGTGAATCTTTCCCCGATCCTGTCTTTCTGTGACTCGGCAAAAAGATTCATGGTATTATTTTCACTGACGGGTTTTGTGTTTCGAACTTTTTTCTCAACTATCTTTTCTGAATGGAAGAAGGAGTTTCTATCACTTGTTTCATTCCCTCTTATAGGAATGGGGGCAGTATTGTTCGTCTTCTTTGTGTTGTTGATAAATTTGACTAATCTGCTTTCATCGCTGTCAAAAGGGCCTTCTTTAACACAACTGTCTTTAAAGGATTCACTAGTTTCATCTGATACAGAAGGATTAACCTTTGACTTAGATTCTAGGTTATGAACTTTCTTGTTTGTTGTGTCATTCTTTACCAGTTGCTTAGATTCAACATGAGAAGAGTCGTTGCTGAGTAGCTTAGTATTGCTGATTTTCTTTTCCAGTATTTTCTCATTGGTGAAAAACTTTCTCTCAAATACTCCTTCATCTGACATCAACTTTGGAGGGTTCTTTTTGAGCGGCATCAACTGCACTGGAGCTTCAACAGTCACAAATTCAATAGAGTCATCAAGGTCCACTCCTTTTTTCACCTTCCCATTTGTCATGTCAGTATCACTGAAGACGTTCTCTTTACACTCTTCTAGGGTAGGGTTTGATACC
Source organism: Mnemiopsis leidyi (assembly GCA_000226015.1). Classification (NCBI taxonomy): domain Eukaryota; kingdom Metazoa; phylum Ctenophora; class Tentaculata; order Lobata; family Bolinopsidae; genus Mnemiopsis; species Mnemiopsis leidyi. The sequence goes on along the minus strand of JH152806.1, from coordinate 426,898 downwards.
AGACCAGAGAGCTTTCTTGGAATGAGATCTGGGCTGGTAGATGAAGTGCGGGGGCTCCCTGGACCAAGAAGACTATCAATGCTTGTTATGCTGGCCACTCGGTGACTAGGAGTTGGGGTGCCAGCTTGACTGTCCTGAATGTTTGTCCATTTAGCAACTCATAAATCTTATGAGAAAAGCATTGTTATTGACAAAACATGTTGTAACTCATTCACTTAAAAAAACGTAAATTTTTACAAGAAATGGATGTTCTAATATTACTTACATAACAAAATTCTTAACACAAATTTAGAAGAGACATATTGCCAGACCAGATCGGATGAGTAATTTTTTTTCATATGGAAACAGCTATTTTTTAATACTGTATAACTGGCACCTACCTCGAAATATTCATCACAGCCACTATCATCAGAGTCCTTTTTAAGACACACACTCTCTGGCTTTGCAACATGTTCAAAAGAAACCCGCCTGATAGTTAATTTGGGTTCTTCTTCATGAGGAGTATGTGGGAGTACACGTTTAGTGGCCTTAGCCTTTAGAGAATCAAAGGACTGTATTCTTGACCGCAAAGATGGAAATGCTTCTTCAACATCTAAAGAAACTGATTTCTGTCTTTCTTGCTTTGCTTCATGAGTTCCTGAAAGTTGTTTCATAAAATATTTCATGATGAAAGGGAAATTTTTCAGTTTGAACTAAAAAATTGTATCAATCAATAATTATATATTCTATATACCTGGTTTTTTATCAAAACTCTGTGGCAATCTTCTGCGATACACAACTTGGCCATCTGACGATTTTTCGTCAGCCACTGTTTTTCTAAATAGTTCATCAACATTTTTCTTAGAATGATGCATATTCTTCTGATTGTGGCTATCCTCAACAGTTCCCAAAGCTGCTTCTAGTGCACCATATATACTACTGCGACCAAAAACGTTTTTCTTGACAGGAGCATCGGTTTTTACCTCAGAACCATCGCTGAAATATGTCAAGTTTTTTCTCACAATACAAGATTTCAATGAAGGTTTTAAATATTGACAACATATAAAAAACAATGCTTTTTTACTTTTACATAAAAACTCACCTTGTTTTCACAGAGTAAACAGTCCTGGTTACTGATGATGAGGATGATATCCGCCTGCTAGGTACATCTGCTGTCTTACTTACAGAAGAAGATCCAGATGCATACTTTGACTTTGCGCTTGGTGTCAGTAATGAGAGTACATCCAAGGGTTGGGAGGGTGGAATATATGATGAATGCCTGTTGCTTATGTGACTTGAACCTCTTTTGCTCCCCAGATCTAAAAAGGTGTTACTTAATTCATTGAAGGATGGTTCATTGTGAAAAAGAGTAGATAAATACGCATATTATTCTAACAAGTTTATCAAAACTCATTCATAAATATCTAATGTAATTACCATTGAACTCTCTAAATCTTGAACGGGAGCTAGGTGTTGAACTCATTGCTTTAAAAGGCAGCAGATTCTTTGTTTACATCTTTCTGGTGGGCATCAATATATGGCTAAATTCATTAAAAACTGTGATGGGTATAAAGAAAGCAAAAATAGGATATTCCGGTTAAGGTAAGTAAATAGTAAGATGATAATAATGATGAAAATGAATGAAAATTGGCTACAATGAGCATTTTACCATCAAATAAACTGTAGAAAAATTATTTAACTTATATTGAAAATTAAACAGTAAGAGTGTCAGAGTCCAAAGAAGAATTTAAGCCTGCAGTGCAACACAAATTTAGGAGAGCTTCAAGAATAAAAAACTTAAAAAAATGGTTATAAAAACACCTTAAAGCCCAGAGGCTAAAAAGCAGCTCATCTCTACTTTCTTTAATCTATAGAGTAGAGGTGAGAATTATTTTCTGGTTTTATACTTTTAGTGCCAAAGGCGCAAAAAGGCATTGAGGGGGGTTTTTGGGTAATGTGTATACTAGCTTTGTGTGTGCTTATACGTGAGTGCATGCTTCTTTATCAAACTTTTCACCCATAGACAATATATTCATAAGCAATAGCTTGTTCATTCACCTAAATAGGTGCTTATTCATGCTACCTCTGGTGGCGCCCAAAAGGGCTCTTGTTAGAGCAAGCTTGTTCATAGGAACAGTATGGCGCTTCAGTAAATCTCGTTTATACTAGTGCAACAGCATAGGGCATGCAAACAACTTCCACTTCACTATTTAATAAAGTTCAATTGGTGTTGGCATAGAATGGAATCACAATAATCTTTGAATGGGATAAAAAGGGTGGAGACTCTGTCAACCAGGTTGTATTTGAAATTTACACGGGACAAAGTGCTAAAGGACAAAAAAGATGCCGCTCTGATTGTCCATCTTAGCTCTAGGCACTGTTGAAACTGGCCTTGCTCATTACAATATCGGATTTTGACAAGTTCTACATTTCTACAAGCCCGGCATGTGAAGAAGAAGATAAAAACTATTTATCACTGACTCAAATTTGCAACAACCATCAGGACTTAAGTGAAAATATTTGATATGAGAAGATGCAAGGCTCAACCCATTCAACAAAGATCCTATGAGTACATAAAGCTCATTCCATAAATCTATGCTATGTTGCTAAGCCAACATATGTCGATTTTGCCTGGGCTGGGTACCTCAGTCCTTATTGTCTACGACAACGATCGAAGGGACACGTAGAATTTAAAAAGAGCCACACAGTGCCCAGTGGCGTAACGTAGTAGGTCTAGCCAATATGGCGCCCCTCGGCGATGAAAATGCGCCCCTAATTGGCGCCCCTGGTGTAAGGGCTTACTTGGAGCAATTTGTGAAAAAATGGCCGAAAAATCGAAATAAATAGTGAAGTTATTAAACCAATCACGCTATTTTGCTAGTTGCGCAGTTAATCTTGCAAAATTGTCCCATATTTTTTCTGACGATTTGGCGCCCCCTGATGACGGCGCCCCCCGGCGTAGCCGGGTTGGCCGGGGCATCGTTACGCCGCTGACAGCGCCCGGTGAACTCCTGATCGAAGCTTAAATAAAAAGTAAGTTTATATTTATATAGCAAACAACTTATGGTACAAGTGTAACGGTAACAAGTGTGACAAGTGCATAACGGAGAACCAGTAAACAGAGTACAGTTAGAGAAGGCTCTACAATCTATTCTCTGAGTGTCTACGGTCGGGTATGTAAGCTATTGTGTTAAGTGAACAACTCATAAACATCACATCTTTTAATACATCATCGGGAAAAGTTTATTTTTACTACAAGAACAGAAAATTACTAAATATGGATCTTTGAAACCGAATAGTGACATATATTTGAACATTGAAGGATTGTTTTGATCACTCATCTTCACTCACAAGAGTAGTTAACGGGAAGTGAGAGAGTAACAAGTAAGAAATAATTTGTCTGACTTTGCCCGACCCTCATTCGAATGTCGAAGCTAATAGAGGGAATAGAGGGAATCGAATAAAATGTCATAAGGGTGCGCACTGAAGTACAAAAAATAATACCAGTCTTACCTTATCAGTGTAGTAGATTTGGATTCCGATACATTGATATAAATATAATAACTTTATTTCCTGTGTAACTCAAAATTTACTACAGAGATTATTTTTGTCTAACACTCTCCCCAACCACCATGTAACAATATCAACACCCTTGAATTCTGATTTACCATAATTTAATACCATATTGAACTTTTATTTAAGATTATTTTAAGACAATAAAGGCTGCAATTATGATCATCATATTGTCGGTGTAAAAAGCTGTTACCCCACTCGCGCGGTGTTTGACTTTGTCCGACCCTCTATGGAAATAAAATGACAGGAGGGTGCGCACTGCCATACAACTCGCGCGAGGCACTGTGTGAGCGAGCTGGTTACCTATCCGACTTTGGAGCTTCGCGCCCACACATCTGGGCTATAATGCTGGTTTAGCAAATAACCTACTTTCGCGGCAATCACGCCTTCACCTAACCAATTGCTTATTGTCTGACCTTGTCCAATCTATTCATTCGAAGAGAATATATTTAATATGGCAATTGCAATAAAATGACAAGGCAAGGTGCAGTTACACCGCCACGCGCTGCGCGCGTGGCAGCTGCACGCGTGATCTGATGTTTGTCTATTGGCCAAAGCCGCAACAGTAGGTTATCAACATACAAAAACGCTTATTATGCTTGCTACACATTGCATTGTGCATAGCCCTGCTGCTGTTGACGAGATGATATCCGTTTAACGTTCTAACGCGAGGAGAGCAGAAAACTGCGAGCCGCGCGCGGCCGCGCGGGTCGGGTAACATGAACATCTCGACAATGCTGCTGCGATCAGTGCGCGGCGGTCACAACGTGAGACCATATTATGCCAAACGTGCTCTAACCAGAGCCCTTTTGCGCGCGTATAAGCCGCCGCGGCGCGCGCGGTGTAAGCACCTGGTTTGGTGAAATGCTAAACTAGTTATAGTATCGTATAACGCGTATGTGTATACTAATTAAACGGCTTCAAATTTGGACAGGTCGCTAGCTGGCTTGCATAGGTTTGAGGGAGCTGGCGACCTGCCGAATTTGGAGCCGGGCCGCGCGCGCACGTGCCGTATGGGCTATATTGGTTGTCAGACGTTGCTTGTCGTGGTGATATCCGACTCACGCAGCTAAAGCTGAACGAGAACGTTTCGTTAGAACGGTAGACGGATATCATCTCGTCAAGTACAGAGTAATATTTATGACATGATATTACAGTAGTCCACATATTATATCTATCTAAAATATTTAAGTAATAAATGGAAAAAGGACCTTGTGACCTTCTCAATTCCAACCCTACCAACATTGAAGATACGATAGCGACAAAAATGTTAACTGTATTTTTAGTTGGACTTAAATTATAATGAAAAATTTTTTAGCCACCATGGGACAGGACTAAAGCAAAAAATATTCATTATGTCTTTCTTCATTACTAACATAACTTCAATTCTTCCTAAAACTTCATTGGACACATTCCAGAAGTTGAGATCATTTAATACATTTCTAGAGATCATGTCCTTTTAACTTGAAACTAATTTTCAAACCCATTTTAAAGCTTACGACAGTTTTAGAATTCTGTACTTCTCGAGGAAGCTTGTTCCAAAAGGGGAGAAAAACAAGTGTTTTTCAGAAAAACAAAACAAAAAACACACTGAATATTCCTAACTTGAATATCACTTTTACAACACCTATTGGCTATTGGATGACATAATATTGCGACCTGATCTGCTAGAATTAAACAAACATGGCTCATATTTTTATCTTTGCTCTAACCAGACCCCTTTTGCATGCATCACCCCACTCGGCGTAAGCACCTGGTAAGGTAAATTTTTATCTTATACTTATCTTAATTCAGACACTTCAACAGCTACATGTTACAAAAGTGTAACGGCCAATTACAGGAATACAGGAGGCTGAATGTACATTTATACATACACGCCAGTGGCGGTTAAAGTAGTGTGTACTATACTTTCATCGTCCAAGACTTCGCTGCAATGAGCATCTACTCATTTAACCCTCACACCCGATTTCTCGAGTGGGGCTGCATAGATCCAACCAAATCCTTATTAGCCGAGCATCAACGATGCTCACACCATAGCCAGTGCCGCAGCTGGTAATTGAACTGCTAACCTTTCGATTGGCAGACAGGCAATTCAACCGTCTGCGCCACTGAGGCATTCATAATTCAGTCAAACAACTTGTTGCTTTGAAAGCTTCAATAAGGTCCCCATGTATTTGCCGCTCAGCCAGCATTTGAAATTGAGGATTTCCAGTTGTCGACTGTAGGGATTTAGGGAAGAATATCCACCTCATCGATTAGACGGGTAAACCGCTTCTGGACGCTCTCCAGGTCCAAAACAGTTGCTCATTTCCTATGAGCCGCTACTAGATTTCACAATTTGACACAATACTTAAGATGGGGTCTTATAAGAGATTATAAATAGCAGAGGCAACATTTAAGTGCAGTGAGTGCGATTTTGCACAACTTCCAGTTCTCCGCACAATTTCGCACAATTCTATATTATCCGCATAATTCTGCATATTTTGGTTTTACCACTTATTTTCGCATATTTTCCCAAAAATCGCACTTGATCGCATAAAAGCCAAAATATTTGTTATTGCATCATGGTTTGAAAATGGGACCTTTTTGCCTCTAAAATTGGGACATTTTGGTTTCCACGTGCTAAATGGAATCTGGGCCGTTTTCGTACCTTGCTGATCGGAATGTGGGACGTTTTCGTCCTTGCTGATCCGAATCTGGGACGTTTTCGTCCTTAGGCTTGACAAGCCTTACTCGGAATGTAGGACATTTTGGTACTTGCTGCTCGGAACCTGGGACGTTTTTCGTCCTGGACTTGGGACGTTTTCGTCACTTTGGACGTTTTCGTCAGTAGCTGAAGCTTGGCCAATACACATCATTTACGGCCTATCAACCCTGATCCCTCTTTGTTAGCCAGATAGGTCTTCAGGATACAAAATCGTACACTAGGAATAATTCATCAGCATGCCAAACACTTTAATTTTTTTAGCAAGGCAAGCTGGAGGCATTACATTCCAACTGTTCATCCCACCAGATTGTTCATTCCCTTGTTCCTTTCAGCAACAGTGGTAAGCAAACTATTTAACTTAACAACTTGTATTATGCTTAAGTTCGTATAACATGTTGTCCTGCCCGAGAACATCGTGCCCCAGAACATTTTGTCCCACAGTGTTGGCCCCAGCGACCCTAACCCTACCCGTACCATAACCCTAACAATGTTTTCTGTTGAGGAGCAGGACGTCACTGAGGTGAAATCTCTGGGTTACACCGTTCTGGGGCACGATATTCTGGGGCAGGACGTCGGCCACCTGGTTTCCCATCTGCGATGCACCGGCCTCACTGTTCACAGTATATTTTCTAAGCTCATATTTTGTCATTTTCAGATCAGACATCGACAGCGATTATTGTGAGTAGGAATTGGAAGTAATTTCACAAGAAGAAGAAAATTTAAGTCTAATTTTTTGTTTCTTACCAGCTCAGATTTATGTTTTTATCGAACCACAAGCAAACGATTGGTAATAATATTTTAAAGATAAGAAATTTATAAGTTTCATTGTTAAAGTTTAACACTAGTTACTAAATGCTATCGTTGTTCAGACCCAAAACGCTGCTGAACACAGAAGCCAAGCCATGTTATCAGAAAGTTCAGATTCTGAATCCAGGTAAGAAAGACACTTTTTCAGTGGCAAAACATAGTTATCTCAATTTAACTATCTAGTACATCTTACGAGTTTATTTTCCTCACCAATATTTACTGATTTTCTTCCATGTTTTCAGTGGAAACACCACAGTGCAGATAGGGGAGTACCAATTCACAGAGGCTGGAATTGTTGAGATGAACAAGCAGCAATTCAACGACATTATCCAGGCAAGATAACATTAGGTGTAAACACTGTTAACCATCGTCTCTCTTAGTCTCTTAAAAATATAATGGTCCACGGAGTAGTTACGGTTTTTGAAAATTATTTATTTTGATTTTACTCGTTGTGTTTGCCATCCTGCGTTTTACGTGGATGCGTAACATACTGTTCTTTTTTACCTCAATGTTATAGCCCTATGTGACATGTAAAATTACCTTTTTTGGACGTTTGCTTCATAACATATAATTGCTAACTCGCTCCTTAAAGATATCCAACAAAAATGATGGCATTCAAAAACCAAGTACAGTAAAGCAGTAACATTAACACTAAATATCTTTCTACCAGAATCTCCGTGATCTGTCTTCCCGGAATGCATTAAATCCTCTGCTGTTTGACTTAGTTCAGATATTTCTGATTTTACTCTCAAGTTTGTGGACCTTTGTAAAATTTTGGAGATGCTATTGCGCACCATTGTAGGCCAGGAGTACGGTGGGCAGGTATTTTATGTACTATCGTACAAACGTCACCTTGCTGATGTACACAGTGTAACCCTGGTGCTACCTTCATCATTTGTTATGCTCTAATAAGCGTTACTGAGTCTAGTTAGTTTTACAAATTCTGATTGGTTTTTTAATGTCACGTGATCGACAATGAATCTTGTAGTTGGATCACCACAGTTTCCAAGCCAAAAATTAATTAGTGCCATGGAAAATTTGATTACTTTAAGGGCTGGAATTTCCGGAAACATGCATGGACGATTGCTAGCTTCATTTTGAAGGAAACGATTAGTTGGCCTCACCCAGGGTTTTAATTAGACAGCATTTATTAGGATGAGTTTTATTCGGCAACCTTTGTAGTACGATAATGACCAATGAAAAAGATAATTAGATAATTTATGTTTGGTGAAACACACGTGCAGAAATATACGCTCCCGGTCTCCACTTTTAAGGACATATTTTTCCAACCTAAATGTAGGGAGCTTATTAGTTATTGATTTCGTAGCATACCAGTTGAGGAATACTGTCTGGGAATTCTAGAGCGGCATTATGCTCCAAAGGGTTCGGCAAAGAGACGCATTGTCAAAAATTCTAGTTATATGTAACAATAGAGTGAGGCACTGTCTGAAGAAGGCAATAAAATACAGGGACTACCAGAGATACAGAGCATTTTGCTGCGCGACATGCGGAGACGGGGATTAACGCGCAAAGCTGTCCAGAAGTGTCGACAAAGACAGAACATGAGACTCAACGAGCTGGATCAGAAGAAGAAGGAGCTACAGGAAAAGTTGAGGGATGCTGTCAGGGTAAGTTGGAGCTTTTTAGACTATTTTTAAACTAACGTAATGGTTTTAAAATATGTAGTTTTCTTCTTTTGTTTTTGATATGTATACTACTTTACAATTTTTTACAATTTACAATTGTAATTTTATTGAACTTATAGAACACAATCTTTCAAATCATAAATATTTTGAAACCCAAACAGAAAAAAACACTCCAAACACACTTATCAAACATTGTTACCAAACTCCATAATTGATAAGGTATTGAGGGATTCAGATATTGATCGTAGGACTATTTTTTATATTATTTAAACCCCCTAACATACTTCGATTAGTTATATCTAAACTTTATCATCTTTATGTCAATAAAAATGATTTAAGCATGATAGGCTTCGATTCCGGGGCTTGTTTCCAATTGTTCAACGTTGAACATTAATTAGATTTTGCAAAAAATTGTTCTAAACTTTTTCTAAAACTTCTCTAAAACTTTTTTTTCTAAATCCCTCCAGAAGCAAGAAGAGATGACACTGGAGTACGAGAGAGCCAGGTTGCGATACGAACACGCTCAGTCTCGAATAGTAGAACATCTACGTAAACATCCTGGTGTTCACACGCACAAGTGAAGGGAGATATAAACAGCTAGTTCTAAAGTCGTGAAAATAGTTCATTACTCTGGAATGAGGGACTCATCTTGCTTTCAGCTATGAAATATCCAAAATGAACTGGAGAATTTGATGAATGAAGCTATAAGTATGATGCCGACTGCAAAAAGGTGACCGTAAAGAATAGGGTTGGAACAATCACGTGATCACACATTCATGCCAGGTATTCATCCCGCCAAAAAGACTGCTTCCAGACAGGAGTTTTCTGACAACGGTTCTTCTGTCCGGTAACCATTACGTTAACTGCTGGTTCTCGTTTATGAGGCATTAAAGTGATTTTGGACTGAACAAGTTTCGGTAATGTTTTAAGAACGAAGAAAAATTATTGATTATTATTATCATTTATCTTTTGGTGCTTTTTATCGATGACCGCCGTTTTTTGGTATCGGCATTTGAGTTATAATTTAAACAATTTGAGGAAGCATTTTTAGGATTGTTAAAATAATTTTGGACGGTTAGACTTTAGCTTTACTTGCAGATACTCCTTACTGCTCCAACAATTTGAGTCCAGCACACAGTTCCTACACAGAACTACGTGTGTCCAGTAATGTATAAACTGAGGATGCCTCACATTTTTCCATGCTTTATTTAATGGCACTGTGTTACTGTGTGGACACTTGCGAGTAGCATCATGTAAATTTTATCATTTCCTTAATTTAATTAATCGAACCTATGTGTGTTATGGGTTCATGCGGTTTAAGATACAGCAACTTAGTAATTTACAGTGCTTGCACAAAAATGTGTACTGGAATGTTTCATACATACATACCAGCTGCAGTGAAGTGTAAAAAGCTCCGAGCAGAGTTAAATCTGTCTTCCCCTTGAAGGTACCGATAGTTTATAAACAGCAAATGTTAAGTTTATAAACAGCAAATGTTAAGTTTTCGTTTTCAATGATGAAATGTAGAGTGAGAATAATTTGCTGATGAAACGGATGATATTACTTCGATTGGAATAACTCAAATTGTCTACTCAAGCTCCGAGCTCGGAGGGTGTTTAATGAATACAAGTAATACGTCCTGCGTAACTCTTTCTCTTCTAGACCATACAAACTGAAAGCGCGCGAAGAGTCGATGTATTCGTGAAAATTGGAACCAAATTGGAACCATTATCCATAGATTTATCCATAAAGTGGAACCAGCTATCCATTGGGTACTTTTTTGAGCCAAAACCACTTTTTATGATACCAGATGGGTAAAACAAGTCAAGACCTCTGCCTACAGTGACTTTGGGACGAATTAGCCTAATGTCACACTTGTGACGTCACATATGTGACAAAATGTGACATTTTCAAAACTTGCTCGGATCGGGCCAAAATTGGTCGCATTTGTTCGGTATCGATGCCAGTAGTAATCCTACAAAGTTTGGAGACGATTGGCCGTCTGGAAGTGTGATTTTTTGGGCGTTGTCTTAAACTGGAACCACTATCCA
>JH152806.1:381853-401903 GCA_000226015.1 Mnemiopsis leidyi | reverse complement strand
AACAAACAACTTTATCGCTAATGTCACAATGCACATTTTAATTTTGCACCGCCCAAATCGATCAATTATCGTGATTTTCAGTGACTTTTTGTGTTTGAGAAAATGTTTTAGCCGATTATGTTTTTATTTTGTTTTCAGTTACATCATACAGACAAACACTTTGATTGCCATGTCCCAATTTGCAAAACCCATCATTAATCAAATCCCACACTCACGATCCCATTCATTAAATTTAATCAGTCTACAGTGATGCGCGGCGCATTGAATTAAAAACAATTTCTAACCCTGCGCAATCGCTGTTTTGATAAAGGAGCGGGACACGACGACCACGACGACGACGACGGACCACCATCCTGCTAACCCCACTATACTACCAAATCTCCCGATTCCTAACCACCTTATGCCTTGTTAAGGCCGCTTCGCGGCCGGCTGGGTGGAAAAAATCTGTTATTTACTCACATGAATGAGGAGTATAGTTATATATATCAAGAGCTGATGAAGCTGTTATTTTTATCACAGAAAACTAACAAGAGACTGCCGAAAGTTTCAAGCAGTTGTGAAACAAGGATGTTGTAAGGTACCGAGGATGTTGTAAGGTACCAAGGGTGTGGATTTATACTTGTAGCATCTTGCCAATATAGTTTGTCGACTTGATAAACACGGTTGCTGAGTAGGTACGTTTTCTGGATAAGAACTGTTCACGCTTCAGTTTTCGCTGTATCAATAGCCAAACTAAGTAGTTCGATTGACACTGTCATCTCTCCGTTACGCATGAAAGGATGAATAGTACACGCGAGTAGATTATATAACTTGACCTTACCCCACTGGTAACATTTCCTAACCCTTCTCTGAAACACAAATTAGCAAATTCGAGAGATTCCGCGGGAAACACCCATCTTTTTCACCCTATCTCATCGAAATACCTCTCTTGATGTTTGAACTCAAGCTCTTTAAAGCAAATATAAAACATATAATATCTTATTTGTAGTAGCAGCGGATAGTTATTTAGTCTCATAACAGTTCTGATTACAACGTTACTTTTCTCAGTATGACTAAGAAATGTCATCTTTTAGGAAACTTTTACAATAATATCTTAATTGCGCAGATAAATTGGTATTCTTTGTGGTCCCTATCTTTAAAGATTACACTTTGAAATTAACCATTTCATTGAAACCTTGAAAATGGGCAATGGCTCCAAATTGGCGTCGAAAAGTGTCTAAAAAGTTACTGGAAACCCTGGACATGTGATCCATGCCTCCCCTAAAAAATACTGCATTACTGCGTTCCTCGTTCCTAATTCCGTTCGCGGGTTTTTGCCGCTGGGTTCATGATTCCGCTCGATTCGTTATTCCATGAGTGGTTGTAATCCTGCTGTTTTCTTTTCTTTTCTTTACTTCAGAGCACAGCGGTCAGGGAAAAAGGCCGCATCTGACAGTATTATCTTGAAGAAACAACCACAATACTCCGCTCTAGTGACTTACACAATGTTTCCCTTACAGTTTAAACCCATTCAGTGTGTAGCAGTAATGACGACTGTATTGACGGTACATGTACTGTTAACGGCGCGTGCGAGTGTGACGAGAGTGCTGGCTACAAACCTGTAAGTACTGTGCAAACTATTCGGCAAATTTAAATTCCACGTTCTCATGTTCAATAGTTCTTCTCAGCTGACCAGATGACAAAGTCAAAGACACTGTTTAATGGGACTAAAACTTACTTTGTCACTTGATTAGCTATTTGTAATTGCATTCTCAGTTCAAATAAATAGAAATTTAACTTTGTCACCTGATCAGTCGAGAAGAACTGTCAAACTTCAGAACATTTGTCATGCAACGAATAGTCCAATCGTTCAGCTTATCTAAATTCTACTTGTGTTATTCATGCAAATAAAAAACCTATTATTGAGTATCGATGCCTTTTGCCAACTTTCATTTGAGAAAGATATAACATATATTATAGCAACATAGTGACTAAAATAGTCCACAAAATATACAACTTGATAACAACACAGTACACACGACAAAAACTAAAATAACGATGAATCAAGAAAACATTTCCCAGGCTGAAGGTTCGCCGAACGTTTGTGAGTTGGTGGAATGCGACGATAACTACTGCCAGAATAATGGGGTTTGTTCGGTGAGGGTTCTTGATTTGGAGTGTGACTGTCCTACTGGGACTTCTGGTGACAAATGTCAGGAGTTCACCTCGTGAGTAGTTGCTCCTTCATCAAGATTAAAGTTGAAGTTTAAACTTTTCTTTGTATGTGGGTGTTCCTCCATCAAGGGGAAACGAAAGTTCATCTAAATGTTGACAATTTATTTTCCTCGAAAACTCTTCAAACTGATCAAAGTTTACCCGCAGTGACCCTTGTGCCACAAACCCTTGTAAGAACGGTGGGACATGTGCACGTGACCTCTCCAATGCTGATGACGTCACCAATTTCGTTTGTCAATGTGCTGAAGAATTTGAGGGTGACTTGTGCCAGTTTGCTAAAGAATTCCACTTTAGGTAAATCGTGACACCAATCGATATGTCGAATAGGCTCAAATATTATATTTAGAAGGGAGTTAACGGGTTTAATTACTCAACATCCTCACGTTGCGGCCCATTTTGAAACTAAAATAAGGAGCCAGATGTCTAGCTATGTGTCACCTCATGAACAATTTTGTAAGCTGTTTTCATTTCAAATTTACTATTTTGATAAATCACCCTAAATATTACAGTACCAGTAGCACAGGAGTTAAAATATCAAAAGAGTCGGGAGTCGAATCAGCTGAAATTCATGTGAAAATGGCAGCGGGGACGTCTCATATGTACATTGCTTTAATCAAGGTTAATATCAACCTGATCTACTATCTATTGGTGGTGATGATTAAACAGCCATCTGCCCAATTTGGTAATTAAAATTCCCCAGCTGGACGTGAAAAGATGGGAATTAAGGAGGACGAGCTTTTTCAAAATAATATAGATGTAAAGTCTTCCACCGTAAGCGCTTATTTGACGCGCGCAGCAAAATATAACGCCGCGCAAGCATGTGTTGATATCTCGTGTGGCTGGCTTGCCAGTCAAATATACTATTTGGCTACACAACGAGTGGAGCATAAAATTTCCTTGATAGTTGATTATCTTCAGGGAATAGATATGTCTGATAACGACATCAAGGTGGTTTTGAAGAAAGTTGACGACGAAACTCTCGAACTTTCCGTCTCAAAACAGATCCAACTCTTGCCAACCTCTACCGACCAAGCTGTAGGACTGACTCTGGCCACAGGGACCACCGCAAATCTGAGACTGTACAAGGACAGCTCGTCTAAGAAGATCAGACTTGATGTTGATGACGTTACTGTTGTAACCTCGACGCAAACTGTTAAACTTTTTACAGAGTTCTGGTTTGGGGGAAGTCCGGATGGTTGCGGCTGGAACCAAGAGGGATGTCCGGCCGGAGATTCCAGAATTTTTTATACTTCATTTGTTGGGTCCTTTTTGGGAGTCAAACTGGGGGATCAGAGGGTAGCTTTCAGCGAATTGGGAGGTTTGTATTGTTACTAACATCGCATTATCTCAGTATTTCGTTAGCTTTATACCTTAATTCTCAGTTTTCACGTTCAATCCCATATCATGACTATTTCACCAAATAAGTTGCTTTAACCAATATCATGTATCAATGCTACCCACAGATAACAAAGTTCCTGTCAGTATGGGGTGTACAGATTACACTTGTGCTAACAGCGGATCTTGTTCCCACTCAACCGGACACATAGTTTGTTCGTGCCCCCAAGGTGGGTAACTCGTATCGTGGTAAGCGGACATTACGATTCAGATTAAGATTGAATATTTTGTGATTTATTCATTTCTGACATCATATGTGATAGGTGATGACTAAAAACTCAGCAGCATGATAAACAAGTTTACTGCTCCTTAAAGCACAAAATCTAGGTTTTAGCGGTCTACATTGCGACCACTTCTCCGGAATATCCTTTAACGGTTACACCAGCAATGTTCAGTCAAACCTCAGAACTGTGCCTATTGACAGTAACTTGCAGACTATTCATATTGGTACGTGGGTTTCAATAATGGGAATTTCTTTAGTCTTTGTCTTGGTTACCCTGTTAATGGTGTGGGAAATGCCAATCATGTGGTGAAGTTGTCGGTCACCCTAAATTTCATATAATCTTGCCTTCATCTTGCTGATTGGTTAAACTGGCTCCCTTTTGAACCCAAAGCCACATTTTTTTACAATTTTTGTCTCCAATTAAACTCCTACAAATAACAGTCTAAACTTCAGAAATCAGCAAATCTGAACATGAAGTTGGGGAGATACTGAGACTGAATGTCGGAACTCAGTCATGTGACCTCAGTCTTAGTGCTGCTGGAGGTAATGAAGGGGAGGGAGTATTTGTAACAAAAGAAATTCTAGTAATTTTTGTAACTGTAATAACTGTTCGTACTTTAGTAAATGTAGGTACTTTAGCTGCAGTAAATATATTGATTGTAATTTTTAGTAACCATGTTAACTGTAACTATAGCAACTGTAATCATAACAAAAGTCTGAACCAGTAACCTCCAGGAAATCGATACACTATACAAGATAAGACAGTTACTGTAGAAGATCTGAGTTTAGTGATAACATTTGACGGAGTTAACGCTTATATTGGAGATGTTGGTGTTTCTTGTCGCTGGGATTTCTCCAGTCCCACGTCTACTCTCTTGGTAAGTATAACTCGGTTACTCCAATATCTATTGACGTCTGAAACCCTGGGAAAGAAGTCGGAATTTTTTGCAATCATACGACAGCGATTTTCCGATGAGAGGCCATTCCTGATCAACCAATTTCGCGAAAATTGTCACGTGATAGAAAAATTTCCGACTTTCCCCAAGAATACTGACCTCCATTGCGCCATTTTCTGTATAGACTTCGTTAAATGCTTTTTCTATTTGTCAAGCAGTGCTCAAGTTTAACTTCATATATCCAAACAATGATGACTGAAGACTAGAGAAAGACGACTAAATCTAACTTCTCCCCAACTTCAGTACAAGTTGGGAGGAAGCAGCACAAAAAACAGGAGGAGAAAAAGAAGTACAACCGTACAAAACAAGAGTTTCCAGGGTTGTGTCAATAAACTAGCTCTAAACGGAGTTGACCTCTTACAACAAGGGGAGATAAGCGAGTTAGATAACATTGTTACAGATAAGTGTCAGTTGGATCTCCTCCCTACAGATCCTTGTTTAGGTGATCCTTGTCCGCTCGGCTGGTCTTGTTCTGTTGATGCTGCTGATTATTCAGGTGGGGAAACCTCACTTTCAGAATAATTTTGATTGTTAAGGGCATCGTTCCGTTTAAATGCTTTCTTAAAAGTAGTAAATTATTCCATGATACACTGTCACGTTGCGTGTTATTTAAGAGAAGCTGGGGCACTACAATTTACAAAATTCTACATTCCCACAGCGGTGTGTACGTACACGTGCAGCGCGGGACTACACACGTGCAGTACAAACGGTCAGTGCACCTCGTTGCGGAATAAAGAGGAGTGTATGTCGCAGTTCGGAGTACAGAAGTGTTCCGTCCGGTGGTATTACCAGTGTCTTTGTAACGAGGGCTGGGAGGGGGACGACTGTCAGACTCCGTCTAGTCAAGGTTTTACAATTTTACTTCTTTATTAAGTTTCAATGAAGTCTTCATTGTTGAATGATTTTCTTAATGACTGACGCCCACAATATTGTCACGGTCATACCCGACTCTCACAGCTTAAAGCTGAACGAGATCGTTTTGTTAAAACGGTAGACGGATATAATCTCGTCAACCAAAGAGGGTAATAAGTGATTTATTCTTACTGTCAGTGATTCAGTCCGTTAGTGATTCAGTCTGTTAGTGATTCAGTCCTACAATCCCAGATAGATGGTGAAGCAGTATCAGTGCTGTTTTTTGGATCACTGCTCTTTTGTCATACCAGTTTAACTCTTACCTGCATTGCTAGACTGCAGCGCGCTGCTATTCTAGATGACAGGCACAAGCAAACCCTCACATGTATCACATCTACACATAACACCAGTCTACTTCACCTATATTTCAGATGAGGAAACTGGAAGTTCTAGTGAAGTGATGGACACCACAACTATTATAATCCTGATTGTAGTTCTACTAGTTGTGGTAGTACTGGGTGTTGTGATCGTTTTTATCGTCA
Organism: Mnemiopsis leidyi; assembly: GCA_000226015.1. NCBI lineage: Eukaryota > Metazoa > Ctenophora > Tentaculata > Lobata > Bolinopsidae > Mnemiopsis > Mnemiopsis leidyi. The sequence goes on along the minus strand of JH152806.1, from coordinate 395,721 downwards.
AGAAACAGAAGATCTCACCTGCTTCCTTCTTGATAGATGGTAAGTACTAAGTCCTACAACTTCATGTTTTCTCTTTTGTTTATATTTGTAGCGTATAAGTATATATTTGTGTAAAACTAAACTACAAGCAAAAGTATATGTGCAAACGGCAATTAGAAGTACAAGTACAACTTCAAGCAAGAACTCAAGTTCTACTTCAACATAAAAATCAACTTATAGTAATAACACAACAAGTTCGAATATTTGCAGGGAAAGATCGAGGCTGGTTCAACCCCGGACCTCTAGCTAACGATGAAGAAGAGGGACGCCAGAGTAGAGATCCCGCTATCCAGCTGGCCGGGCAGAGAGCTGTGAAGTTGAACTACACTCCACCAAAAACTTGATAAACCTGCTCCTTCATCAAAACAACAGGCTTGTGAGTGCCAACACGTTAATCTAACTGGACATATGACCTAGTAAATGCTATCTTTATTTTGATTTCCACATCATATCACAGGTATTATTTTGATACTTAATCATTCATATTTTCAGAGTTTGTGCACGTGCAAGAAAAAGAAGAAATAAGAACGTTTAATGATGGACTGAGTTTAAAACCTACCGCTCTTAGTGGATAAAGCATGTAATGTTGATAAGATATTTTATTGATTTATACTTATTTATTGTAATTTTTCGCATTTTATTTATAGAATTTGATATAATGGCGATTGTGACCACCATTGGCACCACTGACCTCATCGCCATTGGCGCCATTGGAACATCCATTTGATCCATTGAGTGGATCCATTGGCGCCAATGGCGCCAATTGCCCCACTCACCAAACTATATGACCCTTTTGCCTAATTTTCTAATTTTTTGCAAAGACTCAGCTGGAGTATTGTTAGAATTGACACTTAAATCTTAAAAATTGAATGAAAATTGACTGAAATGCTTAAAAACTCAAATACCGAAAAGGCATACTAACAATGCATTTAGAAAAGTTCATTCTTCGATAAAATTGTGCTTTTTGAGATACAAAATTGTTTTTAATAGATTTTGTTTTATCTGTATTGTTTGACTGTTAAATAGACGTAAATAAATAGTCTTTTTGTCTGCATTCTAAAACCTCAGACAATACTACTTTCCGCCCACGTGGGAAGTACTACTTCACGCCCACGTGGGAAGTACTACTTCCCGCCCACGTGGGAAGTACTACTTCCCGCCCACATCTGCCATATCGTTAAGCACGTGTCTAGCAAGGTGCTTGAAGACCGCGGTGACGTAGACGGGTTCTACCGCGTGTATCACGCGTTGTAAGATCACGTGGCTGCTGTGGTCGTAGTGCTGCAGCACCAGGTCTATTTCTCCCAATGTCAGACCTGAAAGGAGGGAAAATCTTAATGAGGACTTTGGTTTGTTTCTGCTGGTAATGGATGATGTTTAGTTTGTTGTGTCAGGAGGTTTGTTTGGAGTTTTGATAAGAGTCATGACCAAAATTATAACCCTAAATTTAGTTTTTCAATTTCAAAACTTGACCATTTGACCGGTACACCTTGGTTTAGGGCAAATAGAGGAGAAAATCGTGGCCCCCCTAAATCGAGCGATGATAATAAACCTTGGTATCCTTCAGTAGTTTCGTGTAGTGATGTGTTTGTGTTGAGTAGATTGATAACATTTTGTCGGTAAAATCTTATCGGTACAAACTCTGTTATAGTCAGCAGTATATTTAGTCCATTTAATCCTGAAAGATTATTACTGAAATTATTACTGAAATACGCTTAAAAAAAGTCAAAAAAAAGTCACAGTTACAAAACAATTCGAATCTCAATGTAAAAGAAAGATGGGAGTTTCATCCGAATAATAGCTGATTTACCATTATGAAGCTCTAAATTATAGTTATTTGCTGATATAGGCGGTTGTGAAACAGATGGTAAAAACATGGAAAAATACCTATCAATATGACAAGAGCCCACCAAATAACAGATAGGAAAAACATGGGAAAAAATACCTATCAATATGACAAGAGCCCACCAAACCACCAAGAACAGGTACTGGTTCACAACGTTTGGTACCATCGTACACATTCCTGACATTTTTACCAACCCTGCACAATGTTTTAAGTAGTTTATTGTTTCAAAGTTTTTAGCAGTTTATTATTTTAGTTTACTGGTCACTCATAGTCTTCTAAGTAGTTTGTAATTTTAATGCAATGGTTCTTTTTACAACTTGTTTCTAGTAAATAGTCATTCTTCACTTAATTAATGGTTATTCCTTCAGAAGCGTATGCCATGAATTCTCCTGACCCAACACAAATATCGAACCTGCATGACCGAACTTTTGTAATAGTACACCCTGACCCAACACAAATATCGAACCTGCATGACCGAACTTCTGTAAAGTACACCCTGACCCAACACAAATATCGAACCTGCATGACCGAACTTCTGTAAAGTACACCCTGACCCAACACAAATATCGAACCTGCATGACCGAACTTCTGTAAAGTACACCCTGACCGAACACAAATATCGAACCTGCATGACCGAACTTCTGTAATGTACACCCGACCATCTTGGGAAAGAGAACATCGCCCACGTGGGTGTAGTTATCGGTTCCGGGGGTGTTCCAGTCCAGTCCTAGAGTGTAGAAGTTCCCAATGTGGAACATCCGTCCTTGTGGAACATTCGAGAACTTAAAGAACATAACAAAGAACATGAAGATCAAGCAAATAAGATAATAGGAAAACATCTTGCGAAAAAGTATCCGAGACTTCTCAGCAAGTTTTTTATTAAAGGAATAATGAAGATCTGACAAAATGTTATTGTAAGTCAATATTAAGTCTTATGAGCTATGGAAAAGTACCTGTTAGAAGGAAAGTAACGAGTGCTGCCACAAACAGGTAAATCCTGATACCCAGTATTTTTAAAGGGACTGAATACTCATTCCAAGCCAGTCTTCTCTCACGTCTAGAAAGATATAACTTTGAATAGAATATAACTGTGCTCGAATAACTCAGATGTTCCAATTGCTTTCGTATTATAAAAGAACTGAAAAATTGCATAAAATGCAGGATGAGAGTTGGGAGATATTTTTATGCCTTTTACAACAAAACTTCACAATCATATCGTCAATTATTGATAAACGTTGCAAAAATTGCATTGAATGATTCAAAGAGACTTCAAACAAACCTTTGAGAAAGCTCTATTATGAGCCAGAAAGATAAAGGTTGCATGACAGCCGGCTCTCCTAGATCACCCTGTATGTAAGTTTTTGGAGGGGCTGCACTCAGCAGGTGGTTGGTCAGAAACCTCCGCAGTTTCCCTAGCTTCGTATTGTATCGAACAACTGATCATAGAGCATGTTTGTTTTTGAATTGGATATTGGATCAATTCACGAGTTATTGGCTATAGAAAATCAAAAACTACCAAATTCAAGATGACCTAAATGTAATTGAAAATAGAGTCATTGTAAGTGTTAGCTCGAATCATTATAAGAATTGACACCAACAAGGCGCCTCTTGGTTGGAGATCTACATCCAATGAAGCTATAAACCGATAGCCGGAGCGTAGAAAGCCAGGTAGACGAGGGAGAAGTAGTAGGGTATCCACTGATACCACAGATGGTAGACGAGCTGCTCCTTTTTCTGTTCTTCGGTGCACTTGTAGTCGTCCTCTATCCTGATAGGTCGCTGAAATTATTCCTAGTTTTGTTGCAGCACCTCTACTGAAATTGCTCTCCTATTTTGCACTTGAAATTATAACTATATTCTAAATCCGAATTAAACACACATATTTCGTCTAAAATAGTAAAATAGAATCGAAGTATGCTATGTTGCTGACTGTAGATCCCACGCTCCCCCTTTAAGAATGAAAAAGACCCAAAACATCATGACCAGGACCCATCCCACAATGACAGGGACCAATCCCACCATGACCAGGACCTATCCTACCATGACCAGGAACCATCCCACCATGACCGGGACCCATCCCACCCTGACCGGGAGTCATCCCACCATGACCAGGACCCATCCCACCATGATTAGGACCCATTCCATCATGACCAGGACCCATCCCACCATGATTATGACCCATCCCACCTTGACAGGGACCCATCCCACAATGATCCTAGGTTTAGGAGATACACTCACAGCTGTACCTGACGCATGGGATGATCCCCGGTGCTGGAAGTTCGTCTCTAGGCATGTTGTAGGCGAACTTGTTCGTGTAGATTCCCTGACTCCAGCAGTAGTCCTGTTGAAATAGGTCCAGAAACAGTGATTCCGATATGGGTTAGAATAAGGATGTGCTGGCATCTAACCTCTATGAAGGTAACTTAGTCTTAACCCTAAGTTCCTTATCATATTACAACATCTAAATGGATTAAAATGAGATGAAATACCTTGACGAAAGTTTTAGGAAAGACCCCCTCAAAACCGGAACAGTTAAGCCTGCTTCCCACCAGCGCCTGGGACAGAGATATGATGAGGAGTGACATCAGGACCGGGAGGAAGATTTGGGTGTTCGTTCTCTCTATCAGATTACTGTCGATAGAGTCGTTACGATCGAACCACTTTCTGAAAACTAGAATGGTTCATTGAAAATTTATCCTCGAACAGAAGCAGCTCCCACAAATATAGGTATACGAGGAGAGCAAGGAGCCTCGAAAGTAAAAAATATTTTAGAAAAAGCACCAATACAATTAGCTTACTTTTTGAGTTACTTGAACATATGTTGACTTGAACTTGTTACCTTAAACAGTTGCTTACTTGAGTTCGCCAAATCAAATTGGTGCTGGAAGAACCCCCAATATCGCCCATCTCTCTTCCCCATGACTAACAACTGCAATCTAACTGAGCTAGATCAAGTATCTGTCTGTGTTTGGCATAAACCAACGTCTTTTGAAGAAGTAAACAACTGTAGCTGGAAACAAACGACCAATTAGCAGCAGAAAGAATAACACGGCTTGCTGTGTAAGTACATACTTTCATATTTTACACTTTTACAGTGGTCAACTTTAAATAGAATGTGATCGCTATAATTATAAATGCATAGAATTGAGCCTAATTATAATATGTCATATAGGAGGTAACGGTATAAGGTAATTATACATTTGAACAATTGTCCTTCCCGGAAAAATATTCAAATGGTGAAATATTCCAAGGCTGATGCTTACGGATCTCGATTTCTTCGCAAATATATTGCACCCGACTCTGAGTCTGTCCATGTCGCCGCTGAATCAGTATTTACCAATTTTCAAATCGCCAAAGATTAGCTACCTGAATAAAGTAGTGCCAACTGGTGACCGATAGACAATCTGAATCTTGAGTTTTCACATTGTGACGTTTGGAATTTACATCCTGATGTTGAGAGTTGTGGCTCTCAATGTAACCAACGACTTAGCTTCCGACCTATATGAGTTCTTGTCTCTAGACAAGGCCCTAATTTGGACAATAGTTCATCTCACACTATAGCCGGACCGGTCATCAATATAGACCCAAATATAAAAGTTTCCTACATTGGCGGTTATACTTATATGTACGCCCTGAAATATGAGGTTGTACAGCTAAGCTTTAACGAGCGCTCATATGTCTAATTATTTCTTTACAAAGCATGGATGTACTCTATTCTACTCTTTATTGTCGGACATTTCCGCAATGCAAGCAAGCTTGTTGGGTTAGATCAGGTCCTGTAATCACCGTATTTAAAGTCTATTGCTTTACAACAATGATGCTTCGTCCTACCCCTATGAATACTCCATGTTGAGTCCGTTGTTAGTTTATTTAGTTAATACTCTTTTTTCTAGATTGTAGGCTTTGCTTTTTACAGGATAAATTAGTTGACTTTGGATAATATAAGATCAATGCCTTAATAAGTATATAAACTTTGGATAAAATTTAGGCCTTAAAGTAGGTGGCCGACGTCCTACACCAGAAGTCAGAACAATGTGCCCCAGAACGTTGTAACCCAGAGATTTGGCCCCAGTGACGTCCTGCTTCACACCAGAAGACTAAGGGGTAAGGGTACAGTTATGGTTAGGGTCGCTGGGGCAAAATCTATGGGACAAAATGTAATGGGGCACGAAGTTCTGGGGTAAGACGACGGAAACCCTTAAAGTTTATAAGTATGTAGGGTGTATGTGGAGGCAACTTGTAAATATTATACAATTCGGCGCAACCTAGTATATTGTTTTGTTGCAGTTGATTTTGCGGTTGATCTAGTCGGTGAGCTTGAATTGTTGATCTTGAAGTATTTTCTAGTATACCGGCTGAATGCCATTGAGAAAAAAAGAAAAGCCTAGTCACGATGCTCCTCTAACACAAAAGGTAAAAATGTCCTGACTTTAACACTATAAGTTATTCCTATTTTCGTTCATATGCTCAAAACATCGATTAACAGGTAAATGAGGCACTATAATTACCTAGTTTGCTACTAAGGAGTTGTTTTTCGTCAGTTTAGTTTATTATCTCTTCGTAACTGGCTTTCCATCAGAATATCTCATTCAAATTTCTTATCAAATTTGCAACACCTCCCTGCACAAATACCGTTCTTTAACTGCTAGTTTTATCCTGATTCAGGTGAGGAGGCTAAAAGAGAGGGAAGTGATAACAGAGACAACCAGCATGGAAGAGTACTTGACGATGGAGGAAGAGCTCACGAACGATCAGGATGCTGTCGTGAACAGCATCCGGGACGTCCACCAGAGGTAATTAGACATCGTGCTGTTACGATGAAACTTATTTCTTGTATTACCTGGTGTTTCGTGGCTGGCTCTCTCTCTCTCTCTTTCTCTACTGTCCCCTCCGATCATTGTCATAGACAACAAGGACTGAGGTACCCAGGTTAATCTTGTAGTCACAGCAAGCGAGTGTTCCATATACCTTTTACTCGGTGTTAGAAAAATAATGGATGGCATTATATATGTAGATAGAATGTGGTTGTATCGCAACGATTTATATCAGTAACATCAGCAAGCTACAATGGAAGATTATGCGATTTATATTGTTTGATTTTCTCAATTTGACCAAAAACCCCAATCAGATTCGAGCATCTGACAAGGGTCCTGAAGACGAAGCAGGAAGATTGCCATTCCGCCACATCATGGCTTATGATCATGATCTTCGTTCCTCTGTGGTTGTATGCTGCTGTCTTCGTTTCCTTGACTATGCATACGTATAGAAAAGACGTCAATTGAATATTGATCATGACACATATATGATATGATGTCAGAGATTATGGAACAACGATTGAATGAAAATTCTTTACTTCATTTTACGAATAAATGAATAACATTAACGGAACTAAGCACGCACCTAGACTTCTTAAAGTAGTACCGTCAAATAACTGCACCAATCATGCTGGGCAATAGTAAAACGAATTTGTATTATTAACTCGAATTATTAAGTTGTATTATATCAAATTGTGAATTCACATGTAGTTAAACGTTATATTTTGATTCTCAATAAATGAATCGACAAAAATCAAATGATTTGATATAATAAACTATTTACAGAATACTGCACCGTATGATAAATTAACCAACCAATCAGGTGGACACATAATAAAATTGTGTACCCGACACCTTTAAAACACCAATAAAACATTAAAACTTTATTGAATAATCCTACACTTCAGTATCAACTCTCTCTACCTTTTTATATCCTTTTCTCTTTCCCTTACTTAAGTTTAAAGAAAGTCCAGGACTTTGTTCAGATGGTCCTGGCTGCTCCTCCATCGGGGTTGTTATTGGAGAGTTATGTTTTCTTGCTAGTTCGCTCCGAACAAAGTCTGCTAGATCACTATCCTTTCTTATCAATTCCTTGATATTTTCCGCCATGTACTTTATCCCAAAAGCCATGATTGCGGGATGTACATTATCGGATATCTTGTGGAAAACTATTTGACTGCTAAGGTCGTAGTAAGCAAACACTAGCTTGGTGTCATCTTTAGTCGGGCCTGAGGGAGCAATTTACGACTTGATAAGTGATGCATAATTTGCAGCTTAAAGCAAATGCAGTTATCATCGATTAAATATGGAAAAATAGAAAAATTCTGAAAAATAGTAATAGTGATAATAAGTGATAGTATTGTACGATCAGGTAAAGACAATCCAAACATCAATAGCATATTGTATAAAACAACGAAATGTATAGATGCAATCATGGACCTAAGTTTGAACCCTCATGAGGGACACCAAATCTTACCTCTGAACATATCGTTGATGTCTTGATTTCCACGCTTCTTGTCATATGTGACCTCCAGATTATATCTATACATTTTGTATCCACATTCATTCGCTGTCATCACAATTACACTCTTGATGAGGTTTACTGCATTGAGACCTAAAAACGAAAATTTACTGGCCTAGGCTATAGAGTATAGAGAGCATCTTCATACTCCAAACATTTGTAGGACGATGAAAGATGACTCATGATTGTTTATTGACATGATCTTGAAAAAGAATAAACTAAAACAGCAGTCAACACTGACCAGATATGATGACAACACACCACCAAGTGATGAGAAACAGATACTGGAAAACAACGTTAGGGGGCAAGGTACACATTCCTGATTCCTCGTTTAACCCTGAATTGTAGGGTATATCAGCCATTTAGGCATTTAAATTCATCATATTTGTATTTCATTTGCTACTGCAATTTTGTAATCGCTTTCAAGTCTTAAATGTAAAGAAATTCATGTATCTTTAATTTTGATTCGAATAGCTCTGCTTTGCAGCTCATTACCGGAAAGAGAATATTTCTTGATGTTGCAGCCCACCAGTTTAGGAAACAGTACGTCCCCAATGTGCGTGTAGTTGTCGGTGCTGGGTCTGTGCCAGAGCAGGCCCAGCTTGTAGTAGTTACCAATCGGAAACATCTTTGCTGTAAAATACGATAAATCACCGGCTATCACGTGACTCAAGTTTGCTTAATTTGGTATTTGCTTATTTTGTAACTTCTGTGTCAGTCTTGATACTTGATAGCCTCAAAATGAAGACAACATGACAACATGAAGTGGATTAAATTATAATCTGAGCAAATATCCGTTACTGCTAAAGCTAACTGCTTATCATACAATGCTTAATAAAGCTACAAACCAGTAATCCAAAAGTGGAAGATAGACATTGCAAGAAAACTCATTTTTGAGAGAAGCTCCATAGCAGGAACCCTATACTGTTTAATGATACTTTCGCCATATCTGCAAATGATTCGTGATATGATGTTATCATCAGTGATTATCCGTTTTAAGATTCTGCATTCATTAATTATCCAGTAAATTTTCTGAAGATTCGACAATTCAGCCCTGCAGGACTTCAGGGATACACAAACTTTAAAGAAACTTCCAAACCGAACCTGCCGTTCAAGTTGAGTTTTGCCCATCGTGCCATCATAGAGCCCAGTCTGGCAGCAGATCCGTTATCACCCAGCAGTTCCTCGGGTCTTTGAAGTTCGTCCACGAACCTCGACAGTTTCCCAACTATTGTTATTTTCGTAACTGTAAATATTGAGGCTCGTTAGCCTGAGGTATGAGTATACAGATCTCTACTATTGATCCCGGGCCATTAAATTTGATAATGACATTGACAGCTTTCGTATAAGATGCTTCCATCTGAATCCGATCATAAACTACAGGAAACTCAGCCTTATGAATGCACACAACTTACTTATATGGGGAAAGTAAAAAGCCGCAGCAGAGAGAGCGAAGTACATGGGTACCCACTGATACCATAGATGATAGACCTGCTGTTCCGCCTTCTCCTCATTCGAGCACTTGAACCCATCTTCAGCTCTGGAGTGTAAACATTATCATGATTTGTGTGAATAATCTCATTTACATTAATTTCTCTACATTTTTATTGTTTAATTTTAACTTTTAATTAAATCTCGACTCCACAACGGAGTTCAGTAACATAATGTTTGATACCTAAGGCAGCAGTATGTCTTCACTTTACCTGATACAGGGGACAACACCAGGCCCTGGCAACTGTTCCGGGGGTTTGTGGTAGGCAAATCTGTTTGTAAACAGTCCCTGCGTCCAACAATAATCCTGTAAGTGTAATTGGAAGAGCTAAAAAGAGAAAAAATGTTTTAGAAATGTTTACCAATCCCCATTTAAAGGTTTTTGTAGATCTACTTTCAGTTTCATAACTTAATAACAATTCTATAATTGACTATTGCAGCCTTAAAATAAGAAAAAATCTAATTTATTGTGCCAAAAGAGCGCAAATAAGAAACTCAGAACTTCGGTCTTCAAACCGAATAGTTTGAATAATCGTTTCCTGGATGCAAGTTGAGAACATTGAAACAGTTACACTAACAGTAACGGTAAGTAATAATTTGTTTAATGGATAGAAAGCAAATATCCAAAGCAAATGAAGTATAAACCTTCACGAATCGTCTCCGTTTGAAAGACTCAAAACCGTTACAGTGAATTTTTGCTCCCAGAATACCGTCTTGTGTTGCAACCACACCTGAGGGGGTATCTCAGTGTATAACAAGTAATTAAGTAAATTAATATGTAAATATATTATAAATTATAAATTATATTGAACATTTATATAGGTACACTGATCAATTATTTTGAGAGTTTTTACCTTAAATTCGATATCGGTGGAAGGCTTGCCTATTTTGGAGTGACTGAGTCTCTAAAAATTTGAAGGGAGACCGAAATCACTTTTTTGGGTTATGTCTTTTGTCTTATTTGTTTACCTCTACAGAAAAAAACTTAGTTTGCTTATACTCAGTGCTCACGAATCTATTCGTGAAACTTACAGAGTAATATGAAAATAGTCGTCAAAGTCCTTCTGTTAAGTCTCTCGATAGCACCGTCTATCGTTTTATACTTTGGAATCGCTCCTGATGAGACAGAGGGTTGGTATAATTAACGCCTTTAAAACATCAACAATTAAGAGATGTATTTTAAATTGGACAAGATGAACAAACAATTATAAAATGCCTCGTATCCAGGAATCATCTGACTATGAGCTATTATTTTGATACTTCTTAAAACTTTGACTACTATATTACGAATAATTTGATTGGAAGATCATGTAAGGATGATTGTAGTTGAAGGTACGACACACACACACACACACACACCCCATTTTTAACATCGAGTATATTATTCCAATTTATTTGTTGAAAGTTTAAAAGAAATACATCGACTTCGAGCTAGGATGATTGAATACTAGCAATGACCTGACAGGTAATCCTTAAAGAGATGGATGAAGAAAGCACCCTGAAGACTGTCTTTAGCTCCAGTACCCGATCCCATTCATAGACCGCACCCTGGACACTAAACTTTTTTATTGAGGACGTTCAATTCGACACAACGATCAGGTTAGAAATCTCTAGGCCAAAAATGAACGATAAGAAGTTTGACCTCAATTGCCAAATTATTATTTGGCTTAGAAACAGAAACAAGAAAGTCGCAAAAGTTGTTATATCAAAAGTTCAATTTCAGACAAAACAAGTTCGCTCGTTTTAACAAACAAACAAACAATTTCTGAAGCTCGAAAACAATACAACCTTCAAGCTGTATAAATGTTGGGAGGCACTGAAGTGTAGCACTAAAGCTAAAGATAGCGCTTCCTGTATCTGCTGTCTACTTATATAATAAAACCTTTGTTTACACAAAACATTATGAGTTCCAGAGTCACAGACGTGAACTCAAAGTGTTCAAAAGTTAAGTTTAACTATTGACATGACAAATTGACGTTAATCAATACTAAGAATAAGATAGAATGCTTAAGTTGTTGTAAAGTGCTCATTAAGCACTATAATGAACTTTTGCGTGATAGGCTAACCCACTTAGTACAAATGTGACATATTAATAATTTGGCGAATCTTGGATGTGACTTCAATTCCGATTCAAATCTAAACTTCACGATTATTTTTTGCAAAAAATAAAACACGGGCTGACGGGCACATACATAAAATAGGCAGAAAAACAAATTTATGTCATTGGCAGGAATATGATGGAGTTGTCAGTGGAAATGTTGAAGGTAGTTTGAAGGAATCCATTTTCGACATTTACCTATATAGTGACATACTATAGTCCAATTACTTCATGCAACATCATTTGAATTTCCATATTTAAAAAATATGCTTGTAAGCTATTATCTGAAGAATTCGATGATTTCTTATATGATTATGCTAATATGTGTAAATGGATTACATATGCTTACATCATGCCAAGCTAATAAAACTTACAATAATACCATATATGGTATAACAATAATACCATATATGGTATAACAATAATACCATATATGGTATAACAATAATACCATATATGGTATAACAATAATACCATATATGGTATAACAGTATGACACTCTAAAATCTATTTTATAATCATACTTCAATATCTACTCCTTTTTCAATTTTTTTCATTCAAAACTATGTAGCAGTATCGAATTTAGTGTTGCGTAATATTTTAGTTTTCTCCTCGTTTTCGGTAGAAGTTTCGAAGTTTGGGTTTCGTATCTTTGTTCTCTTCACGTTTTTGGAAGAAGTATCGAAGTTTGGGTTTCGTATCTTTGTTATCTTCTCGCTCTTGGTAGAAGTATCGAAGTTTGGGTTTTGTATCTTTGTTCTCTTCACGTTTTTGGAAGAAGTATCGAAGTTTGGGTTTTGTATCTTTATTCTCTTCTCGCTTTTGGTAGAAGTGTCGAAGTTTGGGTTTCGTATCTTTATTCTCTTCTCGCTTTTGGTAGAAGTATCGAAGTTTGGGTTTCTTCTCTTTGTCCTCTAGTGATCGTATTTGGTAGAAATATTGAAGTTTAGGGTCCTCATCTTTGCCTTCTTCTGATCGTTTTTGGTAAAAATATCGAAGTTTTGGCGTTTTCGGTGCCTCAATATCCAGCTCTCCTTTTTCTTCTCCGGTTTCAAGGAATGCATCGTTTTCTTGAGTACTGTATATCGGCGCTGCAGGGCAAAACCCGGCAAGTAGAATTACAAAAAGAACCACAGCTGTAACCCTGAAATTCAAACAAATCATCTTGTCACTGTTCTCAACTTTGTGACTTTTAAACAGAATGAGTTGAACACTGGACGATATACGGCTGTCTGTTCACAATACGAAACTGCAGCTGAGGGAGGAGATATTGTGCTTAGAAACGGTTCTTTGTATCAGGAGGGTGTTAAAAACTTTAAGGCGAGACACGATGACAAAAGACTAATGTCCGACGGGACTGTCTGATGTTGACTCGTGGTGTGCAAAACGTCTACCGCAAACTTAAATAGTCACTTAATCTTGAAGAGACCTTTTGTTTCCATCATTGAAGAACTTTGAATTCAATTTGCACTGAAAAAAAGAAAGGGGCAGATATCATGAGGTTAAGATCGAAAATAAAGTCTGTGGCACAAACTAAGCGTGAAATTTGGCATAGCGTATACAAAATACGTCACAACAAGTTACCGACTATTAGCCACCACAGTTATACAAAAGGCTTAATAGCCAGGTAAACCATTAACCGTTCAAAGTAGGGTTACTCAGGGTAAGGTAGTGTTACTCAGGGTAAGGTAATGTTACTCAGGGTAAGGTAGATTTACTCATGGTAAGGTAGTGTTACTCAGGGTAAGGTAGAGTTACTCAGGGTAAGGTAGTGTTACTCAGGGTAAGGTAGGGTAAGGTAGAGTTACTCAGGGTAAGGTAGTGTTATACTCAGGGTAAGGTAGTGTTACTCAGGGTAAGGTACTGGTAGTGTTACTCAGGGTAAGGTAGAGTTACTCAGGGTAAGGTAGTGTTACTCAGGGTAAGGTAGTGTTACTCAGGGTAAGGTAGTGTTACTCAGGGTAAGAAAGTGTTACTCAGGGTAAGGTAGTGTTATTCAAGGTAAGGTAGTGTTACTCAGGGTAAGGTAGTGTTACTCAGAGTAAGGTTATAGTGTTA
>JH152806.1:348775-363367 GCA_000226015.1 Mnemiopsis leidyi | reverse complement strand
TACATTACATACAGTACATACATACATACATACATACATACATACATACATACATACATACATACGATACATACATACATACATACATACATACATACATACATACATACATACATACATACATACATACATACATACATACATACATACATACATACATACATACATACATACATACATACATACATACATACATACATACATACATACATACATACATACATACATACATACATACATACATACATACATACATACATACATACATACATACATACATACATACTCTCACTAAACTAACTTTAAACTGTTTAATTTCAGAATGAAACTGATCCTAGTACATGTTTAAAAGTAACCTGTGAAAATAACAACCCCTGTGAAAATAACGGAGAATGTTCGGTAGATAAGGTCGCACTTGAATGCAAATGTCAAGTTGGTACACAAGGACCAACTTGTTCTGATTTCACGTAAGTTTATTTAACTATCTGCTTTTAGTGGGAAAAATGTTGTGGGGCACGATCTTCTGGGGCAGGACGACGGAAACCCTGCCATCATAACCAGTGCTATGACGGCAATTGTATTAAGACAAAATGAACCCGAGAAGAATGGTCAGAATGTCCAATTAGCTAACTGACCATTATGGCATTCTCCTTGTGAGAGTCCTTCGGAGTTCGGTGCTGGTAGCTGAGATGTCGAAAGCCATCCTGTCTTTTGATCTCCGTTTTCTGTTTGCTTTAAGTTGTGTCACTGTCCATATTCTGTACGTTTATTCAATTTGGCTGAAACCTGGCTGCGTTTCCCACCCGACCCCGCTAGGACGTGCACTCATGTTTGGCGCTACAGCTGAGCTCGGATCACACTCTCCTCAGCACGCAACAAAAACAAAGCTGTAAATATAATAAATCTCAGGAAAACACTGGAAGAGGTTTGTGCCGGTGACCCCTGTAACCCTGACAACGGTGGCACGTGTTCTCGTGTGTCTGGAGAAGACGTTACAGACTTTAACCAATACGTCTGTAATTGTACTGACGATAAGTTTAGTGGAAGTAAATGTCAGTATGCCAACAACTTCTTCGTTGGGTAAGTCAGCATGACGTGTTTTTGAAGATGGGAAGATTTTTTTTTTCATTTGCTTTCTCATTATTTTATGGTATATCATTGAAAATAGTTAAGCACTGCTAAGAGTAGTTTTATTAAATCATTCTTTCACTGTACCTAATTATCTCCAAAGCATCGTAGCTTCGATATGAACTTATGTAGATATGTTTAATGAAATTATTAGCACAAAACATGAACTGTGTCCGAAGGAAGGGCCATTTCTAAAAACCGTAAATATATAAGTCGCGACCCTAGTTTGGGACCTATAATCTATAACTCAAAAGAGGAAACCTAGTTTGTCACTTCTTTGGCCTGTACCACACTCACACGCACCCCTAGTTTGGAATAATGGAGTTGCCACCACAATAACAGCAAATAACTTTGTTCTTTGGTTGTGAGCTTGTTGTCAAAGTCATGGTTATTTACTGTTGTAAAAACGGGGGTTCACAGAATTTGATGTCGCAAATTGAACGATAAGACAACTATAAAAGCGATGTCGTGGAATTAAAGATTTTATTATTGCATGCACTATCTATTTCCCGTTTATTGCAAATCTACAATAACAAATCTACAGTTATAAATTTAATACCCAGGAATGAAGGTTTCAAAAAGACGGGTGTTAAAAGTGAATCAGTTGAATTTGACATGGTCGCTGCCAAGGGAATGACACCCATGTACATAGCATTGTTTAAGGTTTGTGTTTTTAGCTACGATTTTAGTATTTTTAGCAGCTTGCTTTACTTTTTTTTACTTCATTTCACCGTCTGAAATGGGTTTATTGTTAATTGGAACTTGAAATTAAGGAACATCTACATGAATTTATGAATTTATGAACCCGGCAAATTTATAACAAATGGGAAATATGTGACAAACACGTGACACGATCTACATGCGGCTGATGATGAAATCATAGTATTTAATATTAGGTTTTAATAATGAGCTAGAGAAGATACACACTAGCTTAACGAAAGTTTTTCGTGTGTTGAGCCCAGGTATCCCTTTCCGTGTTTCTTACAATGTATCTAGCTCCCAACTAGAATGTTGGTCCCTCTGATTTAAATTGTTCTGTTTACAAGCCTGTTAAAGCCTGATTATTTATTGGAGTGTTTCAATTGTTGCCAACACAGTCCAAAGTCTATTCATTACAAATCTGTCAAAATTAATTGAAATTGATTTTTTGTCTTTTAGTTAGTTTGAGATGGAATGGTCCAGTACTCACCTACTTTTAGTTAGTTTGAGATGGAATGGTCCAGTACTCACCTACTTTTAGTTAGTTTGAGATGGAATTTAGTTTTACCATTACTTACATTATAATTTGTGTGACTATATTTAGTTTAATCTCTATACCATGTAAAGTGCCAGGAGTGTGTAGCCGATTAACTTTGAATAATTCTGCGATCAACAAGTTTACATTGGGCCAATATGGGCCAGCTTGGCCACAATTGGGCCATGGCGCCCGGGTCCCATTAGGGGTGCACTTTTGGATGACCAAGGCACTTAAGTAGCGGTCAGGGCACTTTTATAGCGGCCAGGGCACTTAATAGAAGTGTGCTGGCCGCTTGACTTCGAATAATTCTGCGATCAACAAGTTTACAAACCTTAATTACCTAGGAATTACCTTTTCGATTAATAGTTGAAATGGTCAAATATTGGCGTTCGAGGGGTACTAGGGTCCAACTACGGTCCCACCACGAGTGCAAAATGGCCCGGCAATAGGGTCCCATTAGAGTACCATTAAGGTCGTATGTCCGGTTTAGTGCACTACAACATCTTGACCGCCCCAGACCTCCAATGTAGTTGGATCCATTCTCCATTTCAGAAAGGATCCATTCTCCATTTCAGCAAGGATCCATTCTCCATTTCAGCAAGGATCCATTCTCCATTTCATCAAGGATCCATTCTCCATTTCAGCAAGGAGTTACCCGTTATCGTAAGGGCAAGAGTACCCCGGCAGTCGGCACTGGTGGCTTGTCGGGAATCCATTGAAGCAAGTTCGATGTAATCATAATGGCGGGAACAGGTCTTAATTTAGAGATAAAAATTCTACTTTTTCTTTGGGAACGGCCAATTTAAGGGCTTTACAATGGAACAACTTTGTCGAAAGGCCTGCTGGTACATCTCCTTGTCTCCTGGTATAACGGAAAACGCATCGATTTAGGTCCAACAAAATACAAAACAGTGCTCAAAAGTGCGCGCGCACTTATTTTCGCGCGCGCCACATACACGCAGCACCCACGTGTAATTTACCATATTGCAGGTGATAGATCAAGATGATGCTGAGTATAAAGTATTGCTTCTAAATCCTGACGACAGTAAACTTCAACTTCACGTCGTTAAGATTGATGGAATGCCAGAAGACCCGGTAGAAATTTCAGACGGCTTCGCCTTCGGCGGCTCACCCCTGAACGTGAAGGTTCATAGAGACAGCGGAAATAGCAGGTTGACCCTCACTGTGGGCGGTACTTCTAAATCGAGTATTATTGTTAAGGAAATTACGGACTTTGTAATTGGAGGTGTTGGATGTGCTTGGAACGACGAGAACTGTTTATTCGGGAAATCTAGAATATTCTACCACTCGTTTGTCGGGTATTTCGGAGATGTATCAGTTGGTGGTTTACGGCAGACATTCGCTAATGTTAAGGCTTCAAGTAAGTAACTTGTCGAATGGAACACAAATAATTGATATAACGTTATATAATTGATCAAAATAGGTTCCACTTGAACCAGTTTTAAATTCATAACGATACCACGTACGTACTGTACTGGTTTAAGTACTTTTTCTATGTAGATTTCTATGCTGTGGTGCACTGTGTTGTCTTTATTCGCTACTCATTAAACTTATATACAACTTTTAATATAATAATTAGATATTACATCTACAAAATTCAAGGATTGAAATTGCATCTACAACACTCAAGGACACGATTGATATAACATCTACCGCCCTCAAAGAAAAAATTATACAATTACAACATACATATACCACACTTCAGTTGTGTAAGACTACTTATTTTCAGCCCCGGCAACAGCGAACATATTAACATGTGGCGATTACACTTGTCCAAATAGTGGAACTTGTGACGACACATCTGGACAAATAGTCTGCTCGTGCCGTGATGGTTTGTACTTTTTTATAAAACACTTTTTGAAATTTACAACACTGCAATAGTCACACGGAAAATTGGATTGATTAAAATTGTAAATTTCTAAGAAAAGCCAAACACGGTACTGCGAATAAAATCAGCGCCCGCAATTACATAGCCCCGTTACACGTTAAGTTACGTGCTAAAGTTAATCAATGAACTGTTAATTAACAATCTTGAATTACAGAACTACTAAAGACATGTAGTTGTACCTAGACTAGACAGTAGGTGGTAGCGGCACATCACGCCTAACATGATTGTAGTATAGTCTGTAGTAGAGTTTGTAGTATAGCTGTAGTATAGTTTGTAGTAGAGTTTGTAGTAGTAGAGTTTGTAGTATAGCTGTAGTATAGTTTGTAGTAGAGTCTGTAGTAGAGTTTGTAGTATAGTCTTAGTAGAGTTTGTAGTATAGTCTGTAGTAGAGTTTGTAGAATAGTTTGTAGTATCGTTTGTAGAATAGTTTGTAGTATCGTTTGTAGAATAGTTTGAGTATAGTTTGTAGAATAGTTCTGCTATGTCTGCTAATGTTATCAGTGCTATCATATAGCTATATAGCACTGATGGGAGTTGCACTTATTCCTATAATGGCTTCTTTCTTGCAGGTTTCGAAGGATCTGACTGTCTGACATATAAATCCGGGATGTCCTTTAATGGATACACCAGCGACTTTCACTTTGCTCCAACAATCGTGCCTGTTCTTGCTGATGAACAAACTGTTGTTCTACGTAAGCAAATGTCCCATGTTTCTTAAATAAATGTCACATGTTTCTTAAATAAATGTCACATGTTTCTTAAATAAATTTCACATGTTTCTTAAATAAATGTCACATGTTTCTTAAATAAATGTCACATGTTTCTTAAATAAATGTCACATGTTTCTTAAATAATTGTCAAATTATATTTCAAATGAGATGATTTGCTTCTTGTGTTCTACATTTGTTCCACTAATGATTTTTTTGAATGAAATGACATTATTTTGAAATGCTTATTTCTAGAATTCGTTAAATTATCGGAAGAGACTGGAGAGATGGCTGAAATATCTGTATTTGGTTGTGTCCTAGCCATCAAGGCAGTTGAAGGTATGCCTGTTTTTACTTTTTTGAGTTGTAAAATTACTATTTTTGTGGGATTGTCCAAAGATTAATCTTCTGTACCTATTTTGAATCACAGTATTATAGACATTTCTACATTTTAATATTCATCCACTTTAACTGATAAAATTTCTTGCAGGTGATATTTTCCAGATAGGAGAAAATCAATTTAATGCTGTAGGAGGTAAAATAACACTAACATTTAAATCGGGTACGGTGGAGTCTGGCGACGAAAATACTGTGGCAGATTGTGCAGTGAATACTACATCCTTGTCAGCCTCAGCCTCGGTAAGAACAAAACGTTTCTGAGAATTTTAGTGGTTTGGGTAGTCGTAACAAATTTCATTGCTCGCGACTCGCGATCACGGTGACTGATACAACATTTTTGTCATGATATTTCCCCTGAAGTTGTTTTTTAAAACTATAACTTGAACAATATGAAAATGCTAAGGAGCGATAATGTAATCGGAATATAATAATTGTAAGAACGAGATGTTCTGAATCAGAATGAGTTTTTTGTGCGACTGTTTCGCCACTGGGTGATTGACCAAATCAGCTTTCAAGTTATCAGAATAACCCACTTAACCGTGAAAAAAGAACGTGAAAAATGAACTCGAAAATGAATGAATGAAATTGGTATAACTGTACTGCCCATTCTAACCGCTCTTAGTCGTTACATATAGCAATCGTGACTTATCCTTTAAAGTCGCCGTTTTGTCGTCTATAATTTAGTTTGAACGTATTACATTTTGACCAGCACAATTTTTTTCATTTTAGGCCTCGCTTGGTGGAAAAGATCCGGATTCTGAGTCTAGCATAACACTGCAAGATTCAAGATTTAAGGGGTGCATCAGCAAGATCACGGTTAACAACATGGACATTATGAAGTTCTCAGATAGCAACACAAATAACAATGTTGATATTTCTAAGTGTACAACCGACTACAGTGCTCCAAATCCCTGCGATGCAGATGTTAATCCTTGTAAAAACGACATGGGCTGTGAAGTCCTCCTTGACGATAACACAGGTTTGTCTGTCTGTCTGTCTGTCTGTCTGATTGTGTGTCCGTCTGTCTCTCTGTCTGTTTGTCGGTCTGTCTGTCTGTCCGTCTTCTTTCTGCCTGTCTGTCTGTCTGTCTGATTGTATGTCGACGTCTTTCTCTCTGTCTGTTTGTCGGTCTGATTGTCTGTCCGTCTTTCTTTCTGTCTGTCTGTCTGGTTGTCTGATTGTATGTCCGCCTTTCTCTCTGTCTGTTTGTCTGTCTGTCTGTCTGTGCCTTCGAGTCTGTCTTTGTGTCTGTGCACTGTCCGTTTGCCTTTCTGTTACCTTATTGTCTTTCTTTTTGCCGTCTGTCCAATCATATCTTCCTGTTTGTGTATGTATGTCTGTATGTCATTGATAATCTCACCTAGTCATCTATTCCAGCTAATTGTGACTGTAAAGCACCGTATGATCTTGATGATAATTGTACTCGGAAGATGTACTGTGAAGAAGACAACACGTGCACGACAGATCACAGCACCTGCAATGAGTTGATGAACATTACAGAATGTAACACTGCCAAATCCACAAAAGAGGAGCTTGTTTGTGAGGAAGATAAAGTGTGGTACTACTGGTGTAAGTGCAGTGATGGCTGGACCGGCTTGAATTGTGATGTGGAAGTTGATGAAGGTTTGTTTTATAGGATTACTTCATAGGATTACTTTATAGGATTACTTCATAGGATTACTTCATAGGATTACTTTATAGGATTACTTTATAGGATTACTTTATTAGATTTATACTTTTTGTTTCATATGATTACTTTTCGGGGTTTGCTATATCCCATTTTTCATTGATTTTTAGGGGATTCGTTTTGTCTCATATCTGATTAGTAACTCCGGGAAATTGAATTTGATTTACCTAAGGCCTTTGTTTGCATTAGCGGAAATTCTTTGTCATCATAACTCGGAGCACTTCAAGTTGTCGCTTCAAGTTCAAACCTTTTTCAATCGCCCAGATTTTCGATATCTCAATCGCTTTAACCTCAAGCTTTACTTGCTATTTGCTATGATCAATTCTATTTTTAGAACCTGAACCAGTTGTAGACGAAGGAAACGACACAACAACTATTATAATCGTAGTGGTTGTAGTTGCAGTTGTTCTGGGTGTCGTTGTTACCGTCATTATTGTGAAGAAACGAAAAAGTAGTTCCGGAAACGGTGCCCCTAACGGTGAGGGATTTAGTTTTTTGTCATTTCATAATGTTTGTCATCTCACTTTTTGTTGTTCCCCGATAAATGTACTTTAAATGACAAGATAATTTTAGCGCAACCCTGGAGCTAGTTTTGGAGATGGCTAAGAACGCCAGACTAAAGTCCTTAAAATTCGATCAACTTTTTGTGTGCCGTAGGTGGACAGTACTAGGCTCTGTCAACGTTCTAATTCTTGCAATTTATAAACGCAATTTATCTTAAATATTTGGAGCCTATATAATTAATAACTCTTTAATACCCTCAGGTAAAAATGGGGAGTCCTATAGCCCTCAGGCACAGGAAAAAGATCTAGAAATGTCAGGGAAGATAGATGACAACCCGAAAAGAAACATTTACGAGGATGTGGATGTAATCAAGAATCCTAACGCAGAAAGGTTTATATAGCATGACTGTTACCTAAGCTAAGCAATGAGCTAGCCATCGGAAAGCTTGATTGTATATAAGATCAAAACTGAGAATGCTGAAAATGAGCTGATAGCGTTGGATACGTCTGTAGGCGGTAGCCATGGTAACGGCTTGACAATTTAGCCGGTCGCGCTGGTCGCTGTCTGAAGTTTGTTGACATGTTTCTACTTTTCTCTGAGTCTCTAATTGTAATTTGAAAAGATAACTTAAGAACTGCTGTGTTGCTAGATTATTGTAAATAATTTTATAACATTTTATATATCGGATGCGGGATGCTATGTGCTGCTGCGAAGCTATGTAATGCATTGCCACTCGTTGTTGATGTTTTTTTGCAAGTGCAAGTGCAAGTTATCAATTTTGATCATTCACAAATTTCCTATTAAATGTTGCTTCAGAGCAGTTGGGGATGTTGATTGATTCCAATTTTCAGTGACTAATTCGACGTAATTGAGGCATGAAAGATGATCAATTGCTATAAGATCACAGATCTGATCAAAAGTAATCTGGTAATGAAAAAGAATAATCAAACTATTGCTATCTTGATTCCGATTACTGACTTATTGATTACAAGCTAACGGGTACGTGATTTGATTGTGATCATGATAAAGATGCCGACAGAGAAACGAGCTGTCCTGACCTCTTGTTGCACCCTCCGATTCGCACCCTCCGATTTGCACCCTCCGATTTGCACCCTAGCAGCTGAAATTCCAAGATCCCAGCTAAACCAGTTCCGTCTCAGCCCTGAATTGGACACGCCTGAACCTGCAGCCGGACCGGCGGAAGAGACAGCCGACACTGTAGACCCCAAGGTTCAACCCATCGAAACCGCCGACATTATGGTGGAGCCGTCAGCACCAATATAGACGATCTACACAAACACTGTGTAGAAGATAAAAACCTGCAAGATGTTTTTATATCAGTGAGAGTGGCTGAGTGGAATGTTTTATGTTCCGGAAGTATCCACAGAACTATGCATGGTCTTATCACCCCGTTACAGCTAGACAAAGTCCCAACTTTTTACTTGAGGACTGCGAGGATTTAACTGTTTTTATACGAAAATAAACCCCCCTGTGAACAGGTCACACCGTCACAGACCCTCAGTCCCACTAACTCACAGGTGATTTATCACTCTTAACATGGATAGTCATTAGTGTCTCCGTGGTAACACTATGGCGTTTCCATAGTTACCTTGTAGTGTCTCCATGGTGGCGCTATATATATGGCGCTATATACATGGCGCTATATATATGGCGCTATATATATATGGCGCTATGTATATGGTGTCTTAAACTCCATGGCAGGTAACTCTATAGTATCTTCATGGTGCTCTATAGTGTCTCCATGAAAACTCTATTGTGTCTCCATGGTTGCTCTTAAGTGTTTACATGGTAACACTATAGTGTCTCCATGGTAACTCTATTGTGTCTCCATGGGTTTTGTCCGTCGTGGTCTGTTTTCTATTTTTAGTCGCTCAGAGGATTAATCTGTATCAGATAAGTTACAGACTTCTTGAATGGCAAAGAGAGCATTCGTTATAACTACCGCGTTATGATTAAAGGAGTCACTCACTAACTCTTGAAATGCTCCAGCCAAACAGTTTTAGAAAATAACACGATAAGAATAAAGATGCAAGCTCAATATCTGGATTTTTTTGGGTTATCAAGCATTAAAATAGGTTATATCTTAAAATAGGTTATAACTATTTTTATCTTATTTTTGGGGTTCGCAATTTATACGAATAAATTCCCGGACTTAAAATAATGCCTAAATTTTTATGTGAGAGCTTTTTAGGAATTAATTGGTAATTGAGTGATTGAAATTTTCGATTTTGATGATTTATTGAATTTTAGGATGAAGTTTTTAGGGGCTGAAGCAATTTTAAATTATCCTTTTATTCAGCAGAAACAGTAACTTCATTTTGTAATACCACGATCATATGTTCGTAACACTAGCTGATACACTGACAGTCACATACATTAGTATCTTACCTGTATTTAAAATCTGAATTTGTATGATCAATATTTAACCATATTTAACGGAAGTTTATTTATGATGAAAGAAGAATGATGATGATTTGATATCTTGTTTTTTGGTTTGGAAACCAAATCCTTAAGATTTGAGTTTATAAAGAATGCAATATCGGAGATCGTATTATAAAGCAGATCCTGTTGAAGATGTAAATACCAGATTGCTACATTTAGTTTTGGTTTTAATTTGCTACCACCTGTTTTCACGTGTTAGCGAGGGAGACAACACTGAGTTAATAACGAATAGAAACAAATTTAGTTTTCACGCGCTTATTAGATGGATTGTGATGACCAGATATTATGTGCACAGGTGCACCCACATTTACGTTTTATATACCTTGTTTTACTTTGTTAGTAAATTATTATTAGTAATTTTATACAGTACTAGTGATCTAGCCGCATCCGTTTCAGTATCAGTATCATACTAATACTATCAATAACAGTATAAGAACAATATAAGAATATCAGTAATAGTATCAGACCGATGGATCAAGAGTTTCAAATCACTTTATTTCAAACGTTTTTTTATCTCATACTTATTTTAATTCGGACACTCCAACAGCCACATGTTACACAAGTGTAACGGCCAATTACAGGAGGCCGAATGTACAAATATACATACACGCCAGTGACGGTTAAGGTAGTGTGTACCATACTTTTATCGCCCGAGACTTCGCTGCAATGGGCAGCTACTCATTTAACCCTCAATCACGGTTTCCCGATCATTCGGCTGAGTCGACCGAAGAAGGTTGCATAGGCAAATGCCCTTAGCGCACTTCTCTAGGACTGGCGGATACGGGATTTGAACCCCCGACCTCCTGCATGGGAGCCGAGAAGGAAACCACTACACCACCAGCCCAGTTGATAAATTTAATGAATGACCCTCCTAATCCAAATTTGCATGCCATGCCCCATAACCCCATTTTGGAAAAGAGAATCATAGAATTAAAAATAAGATGACATAATTATCAAACATGTTAATATAAATCAATATCGTACACGGTTTTAGAATTCTGTCCTTGACAATGTGGTGTTCCTACAACATCGTCTCCTTCGATGTAAAATCACTTGATCCAGCGGATTTAACCATACCTAGACCAATATCGTCCCTAATTTTCATTCTTAGGGGACTGTCTTTCTGCCATTCTGTAACTCTGATAGTGACGATAGGCCTTGCATTATCTCTGTTCACCCTCAACGCCTTTTTTGCACCGTTGATGGTGTAATCTCTTAAAGATGGCATCCTCCAAAAATAAAGCACAGGATTGGCTGCAGAGTTGATCGCTATCAAAAGCGTATAAACAAAGTTCGAGTAATATCCCTGTGTGTCAAAGCCGTTCAACCTTCGAAACCATGCCCAATTGTTCGAAATCACTGCATACGTTTGGAAGACATACATGACAACCAAGGGTAGATTGCAGACTCCATAAACCAGTGCGAACAGCAGAATCGTTACAGTCGCTCTACTTCGGTTTTCCTGAACTTTCCGCTGCATCTTCTGAATCCGTTTGTTCCTCCTTGTGAGCGACACAGCCGAAACCGTACAGCTAACTGCCACAACGACAGCGGGAGCGACGTAGGTCAAATTAGTGCTGGCCTCTAGCAAGTACCACGTGGAATCACCTGGATCTGCCTCCGGGGAAAGTTGGAAGGTTAAGATAGCACGTGCCATTAGGGGAGAATAGGTGACGGTTGCTCCGTGAAGGCTGTGGAGACCTAGCAGCACCCCCAGCTGGAGTACCGAGTACGCAAGAATTGAGATCAGTAAAAACTTGGTGCTCTGTATCATGAAGGGGCGGACAAGAGAGAGAGTCCTGGTGATGCTGAGACAGATCACGAAGAAGATGCTGAGAAGAACAGCTACTTCCCACACGTACCACCACATCATGCAGGTGTGTCTGGTGTCGAAGATAAAACCTGGCTGTCTCGATCTGATGAAACAAATCCCGACCGGCAGGACGGAAAAACTGATCAGGAAGTCGTTAGCAGCGGTGAGAATGTAGATGAGTGTCGAGATCTCCCGTTTTTTGGAGAGGAAAGAGAGGAAACTGATGGTGTTGCCAACTGTTCCAACTAAAAAACAGGTTCCACAGATCAGTCCGTAAAGGATATCAGCTGTCTTGTTGTAGTTGTTGGTATCCATGGCAACGACTGCCGTGGTTGAATGGTAAGGGGCCGTTCACATATGACGTCAGCAAATTTTCGGTAAGTTTTACCCCCCTCCGTCATCATTCGTCATCAACTTCAAGACAAACCCCCCTAAATGTCAGAGGTAAATAACCAAAATGACATCATCACATTTAGTCCCCCCCCCACTTCATGTCAAAAAACTTGATTTTTGGTAATTCTAGTTGAAAGTTTTCCTTCTAATTCTGTAAAATTCTGATAAAAATTTTCAAAAGAAATCAAAAATTTGATGACATCATCATTGGCCAAACCCCCTCCCCCCATCATCATCAATCGTCATCGTTTGGAAACCTCCGCCCCCCTAGGTGATGACGTCATATGTGAACGACCCCTAATGGCCTTGCTAATGCTACTGTTTGGTTTTATAAAAGTAACTATGGGTATGGCCAGTAAAAAAGCAATATAAATAGATAGGTTCTTTCATTCTTATGAATTCTGCAAAACATCCAGCAAATTCTGTGAAATAACTAGACCATACTTTGAGAGTATTAATATTTTCTTGCACGGGTACCTCAGTCCTTATTGTCTACTACAATAAGGATCGGAGGGAAACGTAGAGAGAGCCACGCAGCGCCCGGCAAAGATTTTTATTTAATTTTATCTCATGAGTTAAATTTGAAACGTTATCGCAGTATTAGAAAGATGTCAAATGTCGCTAGAACTAGAACTAGAAGTCGAAATAAGACGAAATTATATTTTTCTATAAAGGTTCAACTTCTATTTCTAACGAACTTTGAGCTGCAAGGTAACCGCGACAAAGAAGAAACTAAATTATAGCCTCATGTTGCTGCCCATTTTCATATTCGAAAAATTTCTATTTAGCAGGCCTGAAAACGTCATGACCTAGGCTGGACCTCCATGCACAGACTGGACCACGGCTTAATAAATAAATCAGGCCGCAAATATAGCAACATTCTATAGCAACTCAAAGTTTCCTAA
This sequence comes from Mnemiopsis leidyi, assembly GCA_000226015.1. Lineage (NCBI taxonomy): Eukaryota > Metazoa > Ctenophora > Tentaculata > Lobata > Bolinopsidae > Mnemiopsis > Mnemiopsis leidyi. The sequence goes on along the minus strand of JH152806.1, from coordinate 350,222 downwards.
TGCCAGTTTTTCCGTATTGAGGCCTTCGGTAAAAATTTATGTATTCAAAAGGAGAATATTTGTCTTAGGCAATATGACTAGAGCAAAAAAGGGCCGCCAATCCGGCAACATCTTGCAGATATTACTTGATTTCAATAAATATCAATAAAAAAACCTTGTCATTATTGATACCATGTTACCTTGCTTATAGTTACATAAGGCAAAGCAGAAAATCTTCTCCTGAACAGTGAACTAGGAGAAACTGAAATTTGGGACAGTACTTCGGAGGTAGTACATGAGCAATGTAATACGATTACGACATCGACAATTAAAGTTTTCATTGCAAATTGCAAAAAAATGCCCATGTGATGTAATTTGACGTCGAAAATTAAAGTTATACTTATAATTGCAGGGCATATTGCAAAAAAATTACCCACGTGACTTAATACGAGTCATACGACGTCGAATTCTAATTCTACAATTTTCTATTGCCACACATGGCTCGGGTTGTGAATAATAATAATGATATGAGCATTATCTCAATATCTCATTTTCGATCATTCATAGCATTCACAGAGCTTAGTCATAATAATCCAATAGACGTTATCAACATAAACACTAAACTTCACGAAGTCTCGGAATTTGATTGCTTTTCCTCACGTGACCGCTTTGGCCTAATGATCAAGACATATTAATTTATTTTGGAACTGCAACTGTGACGATTTTGATTAAAGTCTCTTGAAGTCAAAGCAGGTGAACAACTTTAGCTCAATCCTTTTTGTCATCATTTATTAGTTGAGGAAGCTTTAATTTTTCAACTGGTAAAAAATAAAGAGTGTCTTCAAAGAAATAAATAGTTATAAATTACATAAATTTCATCAAATATTAGAATTTCTCCAGATTCAGATTAATAAAACCAACCAGTAATAATCACGAGATGAACAGTTTAATCTTAAACTCTTAGAGTAACATATAAAAAAAGTTAGCAAATGAAAGCAGACCCGTTTTCTAAAAATTTCCGTAACCTGCCCTTAAGACTTAGAGCCGAGAGGAGAGAGGAGCTCTTACAGTTACAGCACACTCACAGTTTAGTTTTATAGCGTATAGTTATGAAATCCCTGAAAATTGAAACTATAGTATCAATCCAACAAATCGTAGTCAGCTAAAACGGAGAGTTCATGCCGAGTTTTGTACCGAACTTTAACTTTTGTCTTCTCTGATCCCTCGTCCAGAGTTTTCCATCAAACTTCTTACTGAAGACAGCAGCAGCAGTGTGGATAAGAGGAAGAGAGAGGAGGAGGATGAGGAGGGGGTAGGGTGGATGTGATGACAGTCCTCCACTTGCTAGAACCACCAGGACAGTCACCACACAGCTGAAATCAGTGGTTGTTATAGCAACAGTGGGTTGTTATAGCAACAGTGGGTTGTTATAGCAACAGTGGGTTGTTATAGCAACAGTGGGTTGTTA
>JH152806.1:326442-337378 GCA_000226015.1 Mnemiopsis leidyi | reverse complement strand
GGCATCGAAACTATCAAATTCGGATTTCTCGTCAAATTTTGCGTTCAAAACACTGGTCTAACTTTTTCCTAGCTCAAAGTTGAAATTTTCTTTTCGGGCCTTATAAGGGGTCATTTAAGGGGTCATGTGATGATTTTTCGGATTCAAAACGATCAAATTAGGATTTGTTGTCAAATTTTACGATAAAATACTGGTCTAACTTTTTTCCTAGCTCAAAGTTGAAAATGTCCTTTTTTTGGCTTATAAGGGGTCGCTTAAGGGGTCACTTGATCATTTTTCGGCTCTGAAACTATCGAACAAAGGCCTTCAAATTTTTACATAGTCTATTAAGCCACAGAACGTGATGAAACCTACCTTATCTGAAATTTTCAAGTCTCTATCACTTACCGTTTGGGCTCCAATTGGTTTGCAAAAAAGCGTCGGCGGTTTCTGTACAGTCAGTTGGTTATGTTAATTGTTAATGTTATCATACTAGGGGTGGCAACTTTTTTCTTTTTTTGAACCCGGGCTGAAATTGGACGAGAAATCGATTGAGAATAATCTCGAGGTTAACAAACTTTGGGTAAGTGTCTTCTCTGGGGTGGTTGCCCCGACCCTAATTAAAAATAAAGGGCTGTCAACTTTTTTTGGACGAGAAATCGATTGAGAACAGTCTCGTGGTTCAAAAATTTTTGGTTAAGTGTCTTTTCTGGGGTGGTTGCCATCACCCTAATTAAAAGGGTGTCAACTTTTTTGTTTTATTAAGTAACCACGGCTGAATTGGACGAGAAATCGATTGAGCTATAGTATAGGGGGTCAATAAGGGCCATATGCAGGGGGTCTAAATACGGTTTTAGAGCACTGTCAGTGTCACCATCGGATTCGCCGTATAATTCTATAATTGCACGTCAAAAATTTTCATTTTAGGGCCTTTACGGTAACCAATAACATTAACAACGAAATTAATCAAGTTGATGAGAGGGACGTCAACATTACCAGACAGCTTAAATCCTTAATTCATGTTTTCACAATGACCTTAACCAAACAGACACCAAACCGGACTTTGTGATATTTGCTACATTGAATTTCAACATTGCAATGATATCAATATAAAGATTGCAGATGGAGCACCCGGAGTATCTACGCTCTATCGGTTAGCCCACATCGATTTTTTTCACGTGAATTTAAAATTAACAAATGATTAATTCACATCTCTTATAAGTTAAAACATTCAATTTTGATACTAATATTTTCTAAATTGTTCTGATCGGTTGACCATGCTATTTCGGCTGGCGAGACTCGCAACTATTCACCCGAGTTCCTGTCCATCACTGACTTTCATGTTGACCGGCTTGGCGTGGGCAAGACGCCCTCCAAGAGGAGGAAGTCTTCCCATTATCAGTTGTTCGACATCTGCTCTCGGTACTCAGAGTACTATTGCAAAGTTGACTACCTGTTTGAAGTTGCCAAGTGCTTTGGCCATGATATTGACAAATTCATGATGATTTTCCTGTTAACTATTTACTACATTAAGATTATTCTGTCAAATACCGTTATCTCAATCAATTTCTGTGAATTACTTCAAAATCTCTCTAAATCTCAACACTTGACAGTTCAGTATACTTCTGATGACTTCAGCGAAACCTGATCCCTGGAGGTTCCCAGTTGTCGGTGAAACGGGAAAATCTCACGCTTACATGTTAACTAGTCTCACAAGCTAAACTTGATAGGTCAGCCGAAAAAAGAGCGTACTTGAGCAGGGGCTTGATGTTAGGATGTGCCAAGTTATCAGGATTACTGTATTCAATTCGTAAAGATTGCACGTGCAATTTAACAACGTTTCATTTAACACGTCGTATATATAGTATAGGTGAAGTTTCAGCTATGAAAAAATCACTAAGCCCCATTTTTTGCAATCATCAAATGAATTTCAAAATAGTTCGCACGACCATAATCATAAGATTAAGGAGCAACCAGAAACCTCGAAACCCTCAAGTAACGTGATGAAATTAGGGCTATCTATTAAATAAATACAGTTAAAATTGTAGTCGGCCCAAAGCACCCCTCCAACAGTCTATCCACTTGACAACAATCGTGATAGTCTGGACACGTGTTTCATTAAGCTGCTGTCAGCTGCAGTCATAAAATATCGTTACAGTGCACGTTCAATGACATGCGTTTGTGGATAGCCTTTTTAGGCTTCCAGTCATTAAAATGCAGTTTACTTTTAGTGTATGATTTATGATGTTGATCCAGAACACTTCCAGTCTTCGTTCAAAGGTTTGCTCGTGGTGTAAATAAATTTATCAGACAGCACCCGAATCTCTTAACAGAAAGTCTTTCAAAGTTGCTTTTTAACACATTGAAAGATTTTTCCTGTTAATTTTATTTAAGTCACTTAGACTGTAAATTTGATTTAAAAGGCGCCGATATAATCTGGATTATGGGAGCTGACAAGCACTCGGGCGCTAGTAATAAATTAAAAACAAAATGGCCACAATTTTTGTGTTACCTGAAATAAGACAATTTTGTTACCTGAAATAAGACAATTTTGTTACCTGAAATAAGACAATTTTGAGGTAGGTGCGGTATCATCCCTAAACTGGAATCCGCCTGGAGAAAGATCCCGAAGTTGTTGATTTGAAGTGAGCTTCCGATACAACACACCAACTCCTGATTCTCCTGCATGATACATATCATCTCCTTGATGGCAGCCGGAGTACAACTAGTAAACAACGGAACAAGCAGCGGCACGTTGTCTACGTTTTCAAGGTGTGGCCGGATGTTCTTTATTCCTTGAGGGAGTCGAGCTTTGCAGTAGTAAAAGTGAAAGTTCTCCGCCTCCGCGCTGTTTGAGTCAGAGTCGACAGAGAAGTTGTCAAAGTCTCCCTCGGCCAGGGAAATGTGACAGTTCCACCCTGTTTCGAGGCCCAGTTTTGTCCCGAACGCTCGGCTCCGTAACTCGTTGTCATATGAAAAGTGTACGAAACGGATGTTGGCCGAGACCAGACTTTCGATAGTACTGACGATGTCGTGCTTGGGCTGGAACTGAGCACACAGGACACCCAGGAGAGTCTGCCCAGATTGTAACTTTAGGAGGTTCTCACCCGGGTCAAGAGATGTCGAGCAAACTTCGTCCAGAAAACCGTAACCTGGGTAATTGTTACCTAGACAATGTAACATGGGTATTGTGCTTCTTTTATTAACATTGAGCATATGCATAGTTTATCCTAAAAATCGTAACCCGGGCAATGGCTTTTCTTTGATGAATATTGAATTTGCTAATTTGACAACAAGAAACTTAGAAATGGGGCAATCTGGTAGGGTAATTTGTGTTAAGCGCTACTGTAAGAACCCTCATCCAACGAACACTGTTCCGTGCACCATAACCTAAGCAGATTCCAAAGTTGCCGCTTTATTAAATCTGGCTTATGAACACTAAATACCTTTAGGAAGAGACACTAAATACCTTTAGGAATAAATACCTTTAGGAAGAGAGACAAACACGTCGTGTTGAGGTGCTATGTCCTGGGATAACAACGGCCGATAGGACACCAGGAAACAGTGGCAAGTAAGTCTGTTCTGGTTGTAGAACTCCAGGACCCGGGCTCGGTGTTCCGGCTGGAGTTTCTGGACGTCTTTACCGGTCCAGTAGCCCGTGCAACACTTGAGGATAAAGGGCGCTGTTCCGTAACTCATTATATGGCGGTTTCCTGGAATTGGGGATATTTAATTAAAAACTCGGGTTTCTGATGAAAATCACACAATGTTGCTGATGTGATTGAAATTAAGATATCCAAAGTTGGGCTAATCTCTCGGAAGCCAATTTATTTGGTAGCAAGAAAGAACACACATGGTGCACTAAAGCATGCCCACAACTAGTAACGAACCGGTGACTTTGTCCCTGACTACACTGCTGATAACACATGTCAGTGGAGTCATGTTATCGACCGGGTTTCGCTGTGTTCGTCTGGTGTTGTCACATGGCACGTACGTGACAATTTTACTGATCTTCTGGTACTGTTGCACCACACTTCTTGTAAACCCTTAAGATGGAATTTGAATCAGTATTATTTATGTCATTTTCAGAGACTGGTAGCTTGAAATTTGTACCTAGATCGGTATCTCAAGGATATCCAAACAAATAGAAATATTTAAACTGTTCTTAAATGTAGTTTGGCAATTAAAGAACGTTTAGTTGTCTTTTTGCTTATTATATTTTGCCTGTAAAGATAGTCTAGCAATTAAAGAAGGCTTAGTTTTTTTCTGCTTATAATATTCAACGAATTTTGAGAGTCGAGGACGGTTCTTAACTCTTAAGCTAATCCATCGAATCCTATCAAAATCATAACTCCCTAACCGATTTCCCGGCCGATGTTCTTAAAGATAGTCTGGCAATTTAAGAAGGTTTTGATTTCTTTTTGCTTATTACATTTAGTCAGGCAATTAAAGAAGCTTTAGATATCTTTTTGCTTATGATATTTAACGAATTTCGTGGGTCGAGGACGGTTCTTAACTCTTAAGCTAATCCATCGAACTCTATCAAAATCATAACTCCCTAACCGATTTCCCGGCCGATGACACAATTGCAGTAGTCCGTTGGAAGTGGAAGTTTAAAAGTCAGGCCGCAGTAATGCTGGACACTGATATAGTTGAGATGGGACGACATCAGGCTCCTGACGTCGTGACAGGTGTTGTTAAGCAGAACAGCCAGTCCCACCGGCTTCAGACTCCCCAGGAGGTGAGCCATGTTCTTACAGTCGAAGGTCAGGCCGAACGGGGAGTGTTTGGAGAGGGATACGTTCAGAACGACGATGAAATCTTCCTTTAGGGAGGTTGAGTCGCGACTGGTTCCTGTTGGAAGGTCGTTATTTCATAGGATTGTTTTGTGCACCACTGCCTTTCCACAGTTTTAATCGATGTTTTTACTTAGAAATTAACAAAACTTATAAAAACCAACTATTAATGGCAGATGATTTCATACGATTACGAAGGTATTCTTCCTCAAGTTTCATAGAAAATTAGTTATGGACTTACCACCGTACGTCTTACTGTTAGGGGCAGCTTCCTTACCATGGGTAGCCTCCGTTTCGAGTGTCATTTCCGCGTTCTCGGGCATGAGCGTGGTGTACCGCGGTATCTTCACCATCTGCCAGAAGTGTTTCCTTTTCTTCTTCACCTTACTCTCGGAGCCGGACAACATAGGAGACTCGGCAACTTCGCCCTCCAGCACTATCTCGTCCGTTCTCTCGCTTTTCGTTCGGTTTCTTTGGAGACCCGGTAACCGTCGTCCGGTTACTAAGCGTGGTAACCATATCCTGGATTTTCTATCTGCAGGAACCTTTTCTGTTTCTGATATCTTTATCTGAATGTCCTCCGTTTCCACGGACACGGACTCCCCAGACTCCAGAAGGTCGCTTCTCTCCACCTCCGAAAGTTTTCTATACTCTGATTCAATAGAAAACTTGGATTCCCGAAAAGAATTCTGTAGCGATCTGACTTTCTTGACAGAGCCCTCCGATTGGGTGTGAATATTTGGAAGGGAGCTGGTCTCAGCTTGAGCTAGAAGTGGGTCTCCTTCCGTTTTGTAGTCAGAGTCTGAAAAGAAGAATTCCGGGAACCCGTCAAGATTATTGCACAAGTTCTGTCAGTTATAAAATGGTAGATAAATTGACAGTTCGTGCATTATACTAACTTCATTGCCAAACTTCATACAAAGCACTTGCGAAGTCACGCGCTAACGTCAATTTCACACGACGCTTATGCAGTTTAGAATGGATGATTTGAAATTCTTGTAAACCTTTTTCTAATCTGTTTTTAATCTTTTGTAAATTCTCTGTGAATAGTAAAAACATGGGGGCTAAAATTTTCTGTGATTAGTTACACAGGGCCTGGCTACTTCATCATTTCTGCCACTTGACCGCATCGAGGGTTTTAAACTCATGTGTTGAAGGATTCCACGTAATGGCTCGAGTAAAAACATTTCTGTGTGTAAGACTGTTGTCACCGGGATGAGCGAATCCAAGTGCCAGATACGAAGTTCGAAAATGAATCGAATATAATGCACGAACTGTCATTTCATCACACATATATCATTTCAAAATTGACAGAATTCGTCTACAGCTCTAATCAGCTACAGCTTGTTAATTGAAAGTGTCACCAATTTTCAGACAGCATTGTTGCCTAATGATCGAAGAATTACCTTAGCAAATTCTGAGTAATTTTATCATACATTTAGCTTAATACTTTCGAAGAATTAATTATCCTTATGATGCTTATAACATAGTCTTTAAGTCGTGGTGCGGAGCGGGGAACCCGTACAAGGAGTCTCGGTGCCTCTATACGGCTTGAGTGTAGCACGCCCTCAAAACTTTTATAGTTAGAAAATCGATAACTTGAACCATACTTATGTCAGGATATGTTGTCATCCTGGTGACTTTAGTTAGGGCACTGCATCGAACACAGAATTTGCTTTTCTATTTTCTCTGTTAATTGAACTTCTTTTCAATAAAGAACGGTATTTTTGGGCAAGGGTCACTGCACAAATAACAAACGTAATGAAGAAATTAGCATTAGATCCGGCTAATCGATATGAAGCATCGCTATTTCGTGGTCTACATAACTTACGGGCCATCCTTAAACACCATATTCTCGTTTCGCATTCTCTATCGCTTGCATCCAGATTGGCCACAATATCCAGCATCAGCGAATCAAATCCGCAATAAATACTTCGCAAGCTTCTTTTTTTTTCATTTCACAACAAAACCTTCATATCATACATACTGCATGAACTGAGAAAGGTTGACTTTGCTATATTTGACAATGATAGCTGAAGTTTACCGCTTGTGGTTGAGAGAAGTCTAGATCTGTCAGTGCTAGATACAGCGGATAGAGCTCCTGTCATCTCTTGAACTGGCTCCAAACCTGAAAGGGTATGATACTCAACAGATTTATAGGAACTTTTTTGAGAAGGGGTTACAAATCGTTTATAGATGACCTGATTATAGCGTTGCTCGATATTTATTGAACTTACATCACTTCTCGTTGGTCAATTGCCGTCGCATTATTTTAAATATTGGCGACCTTTCCCGAAAGTACCTTATTGGGCGGTCCGAGCTGTTTGATATCCACATGAACGCTTAAATTGAAACTCTTGGTCGTCTTAGAGTTTTACCAGCTGGAGATTTTGGGCCAATATCGTTCTATCGGATTATTGTCAAATGATCTGTTTTTAACGCACTGATAAGAATTGGTCCTTATTTAAGGAGACGATTAGACGAAGCTTCCTCCAAAATTCGTTATGTTTTCAATTTTTACGAGATGTCACTTGTGTCGTGCGTATCTGATTGTCTTGGGATGGTCACTTAGTCGTGGTAGTATACTCTATACCATGTACTGGTAAAGTATTGTATAGTGCTGTGTAGTAATGTACAATACTGTATAGTGCTGTGTAGTAATGTACAATACTGTATAGTGCTGTGTAGTAATGTACAATACTGTATAGTACTTTATAATACTGTATAGTACTTTATAATATTGTATAGTGCTGTTTAGTACTTTATAGTAGGGATTGTATTCCTCTGGCGATTCGGGAATCTATTTTTTTACTTTGCGAATTGCAATTTTAGCCAATTTGTCAATAATGAAATTTCGACAAAACCTAGCAAGACACTCTCTGAAATGCATTCACAGCGCAAGGTGAAAATTTAAGAATATTTCGAATTGTTGCTGATTATTTCTACAAAACCTCGTTTTGAGATTTTTTTCGAGATTTCCAGACGTATTGTATAACTAGGCATAATCCTTATGTTGAGGGAAAAAATTTTCTAGTCGACTTGGCCCTAAAATAAATATAATGGGCACGGCATAATTTTAATTCTAAGAGGAAATCGTAAAAAAATTTGTCCATAAACTTAGAAATTTTTCGCAATCAATATTGTATGGATGAAACTTGGCCGTTTTACGTCGAATCATGCTAAACTGTAAGTAGGGTTGCGACGAAATCTTAATGGCTAATTCTCGACATTAAGTTACATACGTTATGACAATTCAATACCGGGCCAGTAAAATACCGCAAATCCGGGTTTCGCAGTTCAGGGTTGCTATTTGATACTTCAACACTAACTATAATACCAGCATAACATTTGATTGTTTAAATTATGCGGCATGATTTGATGCATAGTTCCTAGCTCAGAAACATACGGCTTCCGTTCGGCTCGTGATCTTGGGCTGTACTGAGGTGTTCCTGTTCGTAAACAATGTTGAAGGACGATAATAAGCCGACCTCTAAAGCCAATAATCGGATTTTAGTGGAGTTAAAAGCATACGACCAACTATTCCAATACTTGACCTATAAAGCTATAATATTCAAAATAATTCTAATATCTTATGGCATGAAAGATGTTTTTATAAGTTGGAAAGTTACGGTTGCCGAGACAAGCTGCACCCGATCGGGCAGTCACGTGACTTCTATAATTGATATGGAGTGCCACGTGACCTCTCAAAAGCTGTTCCGTGTAATTGACCCTCATGATGTGATCGTGGTACATCAAATTTCTGATTATGTCTGCAACTTTATTGGACGGCGGACGCGTTAGGACACACAGCTGTTATCAACGGTCAAATTTGTCCTCGAGAACCCAATCCGTATGATCAGCACTTTAAAAGCTAAATGGTTTTTTTTCTGTCAGCAGTTTACTGATAGACAAGTCAATTAATTGCTTCGATACGTTAATTTGGACATGTTTATTGGAACATGTTATTTTGGGTGCTCCATTCTGCCAAGGTCACAGTTTTACAACATCGTGCCAATGTGCCATGGGTACATACCAACAGTTTGTCATACATCGTCTGAAACTATCAGAAACTGTCGCGGATTTTACGCATTTCAGCCCTTGCGAGATGCAGCTCGTCTTTGTCTCACGCTGTGACCCATTTTTAAATAATTTAAAATTTTTTTGAAAATTTGAATTTTTTCGAAATAAGCCCCTCCACACCCGCCAGCGGGGGGGCCGCCACTACGCAGCAGCAGGGCTAGTAGCAGCAGGGCTAGCAAGCTCGTCTCACTCAAAGTCAAGCATAGGCTATCCACGACTAGAACGATATTTCCAATGGATCACATTATAAAAAATGGATCACACTATAAAAAAAATAGTTTGTGAACTGACCCCCATGGGAGTGATTTGTCAGTGCTATGAGATCCCCATTCATGAGTAATCTAGAAACGTGTAAGATTCTCTTCGAGGGTCAATTTCTTGCAAAACGATTTCGGACAACAGCCCGTTTCGGACATAAGTCTATTTGAGACTAGAGTCCACTAGAATCTGTGTATGGTGGACTTGACACCATAAAACACAGTGTTCGCTTTACACCATAATGTTAATTCTAATTTAAATTCTACCATGTGACATGCGCGCGCGGCTGTAATAACATATTTGATTCTATCAACGCGCCGTTCGCCCAATCTTGAATCGCTCTGGAGATTGCGCCGACCTGTATAATTTTGAAATGTTCCCATTTTACCAGAAGTGTCTCAAAAGTTTTGCTACCTCAAAATTCTTATTCAACGGCAGTTTGAAAAGTTATCATTTAACCTTGCCCCTGTTTCTTTAGTGTGGTAAAATTTTACCATAGGACCATTGAGCATATAACTTCAATTCAACTTAACGTTAAACATGCTTTCTAGAGATAACCTATAACATAAGTAACATAAGTATAAGTGAAAACTGTAAAGTTTTTCGTAAATCGTTTACTGCAACTGAAAGTTTTAAAACACATCTGTTAGTCGATAGGAAGTGCTGCATTACATTGTGGTTAAGGCTACGATTGGTAGTATTTTAGCTTGCTGTTAACATTCCCTCATTTTACCTTTCTGTTATTTTCGATTTCCATTTAAAAGTTTAAAGACCGTTAAAGATCGTTTTTGCTGTGATTGCTTTTTGTATTGAGGAATAACTTAAAGATTCCGGTAAATTAACGCTTTTACTTAAGATTGAAGATAGCGTAGTGCTAATAAAAATTGTCGGAAGGTTATTCTTGTTGTTTTGAAGTTTAACTCTTACAATGAACGGTTACTGTAATCACTTTTTGAATCCATTTATTTTCATGAACTGATATTGCAAAACAGTTATAAATCACACATGAATCCATTTATTTTAATGTACTGATATTGCAAAATAGTTATAAATCACACACTCGACAAATATTTTTGATTTCAATATCGGGTAAAACGAATAAGCTCAGATTTTGTACAGTTGAGTAATACTAAACCATTATTTGGGGGAGCTACTGCGTTTGGTAACTATAAATTTTAGAACTTTGTGTTGAATTGGTTTAGTATGACAGGTCACATGCTAAGTGATGCAAGTAAAAACAGAATGATCCTAAAGACAGTAAGTTACCAGAAACTTCTGCCGTCAATAGAGCTCACAAGATATGTACTGTTTACAACAAATTTGGCGGACTGCTGACTGTGTGCGGAGTTGAGTAATTTATACCGAACAATTCTTGTTTATTCTTACATAATCAGGGACAGCACGCCATGAAACCAGGTTCATTCTCATACTCACAGGCATGTAAATTTGTTGGACAGCCTTGTGCTACTGTCCTAGTGGAATATTGGAACTGATCATTGTCATTAGGATTGTGCGCCGAAAATTTTACGAATTTTCGAAATTTGACTTTGTCGGTTTGTCACAGCCATGACTTTTGAGGTAGAGTAAAAATATTTCACACACCACTAGTTCAGACTTTGGACTATTGATTCATCACATGGTGGTTACATTTAGCCGAGGTCAAATTGAGGCTAACAGCATGTCTTTAAAGGTGGGTTTGCGACGTGATTATCATTGCTTTATAAGTAAAATATAAAGTGGGTGGCATGTCAGTTTGAACCTCTTGATCATTGCGATTTAGAATCTGAAGAAAAGAGGGAAGATTTCTCATTATGAGAGGGCAA
>JH152806.1:306932-321599 GCA_000226015.1 Mnemiopsis leidyi | reverse complement strand
TAGTTTGGGTATTCCGAATTATCGCGACTGAATAGTGGTTTTAAAGGTTTGTCGTTTTTATGGTTCAATTATGGGCGATTTCACTTTTAAAAAGATGGGAAACGACGAAACGAAGTGTTTGGCTGAGTAGAAGCCTAGCCGGCGAATTTTTTCTCATATAAGTATTTTGTTCAATTTTCCTGAACTTGCAAAACTTAGATTTTGCAAAATATCCCTAAGATAGAATTCTTAAGAATTGGGTGACAAATATCGTTACTAAATAATATTTTATTTCGATTTTTCTTTATATTACAGATGCAAATAACGTTATCGGAAACACAAATTTGTGAGTATGGTCCGGCCCTCGTGCCATCCAAGGCATTCCACTGTAACGTCCTTTCAACTTTTCAATTAGCTAACCTGTGACCAATTTGCGTTCTAAGGGAAGCTACTTACCACAAAACCGGAGCCAGGAAAAGTTTAATTAAAACCGTCTGGGAAGTCTTGTGTGGCTATAAATTACAATTGTTAGACTCCGTGTTCATACTTAATAATGTAGCTTTCCAAACTTCACGACTTTACTCTAGACTCTGCAATCTAGGTGTCTGTGTAGTTCACTCTATAGTTCACTGTGTAGTACACTGTAGCAACTTTGGCACTCTTTATCCAACTTGAAATAGATTCGGAGAAAATATACGTTAGTCTAAGCTATTCTAATTAATATAAATATATTTTATGAAGGAGCACATGTTTTGCAGCTGAGCCGAGCGAATTTGATGTCGATAATTATACGATGGCAGTTTTAACCACGGTAGATCGCTTATGGTGGAAATTACAATTCTTTTCTCTAGAAGTGCACTCTTTCTCTGGTACTCTGGTACTTTGGTACTGAGGCGCGAGCGGAGATCCTATTAACTTATTAATCAACCCTCAGTATCTTTACTTGCTAATCTTACAAATTTGATGGTACAACAGCAGCTGATGTAAACAGGGGTAATAAAGCAAATTCGTCAAGTTAGGTGCACACGTTAATATCATGTCTGTATATTAGTGTATTATCAACACAATCTTATATTGCCTGCCCCGGCCATGGGTAAACACTGATTGTCACTGGAAGCTGTGATCATCATTAGACGCTGCGAACCTTGTTCTAGCGCTTCAGTACCGTTCGTTCCTTACCCTACATTACCGTCACATGTATTTGGCCATCGATAATATACACCTAATACGTGTTACAATATATAATACGTTTTCCTAGAGTTTCCCGAAGATTTCACAATAACACAACAATAGCTCAATCTAACTGAACTAAACATTTGTGTGCAATTTTTCGCCCGATTTAAACACAATGAAATATCTTCAAACGTGCTTGCTCCTTTAGAAACGCACTCGTTGCTTTCTCCTTTATTAGAAACCTTACAACAAGAGACACCCTCCCCTACACACACGCTTGTAGTTGCCGAAAGCGGTAGGAGTCTAACTTGGGGACAGGACACTATAAAGATTTGTGTACGGTTTCTCTCTCAGTGTGGCTGTCGTTCTGCCCTGATTTGTCTCAACTTTTAGCATATTTCATGTTAACGTCACCTTCTTTTGGTTTAAAGGAGCTCGTGTCACTTAAAACTTGATTTTAGCCTGATTCCCGTGTCCGGTTAAGCAGGTAATTTGTTCTCGTTCATTTATCATCATTAGCTGAAAAATCGAGCAGGGGAAGAGTAATTTGTCCACTTTCAGTAGAACCATTAGATTTACGAGATTACCTTCAACAGGAGGAATCTAGTTAAGTATTAATCCCCGATGTGCTTGTGCTTGCTCCTTTCCAATAACGTATAGAATTGTTTGCCTTAGTACATTGCTACGTGAAGCAAACTAAACGTAGTCTTATACTAGTCGCCAGGTTTTTACCACCAGCCAATACTTTTATTTAGCCACTCAGCTTTACGAAAACTTGACGCACGTACCTTACGAAACGAACTTGTCTATCTAAATTTTTGCAATTCTGCATAAACATGCCCCCGGTCACGCCCTCGTTGATGCTTCGAGATGGTAGCCTTTCTTTAAACATTTAAATTGCTAATTTCAATACATAGTGAAGGATAGATGAACTTTCTCGCTTTTCTTCAAATATCTAAATTGATAGTTTCACTGAAATTTTTTTATCTCAAAATTTAGAATAAGGGGTCGTTCACATATGATGTCATCACCTAGAGGGGGGAGGGGGTTTCCAAATGATGACGATTGATGACGGGGGAGGGGGGGTTTGGCCAATGATGATGTCATTAAAAATTTCTAGGATTTAATAATTAAGGTTACCTGAACTCTCAAGTTTCTCCTTAGACAGGGACTCAGGGATACACGGATCGAGCAGCATTATCCTCTCGACATGCGGGTTAGGTCTGGACAGTATACCTTCCTTATTCACTGTACACAGCACCTGCGTGGTTGGGTTATTAGACTAGGGATGGGGGCAATTTTCATTTTCATGTAGGGAGGTATCCAAATTTCAAAACCATCCTGTATATACACAGTAATATAACCTCAGAAGGAATTTCTGCTGGAAAACTGGAGAGATTTAGTAACTGCGTGGCAATTTTTCCCGTATATTGCCGTTTGGCAAGATTGTTTTGATACGTTTTGTGCAAGTGCACAAAAAGTACAAAACAAGGGTTGGCGTTCGACAGCGAAAATCGGGATATTGTGGAATAGTAGCACAATAAGTGTCCGTACCTACGTACGTCCGTACGTCCGCGCGCACGCTCCTTCATCATACTTCACAATCATGTATACGTATACCGTATACGATTATAGATTTTAACTGGGAAAGGTTCAGACAGATATCAAACCTCAAAAATCAACTTAACAAAGAAAGAACAACCTAATTTTTGTAGACAAACCAGTATTCTCACAAGCACAGACATTTAAGAAATTTGTAAAAAGTAGGATATTTCTGACGTAGAGTTGGTGGTTGCTTTAGAATTGGAGCGCCCGTCTGAGATCTTACCGACTGAGATCTTACCGACTGAGATCTTACCGTCTGAGATCTAACCGTCTCAGATCTAACCGTCTCAGATCTAACCGTCTCAGATCTAACCGTCTCAGATCTAACCGTCTCAGATCTAACCGTCTCAGATCTAACCGTCTCAGATCTAACCGTCTCAGATCTAACCGTCTCAGATCTAACTGTCTGAGATCTAACTGTCTCAGATCTAACTGTCTCAGATATTACCGTCTCAGATCTAACCAATCGGTGGCCTTGAAGGACACGTCAACGATCTACGTCTCACCCCATAAGTCCTCAAACAACAGGTTTTTAATGGGGATATTTGACAGTTCCAATCCGTCAACCATCAAATTTGTGACGATCTTGATCGCAAACGCACTTTTTATTCCATAGATTGTCTACACGATGGCAAATTCCACTTGCCTTCAACAATATCCATAGGCCCATTAACCCCATAGAAAAGTATTATCGAATAGTATCTTATCTTATAATTATCAGAGTATAATTATTAAAGCACTAAAGTTTTCTGCACATCACCTCTACACAAATGTAGTTTATCTGATACGTCTAGATCTGACCACAAATGATCCGTTTGCTTCCAGTTATGGTCCGTCTATGTCTTAATCTGCTCCCTTACAAACTTGATTGTCCATCGGTGCCTTTTGATTAAGTAAATTTGATCCTTTTCAATGTCGAGTAATTATATGCTCAGATCATTTCTGAATGGTGTTGATATATTAAACCAAAACTTTTGAGTTTTGCAGTTAATCGTCCTTGGTAATATGGTAGTGGTTGGGGAAAGGGGTAGCATCTTAGTTTCGCCTATAACCTTTTCAAATTTCCGAAAAATTAACTTTCATATCGGGAACTTGAGTTAAGAGTCTCTCCAAATTATCTCCGCCTCTGATAATTTTGGAGTATGAATGGTTCAAATCCTGACTTTCCCGATGGGGACCCTTATATCGGAACGGGTTGCCCCCCCCCCCCTTACTTAAAGCGAAAACATCGAGAAAAATGTCATATCAGTGCAAAACATGAGCTGGGTATTGTTAAGGAGTTCTCTACGGTGATATTTATCGTGCTTAGGTCGGCCAATATTTGTGTTCCTCTAACTCTCTAATTCTTAAGCAGCTGAAAAGGCTAAAACCAAGAAAACAAATTCATTTAAGATTTTAAGTCGATTTATCTTGTTACATTGCTAGATTTGCAGTAGCCATGCTAACCAAACGCAGAAAAATTGTCAGAGAGGCTAAGTATCCTCACTAGTCACTAGTAATAGGCAGCGGGAAATGAACTGAACAAATGAGGTTAATAAGTCTGATGAGTCTAATCACAGCGATAGTCATTAGTAAATAGGTGTGCTCGCTTACTTAATGAAAGGTTGTTTGATATTTCTCTCTGGCAGTGCAACTTCTTAACTTAAGGGAGTTTCTTAAGTTGCAGTATTCTAGATAGTTTAATACTCTTGTAAGTTTACTAGTTTAGTTACCATATTCTTGTTATCTTAGTTAAAAAATTCTAGAAACATTACCTGTTTCACCGATGTGATTGATTTGAAAAGTGCTTAAGCAGAATTTTTTAAATTTTTTGTATGGATAAGCCCTCATAATTTCTGAGTGAAGCGAGTGATACAAACAACTTTGAGTAAACTCATGCTGATCACAACATTAGGTACAAGGAGGTGGGTAACTAAACGTTAGTAAGCTCTTCTTGCAATGCACAAACCCGTCTATAAAAGTCTTCTACTCGTCATCGAGTGATACAGACTTTCGCAAGTTTTTTGCATGGTCTGAAATCATAGACAAGCTAATTGTAGCAAAAATCCCGAAAATTTCTTAATCTTGCAAGCTGCTAAGATTTTGTTAAATTTGGTAACCCGGGTCATTTACACATGCTAAGGACATGCAAATGGAGCCATACGATGGGTTTTTAGCTAACTTTGTCCTCATAATTTTCATTATTGTACGAGTCTCGCTTTTAGGTAAATATTCTATCTGAACACATGTTTTTATTGTTATATCATTATGTCTCTCTCTTAAAAAGCCACTAAACATTCAATAAAGAAACGAGAAACTTCTTAACAGATCAACTGAAGCCTACATTTAATCAAGCGCCTGACTCTCTCAAATATGGCAGTTTCCTAAAACCTTATATAATAATTTAGACAAAGCGATCGATACATTAAACGGTAATCATGAGTTATTGAGTTCTTCAGCGTATAAACGCTAGCCACAGATGTATCATACTTACAATAGCCATTAGCTCACCAGGCACAAGATTCCTAAATTCTCAGCCACGATGCGACAAGATGTTTTATATGAACGTTTAAATAGTTAAGTGGTAAGTGTGTTATGTGCCATTTAATATTTTTGAGGCGACCTTTATCCGCTCGGCTCCTAATTCAAATAGTTATTGCGTTGTGTAGCGTCGTTCGATACTTATGAAGTGAGATTTATCGAGGTTGTTCCTAGTCAGTAGTGTCGAGGCGAGGCGGGCTAGTTTATATGAAATATTGATGTTGCTCAGTGGGGTGAGGAGTTCCTCAACATATCACCAACATGAACGCAGCTTCAATTTCATATAATGTAAAGGTTGCACTAAAGATTGGACTGCTCGGAGCCCCTTAGCTTCCATTCCTTGTTTAACCTGCCATACAGCAAGGTACTTTAACATTTCCGTGGGTTTGATTTAATTAACCCTCCGACGACTGAGAAGGTCTAATCGTTCATTTAACGGTCCCAGTAAAGAGGATTCAGAAAACTTCTCTAGAACTTTTTCATCATTACGACATGCGTCAACAGTAGAAACCTACTAGCTCAATGGTATGACTGAATACGTTAAATATCGGTCTCGTATTTAACGTATTCAGATAGGTGGTGGCTAATAACTAATAGTAAGTTATGTTACTTCCTGTAAACAGGAAAACAAGGCTATTAGAGGGATAGAGCCACGTGCAAGATTACTAGTTTATAACTGACCACATAGGTGCAAACAAGTTTTTCACTGGTAGGACGATTGCGGTGGTGACTGACCACCAGACACCATGTACCTTGTGTTGAAGTAGTTTGCGTGTTATAAGCCGACGTTATTGTTGTGTCGCTGTAGAACTAGAGAAGTTTCGGCGCTGATCAGAAATTATGGCCGCACTTGACTCATCCGTCAAGTAAATTGCAAAAAAGGTTTATTAAATTTTTTTGAATAACTAGAATATAAGTTCGCATTAATGAAAAACTCTAAAAACTATTTATCAATTTTGGGAATTTTAGGGTTCCTATTAATATTTCTAGATATAGAATTTTGTTAATTTTCGACTTTTACAGTTGCATTTTACAGTAATATCTTTAAATGTACAACGTGTTTACCTTTAAATGCATCTTGGAATGATTTTCAAATGTTTTTTGACCAAATTGGTGAAGTTCAATTATAACTCAAAAAACTCTATACCGAATTTGGGAATTTTAGGGTGATATTGAGTTTTTTAGACATAGTATTTTGAATTATTTTAGACTTTTTTAGTCGCATATCACAGAAATATTTTTAAATTCATTGCATGGTATTATATGTTTACGACAAAATGCCTCTTAGAATGATTTTAATATGTTTTTTTTGATGATATATGATATATATGATATATATGTTTTTTTGATCAAGTTGGGAAAATTTAGACAAAACCCGTCTCTCACAAGCAAGTTGGTAGTTTAATTTCCTTAATTTTTCTGAAGAAATAGCTACGGTATAGAACTAAAATAATACGAAGGCATTTAAAACATTAATTTGGCACTGAAGTATGAAATTAAGGTCTTTAAATCAATTGGAAATCGAACGTCACGTAACCCAAATATGCTCAGAGCAAACATAACGTGTTCAAATTAGCTAGGCACTGGCGCATGCGTTAACATGGAGTCACGAGCAGTCGTACGATTGTTCCCAACTACACAATGACCCATTGACCCACGTGTCAAGATGTTTCATTTGACCGATTAAGTAGTTATTGCGTTGTATGGCGTCGTTTGATACTTATGAAGCGAGCTTTATCGAGGTTGTTCCTAGTCAGTAGTGTTGAGGTGAGGCGGGCTAGTTTACATGAAATATTGATGTTGCCCAGTGGGGTGATGAGTTCCTCAACATATTACCAACATGAATGCAGCTTCAATTTTATATAAGGTACTTAAACATTTCCGTGGGTTTGCTTTCATTAACCCTCCGATGATTAAAGATGGTTACCCTTCTTCATTCTAAATCGCAAATCGCAGTATCGATGAATCATCTGATCTCCATCATTTCGGTATGCAACTTTAGGACAGTGTGCTATTGAACTATTCTAGTTGATGGTAGCCCAAGATTCATAGTATTTCTGTAGAAACAGGGGCTGTTAGGTAGAGTTTAATACTCAAAAAAAGGAGACGTTTTGAAACCTCATTTTGAAACTTAGGTAGTGCTTTAAACCTCAAACTTAGGTAGTATCTTAAACCTCAAACCAAGGAGGTGTTTCAAACCTCAACCTCAAACTTAGGTAGTGTTTTAAACCTCAAACTTAGGTGGTGTTTCAAAACTCAAACTTAGGTAGTGTTTTAAACCTCAAACTTAGGTGGTGTTTCAAACCTCAAACTTAGGTAGTGTTTCAAACCTCAAACTTACGTGGTGCTTTAAACCTCAAACTAAGGAGGTGTTTTAAATCTCAAACTTAGGTAGTGTTTCAAACCTCAAACTAAGGAAGTAAGGAGGTGTTTTAAACCTCAAACTTAGGTGGTGTTTCAAACCTCAAACTTCCTAACACCGTGTGATAACAACCATTTTGGATCCATTGTGGTTTGATGACTTATAAATCATGATACTTAGATACATACTACTTCAGTGTGGCCGCACTCAACCATATGGAGCCAGAAACTGGAAATGTTGCAAAATTATAGTAGACTCAGAAAATTGTACATATAATAATAGCATTGTTAACTTTGTTGGGGGAACCTGCTCTTTCTACAATATAAGTTAAATCCTTACTTGTTAACTTTGCAATAACTGTTATGTTCGTAGATCAACAAGACTACTCAAAACCAGAGTTTAAAAACACCGTAGATCATTCTATAAATTATGCGATTACACAGAAAGTGATTTAGATTCTGATGAGTTTGCATTTGGGTACCATCTTTTCTACGAACACTTGTTGAAAAATTAAAGTGAATTTGATTTATCCTACCATATTGCAGTCCTTGATTTTTGTAGTCCCCGCCTTTAAGATGTTAGGAACATAAATTCATTCATTTTAATTCCTTAAAACTTAATGGCTTAATCATTCATAATCCTTTTGCAGTACTCATTTTTTCCTTATACTTTTAACATTCTTTTTTGAGTCTTGTTTTAACAAAAATATTTTTATAGGACTACTAATGACGAACTTGCTTCAAAAGTACTATAGAGTATAGACCCTCTGTACAGATGTGTTAATCTCTCATTTTTGTACAACAACTTGTTTCGTCTGACTGCCTCCGGGAAATCATAATATCAGTGATATAATTTAGACGAACCAATTGTTACAATAATCGTTAATCCTTATAAGTATTGCAGCTAATCTCATACTTATTGACCACGTGCAGGTTCTTTCCGTGACTATAAATCCACGTGCCAGATTACCAAATTCTTGCTGACCACGCGACAATATAGGTCATTTGAACGTTTTAAAGTAGTTATTGTGTTATGTGGCGCCATGCGATATTGTTAAGGCGACCTTTATCAAGATTGCTTTGAGTTATTCGTGTGTAATTTACACTATTTTCATATATAATGTAAATTTAACCGTTATACATATCTATTTAAAAATAAATATCTTGCAACACGAATTTCGTAATTTCCGTAACTTGAAATGAGGCCCCAATATATTTCTATATATTATTTCCTTGAGGTGAAACGGTCCGTTTTGCCTTTTTATCGGGACATGGACAAACTTTCTAAAAAAATCTTAATCTTGACAATCGAAATTTTCTGAAACATTCTGTTGATGGACACCTTATTATTTTTTTCAAGATGGTTTTTAATAACTCTGAACTCTATTTCTTTTCGCCTATTTGGTACTTTTGTCCTCGCTCTAGCACCTTCTCTTCAACTTTTTTCTGTTTTTTAATTATGAATGTCCGGATCAAAGGAGAGTAGTTGTATTTATAAGAAAAGCAAATTGTTCTCTGGCAATTGTTGCTCTTTTTTACTAGATAGTTAATCAACGTCAAAGAATTAATTCTAATAAAAAACTCAAAAAGTCATATTGTAGAGCGTTGGTATGGTGTTTCATATCTGACTTTAAAAGCGTAGCTTATGCTTTCGATAGTTAATTGGTCTCAGGTCTTATCTAACTTTTCCTCGGTCCATCACTGTCTGTTGATCAAAAACTTTTCCCATAAATACCGCTCGTTTTTACCTGAGTAATGTGTATACCAATCACCAACTGATAGAGTGATAGACATTATCAAACTTTTGACCATGATCAATGATCATGGCATAAATCCAAATTTTCTTTGTTCACAATGGTGGACTCAAAATTAGGCTATGAAATTTGACCATAAATGCCCATTTTGACCACGACCAAAGGGAAAATTCCCGGGTGTCTGTGTTGATGGTAAAGTCTTTTAACTTTTGAAAAATGGTAAACCCCAATTTGGAAACAGATTTGTGCACGTTTTTTTGTTAACAATGTGTGAGGAAAATGTCGCCTTTTAACGTCGACCATGGGGAATGTCGTGGGGATGTCAGTATCCATGGTCAAATTTTTCGATCATTGACCATGGGTCAAACCGAGAATTTTGGCGCGTTTTTGTAAAAAAATTTCAAATGGCCATTATTCAAAAGTAATTTTTAAAACCCGTAACAATTTATTGTAGGTTAAGGGTTTTTGATCTTAAAAATATTGAGATTTAACCTTGAACGAAAACGTAAGAAGGTTTGAAAAAGTAATAATACTGCAACAGGGTCTTAGAAGAAATTGCGTTGCAATAAATATATTGAATTACTGATTATGCACAGAATTAGCTCTCAGTCTATCTTAAATGGAATAACGCCTTTGTCTGGTATTGATTAAATAAAGAAATGGAGCCAATAACTACGATTGTGCTAAATGAGCGGGGTTAATTTGGAGTTTCCAGTCCGTAGTGTGTCCTATTAGCCGGTTTTGTTCGTGTCTGTTAGGCACTTAATGGGAACATAAACGGGCAGCACCACTCCAACCAAGCGCTCAACGAAATTTTATTTGTATTGTCGCAGTATTTTGTTATGCTAGACACCATTTGATAAAACGTCAGCAACATCGCCATTCAATGGGATCTCTTGCTTGTATGCAGTCCACCTTATGCAGGTTCCGTGCAAGTTTGATGATCGGTTAATACAGTTTAAAAGTACTATTCAATAAAATCACAGTAAGTAATTTGGTATAATAATGTTAGTAAATATAAATATCCATTTGCATTTTAAACTTAATCTACGTTTATCAAAGGAAATGTGTGCTTTTAGAGTTCGCAGAATTGCACTAATCTCCATTATCCACATACTCATATATAATTCAGATTTGATTCTGGGAGATGCAAGAGTCTCTAGAGCTCCATGTAGCCCGACACAATGAGAAGAGGATCTACTTTTTTGGAAATTCGCCTTCGATTTGGTTCCAAAGAACTTATTTTTAAACTTTTTGACTCGCCCGTGCTTTTACAAGCTCATTGATGTCTTTCATGGGTGTGTTTCCATTTAAATCAGATGCCCGACTTCACGTTGATCAATTGACAAAGAGAAATCTTGACATTTGAGAATGTGCACTTGTTAGGTATTCGCAACAGTTGGTTTGGGGAAGTGATAGAATTAGGGGAATTTGATTGACGTCAACACACGAATAGGGCAGGTGAAAGTTAATTACTTTTGAAGAGTGGCAACTAATTGTTTAAGCATATTTTTTCTTCTTCTTCCTAGGGGATGCGGCCTTTGAGAAAAAATAGAACAGCTGTAAGATAAGGCGAGGGCAGCCTTGTGCTCTCCAAGGTCATATATTTTCGTCAAATTTTTGGTGAGTACCGATTGTTCCAAGTTACACCAAGAACTGCACCTGCTTTATAAGGTCTCAGGGGGACGCTAGATTTTCATCTCTCCAATTCTAAAGTCAAAGAAGCTTCTCTGCTAATGCTAGAAGCAGATATACTGTAAATACTATTTCTGACGAAAATACCGCTAATGGAATTCCGCGGCAGCAACAGTGAAAATATTGGCCATAAAAGAATTTTATTTTAACTTGTGTGACGATACCGGCGGCTGTAGATATGTACTGGTTTTCGGTTGAGAAAACTTAAAACTCGCCACTGTTTTGCATCTTTTGAAGCTTTTGAATATTTTTCTCATTGAGCTTACCATAGACTGAATCGCAATAGCCAATAAAACCAAGAATATTAGAGTGTACCATTTGCACCTTTAATCCAAGAGATAGGTAGCTTAGATCCAATCTTGCATAAGTCCCTTTGATTCATGTAGCAACTGACTTATTTGACTTATGGCCGCTTCAATGTCCGAGTATTGATGCGCTGTCTCCACAGAAGCCTATCTGCCATAAGTCTCCCAATTTCCCCAGCCAGACCAGTATCCCTCCGCAGGTTGTCATCGTATGTTATTGCTAGCCTTCCTCTGCCACTAGTCCCATGTGTAGGCTCCCAGAGTAATAGACAACTAGCAACAAGCTCATGGTGCCGGTGTACGTGGCCGGATAACTGCATCTTCATGGTTGACCGAAGAAGATCTCCATACACTTCTTGGTTGATCTTGTGCAGCTTCCAGTCGATGTTAAGAGCCGTCCTTAGCATCCTAGTGTAACATCCATCAATGCGTTTTTTCGGTGACTCTGTGAGTGTCGACGCCTCAGAGCCATACAGCAATATGGACTCCACTGTAGCAACAAAAGTCTGATCTTCAGACTCTTCCTTAGGTTAGACTTCCAGATCTTCTTGAGCTTGTGGCAGGCTGCCCAAGCTTTGCCATTTTCTTACCATAAAGTATCTTTCGGTTGTCGCTATCCATGATCGAAGGTATAGTAAGTCTTGAACGTGTTCCAGTGCGATGCCAGTGCTACCGGTGAGGGTGCATTCTTTCACTGGGGTGTTAAGTGAGATGAACTTTGTCTTGGAGTCGTTCATAGCCAATCCAACACTAAGTGCTGCTGACTCAAGCCTGTCCAGGAGTAGTTTTGCCTCGTCAATTGTGTCTGTGATAAGAGCAACATCATCAGAAAACTCAACATCAGCGAGCTCTTCAGCTCCCACTCTTCTACTCGTGCAGGTTTGTTAGTAAACCCAGAGTCTGGAACATCATCAATGGCTACAGTCATAATGTAACCAACCACTAATAGGATGTATTGCACTTATAGGAATGTCGCTTTTAGGACTAGGGGTGGTTGACCAAGTGTTCCGGAGAAGTGCTTTTTCCAGTTCTTCAAATCTTCAAGCGTTCTGCCGAGCTACTCCCCTCTATAATAAGCCCGCAGCTAGATCTCGTCCTGCCAGTTATATCGTTGAGAAGATTCCAGCTTTCTTTGTTCTTACAGCAATCAGCAGTTTCCTCAACCTTCTTGATTTTCCCTCTCAAGATTTCCTCCTGCCCCTAAGCGTAGCAGGTCTTGAGTAGGTCCTTTTTGGTGGCGACTACCTCCCTTCTTTCCTCACAGGGCTCTTGGTGGTACTTATCCTTGGCCAAGAACAGCTGTGTTCTAGCTGAGTCAATCCTTGGGTCACTTGTAGGGTCAATTTGCTTTTGACGAGTCTTTTTAGGTAGAAGCTGCATGTTCCTGGCGTCAGTGGATTTTACGAACTTCCATAGCTTACAGTGGCCTCATCATCCTCTTCCACTAAACAGGAGAACCTGTTATGAACTTCCATAGCATATCTGCTGTGTAGTTCAGCATCCACTTTTAGGGTACTGTAGTCATAGTGAACTCTCTTAGGAGTTCTTTTACCGCTACTGAAGCTCACTTAAACCTTACTAACACCGACTCTGTGATCGGATCCTAGAGACTGGACAGTGTTATAATCTTCTGTGTTCTTCAGAGTTCTTCCACTTCCGCCTGATAACGATGTAATCAATCTGACCTTTGTTGAGAGTGCCGTCAGACAAGAAAGTTTACAATTTGTTCTTCTTTTTCCTGAAGCGGAAGTTTGTTATCTCCATATCACACTCCAGTGCTGTGTCTATCAGCAAATTACCGTTTCGGTTTGTGTGAGAGTGGAAGTACCAACGAGGATCATCATCACTCTCCTTTTCAAGTCGAGCGTTCATATCTCCAAATTTGGTTATCAGCAGATGGTGTGCTGGCACATCTGCCATGGCCTGCCTAAGGGTGTTGTGGAATTTCTCTGCTTCTTCACCTGGAGCTGCTTCAGTTGGACTGTATGCTGTGATAGTTGTAAGTCTAGGGTTTCCGTTGAAGGAGATAGCGAGCATTCTTGACCCATATGGCTTTATGGGGCTGATTGCCTCAAAGCCCTACTTGTTAAGATTAATCCTACACCTCCAGTAGCCGCTCCTGTCCCGTTCCGCCAAGCTGATATAGTGACAAGTGTAACCCCTTTCTTGAATTTGTAGGGGGGTTGGTAGACATATATAGATACGAGTTTGATGTTTGAAGAAGCTTTCAATAAACATGTGTTAATCGTCGTCAGCTAGAGGTGAAGAGTGAAGTGAGCTTTAAATATGGAGTGGGGTGGTGTCAGGCTTGTGAGGGCTCATGAAGAGGGGGTGTGAACGCTTTCTTGAAATTCTCGATCCTAATTGGCTCAAGCAAACTTGAGACACTGCATTTATTTGCGCACCAAGGTTCATCTGATGATCAAATAAAAAACTCAGATTCTTAGCTTTATCCAATGGCTTCAAATCAGTTCCAGCAACTCTCAATGATGTTATGGGGCTAACGTAAGGACCTATTTTAATGAAATCGGTTTTGTCTTCGTTCAGTTTAAGGAAATTTGCAGCCATCCACTTCTTCACTGTCAATAAATGTATAAAACTGTTCATGTGCAACTCTTTTCAGGATTTTTGACAGGTAAGTAAGGTTACTAATAGGCCTGTAGTTCGTCAGTTCGTCAACATCTAGAGATGGCATTTTAAGACCTGGTCTAATAGAGGCTTCTTTCAGAGAAGGGAACTTTCCTTTTCGTAATGATTCATTAACGATGTAATGCACAACTGGTAAAAGTTCTGATAGACTCCAAGGTACTAGACTTATTTGGAAGTGCCTTGATAATTGATTCTAGCTTTTCCTCTGAGATTTAGATGAGTCAGATAAGCATTACCATTGAATATCAAATGGACAAAATACTTAGAGAAATACTCTGAGATTGTTACATACGCCACGCAACATAGATCATCGACATGGTAATGGTGGCGCGACTATGTGTTAAATTGCTTTGTGACATGAACAACGCCATCTACCTACCCAGCTACAACCCTATCCCAATATCCGACTACTTTTAATTATCTACTTTACACTTTAAATCATCTACTTTAGAGATGGAAAAATTTACATTGCATGAATAAAACTCAACCGTTTCCAATTGAATCATGCTGAAAATTGGCACGAATTTCATTTATACCTTTGTTAAGCAGCTGTAAAAATTTCAACGAAAAACTAATATAAGTTGACTCAATGGCACCTGTCCAAAGTTGCCAAGTCCCAAAAATTT
>JH152806.1:295735-306922 GCA_000226015.1 Mnemiopsis leidyi | reverse complement strand
CAAATTTTTCAAAGTTAGTTAACATAAAAAAATAAATTTTTGGGAGTTGGCAACTTTGGACAGGTGCCATTGAGTCAACTTTTATTAGTTTTTCGTGAAATTTTTACAGCTGCTTAACAAAGGTATAAATAAAATTCGTGCAAATTTTCAGCATGATTCAATTAGAAACGGCTAAGTTTTATTCATGCAATGTAAATTTCCAAAAATTTCCCAATTCTCGGAAAAATTTTCTTTTTGCGATTTTTAAAAATGCGTCATCTTAGAATAAAAAAATAAGTGGTGAAATTGATGCCCATTAGGGTGCTTTAGGTTACTGTACAGTCCGTTGGTCTAGCTAAATTTTTACAATTCCCCCTTAATATTGTCTATTATATAAACTGAGTGTCACTGACAGTGTAGTCTGATTACCACACTATAACTACCGGTTCAGCTGGCTGTCGCAAACCTAGGAAGAGTTCGGAGAAGAGAGTGGTAAAGAGGATAGATGTAGGAGAACTGGTAGAGAGAATAGAAAAGGAGGAGTTCGGAGAAGAGAGTGGTAAAGAGGATAGATGTAGAAGAACTGGTAGAGAGAATAGAAAGGAGGAGTTCGGAGAAGAGAGTGGTAAAGAGGATAGATGTAGAAGAACTGGTAGAGAGAATAGAAAAGGAGGAGTTCGGAGAAGAGAGTGGTAAAGAGGATAGATATAGGAGAACTGGTAGAGAGAATAGAAAAGACAAGATAGAGTTGAAGAGATTTAGAATACAGCCAGAGAAGAGATGATGAGGATGCCACGGCAGAGAGATGAGGAGAAGGCGAAAGGGTCTAAAGGCCCAGAAGAGCTAGAAGTGAGCTATTGAAAAGCAATTTTTTACTGAAAAGTGAAACTGTTTCAGAATATGCAGCAATGTTTTACGAAGTATGGATAAGTTCCACAAAATGTGTCGGTTTTTTGAATACTATCATTTCATAATGGTATCAATGAGCGAAATTACAATTTCCTATTTAGATGTTGTCTCTGATGTTCCTTATTTAGAAAACTAGGTATGCTCCGAGTATAACATGCAATCAAAGATAAAGGGACTGTTGGTGTTTGTGACCTATGCCTCTGTTTTTCATCACCATGCTTCAGGTATTTTCCTCCTGATTGCTGTGCAATATATTGTATTAAAATTTCATTTCTTCTCATTTTGTAACCAGGCAACAGTCAGAAATCAGATTCTTTTCATCTTATTCAAGGCATTTCAATTTTATCTAATAGTCACATTTCTTTGTACAGACTTACTTATGCAGTATATCCACAAGGAGAAGACGAGATAAAGTGGAGAGAGGACGGAAAATGTTCCCTCTTCAACCCCCTCCCTGACGGGTCAGCAGCCGAGTGTAACCCCTCAGGGGACAGCCCCTGCTGCGATAACGGATACTACGGTATAACAGCCCAGTGTGGAAACTCCCCAGAATACTGTTCCTGTCCCCTGTGTCTAGACTTCCGTGCCGTGGAGGAGCTGAGGAGGTCAGGAGAGGAGTGTATGGTGGTGGAGGTCGGGGGTTTCCTCAAGATCAGGTGTGTAAAGGACACAATGTTCGGGGAGGAGTTGTACTTCAAGTGTGTCCAGTCAGGCGGAGAGTACCGGCCGTCTGTGGACCATCACCCGGACGATTTTGACTTTACTTTGAGAAGTGTTTCTGCTATCTGTGAGGATGATCCTCACGTTTATCAGGCGTGTGGCTTTACAGAGAAAGTGACCAACTCTGATGTTTTTTGTGGGGGGTTGTTTTGTACTGATTCATTTGATTCAGGCAATTTTATTGAATGCGACGGAAATTGCAGTGCCAACAGATCCTGTTCAGCACAGAATACAGACTCGAGGTCGACCCTTTGTAACGATAAATGTGATAACACCAACTTTTTAACACTTTGTGAGGATGAAAGTTTTTGTAACGGATATCGATATGGAGTTAGTTGTTTAGACAGTATAAACTCATATTGGGGAGTCCAAGATATTTGTGATGGAATTGTTTTTTGTTCAGACGGCGGACAAGACGAAGAAAACTGTGATGTTTTCGGGGATGATATCCAAACTTGCAGCCACTATTACCTCAGTGTTTTCCAGCAGACTGAGAAGATAGTTCCGATATTCAACAACACGAGGTGCTCGGTAATAGAACCAGTCAACAAGGTCTACCCTTACTGTCTGAACTATCGTGATCAAACAAACTGTACTGACACAGATCGAGTAGGAGGTTATTGCCTGATTGATGGGTTCTCTTCCAGTGTCTCCAAATACGTTCTCTGCAAGGATTATGATGAAACAGCTGCTCAACACATCGTGCTGTGTGATGATAACTTCCAGAACGTCTGTATATCTCCTTCCTCTACAACCAACTGTAGAGTTCACAAACACCGGATGTGTGACGGTAAGCAGGACTGTAGTGACAAGAGTGATGAGGTTAATGAGCTGTGTCGGTTCATGACAAAAGAGTTCAAATGTGAGCGTAGGTTTAGTCCTGGAAAGAAGCTTGGGATTCCAGTCTCGTGGATATTTGACGTAGACGAAGATTGCATGAACGGTGAAGATGAGGATGATGATAAATGGGAGTTTTGTGGAAATAAAGAAAAAGTTAGCTATAGATTGAAGCCGGATGATGGTGTCTGTGAGAACGTATTCCTGTGTCCTGGAAATGACAGGTCATATGTTCTTTTTGAGCAACTCTGTGACGGTGTAGAAACTTGCGGTGTAAACGGCAGAGAAAACGCAGTGTGTCAGGTTGCTAGGGACTTTGGACTGAGTAGAAACAGTTCAGTAATGAACGGATCTCTGTGTCTTTCAGGGGATGCTCTAAATGACAGTTTATGTTCTGAAGAGCAATTCACCAGGCCAGGTGGCGTAGTGTTTGGGGTTGAGAGTTCAATTTCCTTGATAGCTCCCCATTCTAAAGTTGATTGCAGACACGCTTTTGGCGAATATTACGTGTATCTTAGTTGCATGGGAAAGTGTTCTGATGCTGGCTTCAAATGTCCTCTTAAGAAACAGCCCCTTCGCCATGATTCTTGTCCGGGGCAGTATCCAGATAGGGTCTACACATTGGCCAACAACTCTTCCCTGACCTTTGTTACGAGGACAGAGCAGGGCACTTACCATCAGGACTACTTTCAATGTGACAATGGCAGGTGTGTGGAATACAAGCAAGTTTGTGATTTATTTGATGACTGTGGGGACATGAGCGATGAGTTGAATTGTAAAAATCACATGATCTGTGCTGACACAGGCAATTCGACAAAACACCAGTTAATCAGCTTGTCTCACAAGTGTGATGGCATCTACGACTGTTTTGATCTCTCAGATGAATGCAACGACAAATGCCACAAAGAGATTTTAGGGAACTCCATGCTGAAATGTTTGTGTTGGTTGCAAGGTCTGTTAGCTGTGATACTGAACTTTATAACGATATACGGAGGGATTGTTAACCTGAGGAGGATGAAAACCAGCACCAGCAGCATCTTAGTGTTCTGCAACAAAGTCCTCGTCATCTCCATCAGCTGTGGAGACTTCCTCGTAGGGTTATACCTCATTGGACTATCCATATTCGATGGTATCGTATACAAAGCAGACTATTGTAAGCGCCAGGCGGAGTGGCTGACCGGAACAGAGTGCTCTGTTTTAGGAGTAATCAGCACAGTGGGCTCCCAGATCTCTCTCTTTGCAATGACAGCTCTGTGCAGTATCCGAATGTTAGCGGTCTTCTGGAAACGTCTTACTTTTCCATGCAAGATAGGAAGAAGGGAAGGCCTGTCAGTTTTTATTTTTGTCGCCGTGATCTTTGTTTTTGCGTTTGCCATTGCTATCACGCCATTGGTGCCATCCCTGGAAGACTATTTTGTACAAGGAATGTACTATGATCCGAAGTACAAGGTTTTTATCGGCTTCCCGAATAAAGAAAGGCATGTCAAAGTTCTCCAAACCTACTATGATTCAATGAACATCACTGACGAAATGTCATGGAGAGAAATTGGTGAGAAAGTGGACGGAATGTTTAGTCAAGATCATGAGAGATTAGGAAGAAGTACCGTTCACTTTTATGGCAATGATGGGCATTGCTTGTTCAAATACTTTGTTCGAACTGATGATGCCAGACGAAGCAGACAAACCGACATGACCGACCAGCAAGGCGATGTAGTGGTATGGCTGATGCTAGCCCTCAATCTCGTGTGTTTCATCATCATCACCGTTTCTTCCAGCATTCTTTGCATTTCACGAAGGGTTTCTTCCAAAAAATTGGGCCACGATCACAATGCAACAGTTTTAAAACAAAACATGAGGCTGCAAAGAAAAATCACCGCCATTGTCGCAACTGATTTCTTATGTTGGGTGCCCTTCATCATGATTAGCGGCCTTCACAACCTCCAGATAATAGATGCAACCTTCTGGTACGACTCCTTTGCCTTGACGGTGCTGCCTTTCAACTCGGTGATCAATCCACTGCTTTACGACTCTGATTCCATCTCAAGGTTTTGTCGCAGAGTCAAGAACAAGGCAAAGTTGATTAAAAGAGCACGAGATGTCAGTTTGTATATTTACGGTGAGATGCATCAGATACTTACCTCAGCTTCGGACTTTAAAAGTATCAGAAATAAGTTTCCGTTAATTTCACAAAGCACCGGAATTCAAGAGAGTGACAATTATGACAGCTCAAAGCCAGCTGAACGCAACTGCACCGGCGGTGCTAAGGTTGGAGACATTGGTTGCAACAAAAACAATATGAGTCATGTTGATGATATTGTGACGATAGTCTACGACCCTGATTTGGAGAGTTCACCAGTTATAGCTAACCGTGCAGCCTTGTCTCTCTCTCAAGATCACAAGGATAAGAAAACGACGTACGTTTGATAGCTGTTTTTTGTTTATTAGATGTTTATTGTTTGGTGTAGAATATAATTGTAATATACATTCATTACCTTTCCATGTCTGTAAATCGCTTTTTTTATTTAACAAACTTAACGTGACCTTTCACGTGACTTTCTTAGCAAATCCATGATAAGAGCCCGTTAAACATTTTAACGTCTAAGGTGCCTTTGAAGTGACCCTCTATAAATTTTATCTCTATAAGAAATACCATAACATGGATTACTGGTAACAAATTTGATTGAACATTAAGACATACAGTATAAACTATAAATGTACAACTTGATGTCATTATACTTACGGTTACAGCAGAAAGCGTGTCGAATATGTTACTGTTTCTAGGGAGGCAACAGTAAAGTTTACCAACTGCAATTTTGTAAGTCAGCTCTAGGATCTGTTTTGTAGTTCTCAATTCTCGCATCTGAGATTGAAATTTTGTACGTCAAATGAAATTGTGATACGGTAATGAGAAGCATTGATGATTCAGATGATGACTTAGAAAGAATAATCGCGATCAAAAGGTTATTTAACCTAAATTTCACACAAAATATGAAAATCAATCGTTAGGTAGGTTTGCTAATGTTTAATTATCAACAGATTAAAATTTGAATAGTTCTTGTGGGTGATCGACAATTTCACCACAAGATTGGCAGTTCCAACACCCTTAACAGGATACCCAATCAATTTGACAGGCCACCGGATCAGGTGACCTTCTGAAACGACAACCTCACCACAAGATCACCTGTGGCCAACTTCACCACAAGTTTGATCGGACTACCCCCGTACTTGTATGTTGTAACCTTGTTGAAAGTTTCCATCGTGTGTTTAAGTATTTACTTGAGCCGAGAAGAACTATTCAAATTTGATCAGTTACCATGCGGCTTATAAAAATGGACCAATCATTCAACTACTATAATTATTACTATAATTATCAACTACTATAATTATCAAAAGTGCTTAGTTTTAACAGTGTTAAAAGTGATAAACTACCAGAACAAACATTGAAATGATTGCTGGTGTTGTCAGGAGTTTTCATGGGATCTCTAGCTGAGTTGTGTTCCATGTTGTAACTCGAACTGATGACCATGGCTGTACTCACGTAGTATACCACCGTATAGTACAACTGTAACATGAAGCAGTAAGTGTTTTGTAGTACAACTGTAACATGAAGCAGTTATTCGGATTTGGATTTCTTCTACCGTAGGTGGTAACACTTTGCATACTCCTTTGGAGGTTGGTAATGAACGAGGTACGAACCCCGGACCTTAGTCCAAAGTCTAGGAATAGAAATTGTTAAAAAAAGTCTGCCTTATGAATCTTGATCGTGAAGAAGATTTTTTCATTACTAATTCTAAAACTAACATCTTTGGCCTCAACAGAATGGTAGTAACAAGATAATTTAAATTGGTTTCCATTAAAAGCTTTACCAGTTTTAAATTAGTTAATAACGGTTTTACTTTACGACGTGAGATCTTGAAACTTTCCCACTTTTAATTTTTAGTTTTAGATTATGAGTTTAGTTTTAGATTATGAGTTCAGAGTAAAGATCCAAATTTTCCATGGTTATGACGATGGGGCAAATTCCATGGTATCATGCTAATGGTCAGTGCCTCACGGCTCCATCCAATGTGATGGAGTTGTGAGGTGTTACTGAGTTTCATTCAAATAAGATCATCTAAATGTCCAAAATAATCAATAATTCTATATTAGGTTCTTGTTAACTAAGACAAATAAAATCTGGGCACATAGAAATACATTACCGGGTAGATGGTGGGAAGAAGAGGTAGCAGTGTAACTAGCACGTTCAGTAGTTCTGTTCCAGTGTTCAGATAGTTGTATTGCAGGACGGCCGCTAGTGCGCTCAAACCCTGAGCAGGATATTGAAAACTAAATCGAGATGTTTAAAAGGTGATTAGGATATGTTCAGAAGTTTTTAAGATTACAGATATGTATGAACTTGCTGTAGAGTGTAATGAATAGATCTATGAAAGAATATAATGAACGCTAACACGAAATTTCAGATTAAATAAATATAATATATGTAAGAAAACAATATCCAATCTTTGATTAAGTACATACCATCACAGCAGGCAAGACTACACAGTTAACAATGTTCACAGTACTGCGTATCTCCAGACGGAGTTTGCTGGGCAGTCGGTTTCTGCCGAGGAAGTCCTTTACTAAATACTGATAATCTGTCTTGGAGACAGAAAACAGAGTCGGTAACTTTGCTTGTTCTATTACACATTCCTTCACTTCTGACAGATATTCAAGTTTTGTACAAAATATCTAATTTTTAGGCTCAAGAACTAAATCTGTGCCCGAGATATTATCTTTTAGACCAGTATCGACTTAAGCAATTTGTATGACTATTTACTATATTAAAAACGGCTAGAAAAAGCCATGTCTATGGCTGCTGTTAGGTGTTTATATTCTTATATTTGATTCAAACTTACCAGTATCCGAAAAGTCGCTCTTATCAGAAAATATATCTCCTTTTTTCAGAGCTATTTCTCCTGACAGCTGAAATGTAGTGTTTCCTTTGAAATCATTCCAATCAGTAGAAAATTAACGAAAGTCACTATTCAAAGAGCAGCTAATATGAAAGAGCAATCACAAGAAAAATATCTTCAAAAACTAAAATTACAAACAGAAACACAGTCTGTTGGTGCCTCTTCTCCAGGATTCAACAGAATGATGTCTCCCTGTACCAGCAGTGTTTGTCCGACACTAACCACTTTCCCGTTACGGTAGACTCGCTGTACAGATACACTTGTACTACTGTAAGTTTACTGAGATTGTTACCATACTCGTTGTACAGACACACTTGTACTACTGTAAGTTTACTGAGATTGTTACCAGTTTGAACTTTTCTTCAGTATGATTGGAAGGTTCTCTTTAAAAATATCAATTCTTGAATAATGTAAGTTAGCCTGCGACCAAAACCATTTCATACTTCATATTGCACTTCTTAACAACATGATGCATTATGATATATTGATA
The DNA here is from genome assembly GCA_000226015.1 of Mnemiopsis leidyi. Classification (NCBI taxonomy): domain Eukaryota; kingdom Metazoa; phylum Ctenophora; class Tentaculata; order Lobata; family Bolinopsidae; genus Mnemiopsis; species Mnemiopsis leidyi. Next base: position 299,035 of record JH152806.1, on the reverse strand, counting down.
TAAATCAATAGTGGTGAAGTTAGCCTCTTACATAATGTACTTTGCAGGACAGAGGTATATTTTTACAGCTCTACTGCAACACTGACCTTGGATAGGTTTCATTAAGGTAGAATCCAAGTTTGCTGCTACTTACACTACTTCTCTGTACTTCATGAGTTAGGTTGTAACCCTGAACAAAGTATATTGTTGGAGTAAACCTTGGTGCAATGATATGTCCAATCATTTTGTAATCTTATGGAACATAAAATCTAAAATACAGAAACATGGCTAATTTATTTATTGCTTTATTATATACCGAATACACGAGAAGTCAAAACTCACTTGTATAACATTGAGTATGTCTTGTATCGAGTTTATTTTCTCTTTATATGATAGTCGAGTATCAATTACGAAGAAGAGTACAGTTAGTAAAAGAAGAATTCCCAGTCCAACAGATACATGCAATGTTGCATAACTTTCCTGTTTAGTTCTGAAATAAAATTGTTAAGATGCCTAGGTATTTGATACCATGACGTCAAATAACATTTTTATTCAATATAAATCAGAGGTATACTCTTGACACAGAGCAGCAAAATCTTAATTTCTCATTTATTATGTCAGTTCAAAAACCACCACATGCTCAGTTTGGTAACAGACCCCCTCCCTTTTAAATGGAATGAGTGAGAAATTTCAATAAAAGGAAAGAATCATAGAATTCAATATCACAGAAATATCATAGAAATCAATATCACAAAGCATGCACAATAGAAATACTCAGAGGTTTTTACATGGTTTGGTATAATCCACAAACTGCCACCCAAATGATGAGGACACAAACTCCAGCAATGGATGAACAGGTAACAAAGGGGGAATTTAAATATCTGGGGTGTGTGTCCAATCCCTTTTTGATACAGTATTGTAGCTTATATAATGCTGCCGTGGTAGTAAGACCAGTCATTGCGTGTAAAAGTGAAATAATCAGGTGACTGCTCTAGCAATTAAAAATGCCATCCTGGGATAAAGTTGAAGTTTAGGATTAATTGTCCTTAATGTAGGCACTTTTAGTACTAACCAATTTAAGTGAATTAAATTTTTTCCTTTAGAGGTTCATTTTCTCTGATGACTGATCAACTACATTTAGTGATACATATATTTCAGGTAGAATCTTTGAAATAGATGCACCACTTTCTAGTCAATGAAAGAAAATTAACATCTTAAAAATCTCTTTACACTTGCGACTAAACTAAACTATGAGCTGCTTAAGTTCATTAATTTTTCATAGATATTATGTAAATGCAGATTTGGTATCATCAGGTACAAGCCAGATACAAATAGCCAGATAGTGCGCAGTAGCTTTGCCGAACAAACATTAAGATTCTTTACATTGATAACATTTTCTGTAAAAAGTAAAATCATACGTAAAATTGCAGACAAGAAAATAAAATTGTTTAACTTTTGTTTAATATGTGAACAGAAACATTGCTAATGGTCTATCACGAGATTGTTAGAGCAATATCAGGAAAACAACAAATTTTACGGAATTCAAAAATAAATAATAAATAATAGATAATGATGCCAGCATTATCACACCTACTTTCTCAAAATATCATACAATCTTTAAAATATGGAAGAGTTCAATATAAAAATACCTTAATAAATGTTTACAAATTTCTTCTTAGCCACAATAAGGTTATTTTCAAATAAATTTTCAAATTTATCCCTTAAATCAACCTCTATTGGTCCAAATAAGAGAAGTCTGAAAGGTTTTTGTCTCAATGCATTTGGTTTTCGAGATATCGCGAGGTCGATATATCAACCTCGGGTGTTCAACAGGAAAATTTATCCATCTTCAAAATTTGGAAAATTGCTTGTTTATGAAAGTTTTTAAGACCTATCTGATACAGCCTTACATCTTAATACAACCAAGGTGATTGATTTTAGACTTCAAATGCCTCAGTTATACAGAGGAGGGCAGTTATACAGGGGAGGTCGATTTATCGACCTTGGGAGTTTCACTAGGTAAGATAACAAAGTTGGTCAAATCAGCCAATTTGCCTGGGAAATAAACAGAATTGATATCTTATTCGACTAAGAAGTCAACATAAAAAGCTCTCTTACTGCTCTGTCTTGCTACTCTTTCTTACAACTATATCTTGATATTTTTTACTTGTACTTTACACAGACCTATCAAACTTAAAACCCAAGCTAACCATCAAGTGAATCACTATGACCTGCTTTGTCGAGCCTTGACCCATCTCTCCAAATATGTGTTAAAGTATGTTTTTATTTTATTTCTTAAATAATGTTGAAGAATCTTGAACACATTCTCGCCTTATAACTTTATGACTTTTTAAAGCAGATAGCGGGGATAAGTTGCTACATTCAATAATTGTAAATGGCAGATTTAAGATTCATCTTATTTAACTTTTTGATATTATGATGAAGACCTTGTGCTAGGACCTTTGGCTAAGTTACTTAGCTTTGTTACTTAGCTTTGCAACTTGACAAAGTTACTTAGCTTTGAATAACATGTTATTTTCTATATCATATGATTTGATTGTACAGGTATAAAATAAATTTTGAGTTTTACTCAATTTTGAGTTTTACTACTTTTATTTTTATATGACAAACAGCGATTGCTTAAATGATGCAAGGATTCATTATGGTTTTTACAAACTCAGAAGAAACTTAAAAGGATTCAACATCCTATTATTCGGTGATATGAAGATCTATATAATCACAGTTCTTCCCATCAACAGCAGTAGAGATGACTAGCTATTTTTTCCACCCAGCCGGCCGCGAAGCGGCCTTAACAAGGCATAAGGTGGTTAGGAATCGGGACATTTGGTAGAATAGTGGGGTTAGCAGGATGGTGGTCCGTCGCCGTGGTCGTCGTGGTCGTCGTGGTCGTCGTGTCCCGCTCCTTTATCAAAACAGCGATTGCGCAGGGTTAGAAATTGTTTTTAATTCAATGCGCCGCGCATCACTAATTAAATTAAATGAATGTGATCGTGAGTGTGGGATTTGATTAATGATTGGTCTTGAGAATTGGGGCATGCCAATCAAAGTTTTTGTCTGTATGATGGAACTGCCAACAAAAATAATAAACATAGTCGGCTTAAACAAAAAGTCACTGAAAATCACGATAATTGATCGATTCGGGCGGTGCAAAATCAAAATGTGCATTGTGATATCAGCGATAAAGTTGTTTGTTTACTTCAATCACTCTACGTAAATGATGAAATCCGACTCATAAAACTAAGGAATAGGAGTGATTTTGCGAATTTTCCCATTGTAGTAGATGAAGCTTCATGAAGTTAT
>JH152806.1:277684-292497 GCA_000226015.1 Mnemiopsis leidyi | reverse complement strand
TCTGAATTGACTATCAGTGGAAATCGTGTCCGTTCAAATATCTGCTCCGTACACATCATGTAGCTTGGTTGATCCTTCGGCCCACCCACAACATAACACACCCGTTAACAATCAGTGCACACCTCTGGGAGTCGAGCTTGCTCGAAATGAGGACCTGAAAAAGGCCCCCTCCCCACTTGAAACCACATTCATAACCTGTATTCTATTTTCGTTAAATTTACCAAATAGAAACTTAAGGCAAAATCCATTTTCCCCCTTTGTTGCTGCATACGTAAAACAGCACATGCTGTGGCTGTTTTAGACGTCAAATGACAACTTTTGTCTGCAGTATGAATAAATTAAATTATTTCTATATCATTATGAATTGATTGACTGAACAATTTAAATTTTGTTTTATTTAAATTTTGTTTTATTTATACCAAGAACCTTTAAAATTGTTCTATACAATTTCACTCTGACAAGACTTGATTCCCTTTTTACAGTATTTTGAACAGTATCTAGTTTATCCTGATTAGGAACAGTTTTGCTCTATACTATACCCTCCAGTTGGCTAAATTTCCCCCTGTTGACATTTACCAAATTTCAACCGTCTTTATGGCTTTTCTACATAAAATTTGGTCAGAGGGCGCTTGAGAGCCCTTGTTAATTTCTGTAAAGAAGTGTAAGCAAAAATGTTGACCTTTGAGATGTGAAAATAAGAAATATTTACAGATAATGGCTACAAAATTTGTTGGTGAAAATTTAAGCTGTGTGAAGTGGGTTCCATTAAGTAACTCTGTTCTTGATAGAGCCAGTCGCTGCATCACAGGTATAGTGATTTATTTCTGATAGCACACTCTTATTGCCTATAGTTATTAGTTCTCTGTCAATTTCTTTCTCAGCATTGAAAAAAAAGCAGTCAAAACTAAGAAGAAAAATCAAAACACCATACAAAATTAATTTTAGTTCTACCTTTACACACACATATTTTATCAGTTGGTAGAGGGAGTAAAACCAAAACTGTTAGTCTCTGGGAATGTTCAACAGAAAAGATAAAACTAATTTCTAAAGTTCCTCTGTCTTCAAATGGAACTGGTTTAGCTTTTATGTCCCACAAAAGCTTTGTAACAGGAGGTGATGACTTTGACAACCAATCGCTACAGGTCAGTTTGATCTTCTGTTTTTATTCTGTTTTTATTCAATAATTTTGTACTAAATCTGTCCCCATGGACTTGGAATTGCACCACATTGAGTGATGATAACAGGAGCGGCATTTGGTTAAAATGTTAATACACAGATGGTGCTATGTGCTAATTATAAGTGGCATGATACATGGGCAGCTTGGCAACATGGTAAAATTTACAAACAAGTTGGGGTAAAACAGTAGTTTACGGAATTTCTGACTGTACTGATACACCCACTCTCAAATTTCAGCTGTTTGACTGAAAATGAGAAAATGTTAGAATTGTAATGATGAATGAACTTTGTATAATTCATACAATGCATTTAGGGCAGCATTCACCATTTTACACCTTAAGACTAAAGATACTCAGTTAAGCAGTGAGAAATGTGAATGTTTTTTCATTAACAAAAGCAGGTTTACCTTGAAATTTTCATGTTCTGTTTTGTTAGAGATTGAGAAATCAGTCCATGTGATTGTGACGAAAATTACTAATTGTATAACAGAAATTGCTGTTCTCATAAGGAAGATTCGGATAACAAGATTTTATAACATTTGGTAAACTTTTATAACGATTGGTCAACCTTTGTAACGATTGGTCAACCTTTATAACGATTGGTCAACTTTTATAACAATTGGTCAACCTTTATAACGATTGGTCAACCTTTATAACGATTGGTCAACCTTTCATAACGATTGGTCAACCTTTATAACGATTGGTCAACTTTCATAACGATTGGTCAACCTTTATAACGATTGGTCAACTTTCATAACGATTGGTTCACCTTTATAACGATTGGTCAACTTTCATAACGATTGGTCAACTTTTATAACGATTGGTTCACCTTTATAACGATTGGTCAACTTGTATAACAATTGGTCAACTTTTATTGTGATTGGTCAACTTTTATAGCGATTATCGCAATTCCACACAACGGCATAAAATTTTTGCCCCTGATCGGAACTAGTTGAGCAGTTAGAACATCATAGAAAAAGGAACAGTAAATTTATATTCTATAGTCACTAGTCAGCATAATTTTGATTATAAAACATTAAAAATCAAAAGTCGATGACTGGCAGATGAATTTGTGGAGGTGTATCTGTGTTTGTATTCGCAACACCTGAAACCTGGCTTTCACACCTAGAAGATTCTAGCTATTCAGTTTGCAATATTTCTGTCACATATAAACAAGGTTTAAATTTTCCCTACAAGCTTATCTGCCAGTTGATAATACTCTGTACCTCCTACTTTCCATTGTTGTTGTTGTTGTTGTGCGGCGACTTCAGAGGTTATCTTTTGAAGAGTGTCGCCTATGGAAACGGCCAGGGACTAATGGGATCTTTGTATCTTTGTTCGGAGTGTCTAGGATCACAGATCTGCTCTACCAAATATATATCTGTGGAATTATTTAATCCGAGGTAATCCAGCTATCCATATCTGCAGTACTGACCTCGTGTTTATTTATATATCACCAGATCAATTTAAAAATAAACTGCAGATCTAAGGATCACATGGTCGGATATACTTGAGATCACATCACACACCAGGTATGGAGTATAACAGGAGACGATCTGGAGGAGGGTGGGACTTTGAAAACGAGGAATAAACTGACTACTTGTGTTGCGTCCACTGAAAAACTTGTCGCATCAGTTGGGGAGGAGGGACATCTTCAGGTAAACAACCACAAAAACGTTAATTTTGTTAAGATTAAAGTAAACAACCACAATACGTTAATTTTGTTAAGATAAAAGTAAACAACCACAATACGTTAATTTTGTTAAGATAAAAGTAAACACCCACAATACGTTAATTTTGTTAAGATAAAAGTAAACACCCACAATACGTTAATTTTGTTATGATAAAAGTAAACAACCATTGAACCATGAAAATTTTGTTTTCAGATAAAAATCTAAAAACCTTCCATCATATTCTCCTGACAAAAATTTAACTTTTATTAAACATTTAGAGAAAATTTGATATTTGAACAATGTGATAAACTAAAGAACAACTCAGTTTCTGGACAAAATGTTCTAAAGAGACCCCTCCAGGTGCACATTCCAACACAGCCACGTCCGGTCTACTCCGCAAAGTGCGAGATGTGTCTGAACACGTGCGCGTTCTACCTCTCGCACAGTGTGTTGGTGGGGAGCGCAGCGGGACAAGTTCACTGTTTCGATACCCGACAACAGGGGGATACCCCCGCTTCCACCATGTCTAGTGAACTGGTTTACATGATTATTTTGTTGGTCTTGTTCATGTCTAGTGAACTGGTTTACATGATTATTTTGTTGGTCTTGTTCTGAGCTTTGTGTCGCATGTTTATAATACGTTGTAATAATTGGGGAAGCAATTGTGCTAAAGCTGGTCTATTAAATTGAGTATTTAGTATGAACTTTCAGTATAGCAGTAATTTGACCAATGCCCTAATGTTACTAAGTTTATACTCGATCTACTACTATATTTACAAGTTTACTTTATACAGGTATCGATACTCGGAATAGCAGTGCACACCACACAGCCCTTCATTGTCGCTAATTCTCGTTCCGATGGCAGTCTTCTAATCTGGGACATGAGAAACAACAGATATCCACTAGCAACCTTCGCCGGTTTCCTCAATTTTTTCGTTTGTTTTGTAAATCTTGAATGAGCCTGTCGAGTTCAAGGTGTTTCAACTTCAATTATTCGTTGCAAAATCTTTGGGTGTTGAGTTCGCAGTCCTAGGATTGGATTGCTTAAGCTACTTATTGGATTGTTTTAGCTTCTCAGGCAGATATCAGTATTATCATTGAGCAATAATCCAATATACCCATCAAATATAAGCCTCAAATATCTCAGTTTTATTAGTAACAGAGCCGGTTAATAATTGCCTATCATGCTATGAGCTCAAGTTTTTATGGAGATATTACTGATTAACTAATTATTCTCTAATTACACAATCATTGTACGCTTAATGCACGCTAATTACATGCTAATCTACGCTAATTATACGCTAATTACTCGCTAATCACAATCTTGTCAGGACACGCTAGTGCTATTTGGGAAGTACAGTTTGAAAAAGAAAAGTCAGACAATCTCTACACTTGCTCCGAGGACGGACAGTTACTTATGTGGAACGGGGCTGCTCTTAGTGGTTTGGAAACTTATCACACTTAACTTACTTTACCTTAATAACTTAAATTTCACTTCCCTCTTATATACTTGTTAGTTGTCACAAATAACCCTGACTTACTTAATTCACCAATGCGTCGTTTTTGGACGAATCACGTGTAACTTTTATTAGTTCTTTTGACGTTGTTGGCAGTCTACTGAAAAATCTTGTGATTCAACTCATTTGAATGGCATATAAATGAATGGCACATATATATTTGTTTTCTGTATAACAGCTTATTCGACATTGTTCATGCACGAGGGTTTCTTTCTGCTCGAAATTTGTGAGCTCGGAAAGGCTACTGCAGTGCATACATTAACTGATTTCATTTCTGTCCTTCATTGGCTAGCAATAAATAAGTGCTTCTGGCTGGCTGCAATTTATTTGCTTTTAAATATTAATCAATTTATTTGCTTTTAGTTTTGACCTCTGTGTGTTAACCAGATAATCATCTATGGTATAATTATTGATTAATTATAGAATTTGATACTTGGAGTATAACTATTTTGGCAGATTTGAAAACTTAACGAATTTTCCAGGAGTAGGAGGATTATTAGGAGGAGGAGGAAAAGTGTCTCCCTGGCTCACCCCCGAAATTTCTCATCAGAAAATGGACGTGTTTAACTTGTTGGGCAGCGACAACAAACTCAGTATCAATAGTTTCGATGTTTTGCAGGGAAAAGTCGTGTGTGGGGGCGCAAGACAAACCCTATTTTGTACGGACAGTTGTGATGAATGAGATTATTTAGATTTTTATTTCGGACGCGGACGGTTCATACTTGATCAATTGTTAAGCGTGTTTTTAGAAGTTCATCTCCTTGTCAAATGCGCGCGAAAGTATGAATTTAAGTACTAAACTGGAACACGCTAAGTTTGAATTTATTGACTGCGTGCGCAGCACGCAACTTTTTGATTTTAATTTGTAGAAAATAAGATCTATCGTTTTCTACCTTCTTGAGTTGATTTGACTGCCAATGCCGGGGCCCGGGCTCCCATTTCAAAGGGGCCAATAGCACATGTTACGGATGATTGTTTGGTAGAATGATTGACTTGATTTCAATAAATAATCGCATTTATTTATTGTATTTCCTCATTCCACCAAAAGTATAGTATTCTACAGTATCGTTACTTAACGAAAGTGCAAGTTATGGAAATGGAATATCTTTTACCACATAACTGCAACCACCACTTAACCCAATCATATTTTACAGCTAATGTCGGATGTCCTAAATGATTTACTTAAAGGTCGAGTTTCTAGCAATGAAGTTGTAAACTGGATAACAGGATCGGTGAGTCATCAAACCTTTCATCAAACTTTACATCAAACTTCACATCGTCATCAAACTTAACATCAAACTTTACATCGTCCTCAAACTTTACATCGTCCTCAAACTTTACATCGTCACAAACTTTACATCGTCATCAAACTTTACATCAAACCTTACATCAAACTTTACATCAAACTTCACATCGTGATAAGTTTGGTAAATTTTTGCCGATTTGAGTAAATCAATTTCTACAGGGTACACTGCGATACACATGTAGTAAAGACAGCTTCATATCTCACTTCCTATCCTGGCTTCACCGTCACGTGACATTGGCCGTACAGCACGATCCGCCCCGTAACAACGGTAGTAACGGTAACCATGGTAACAGATCTAGAGGTACCCCTGGTAGAAGGCGAGCTGATAAGCGGAGGAACACGGCTAACTATCAGAGGTTGGTACTTCGTTTGACCTTGAACACTTTGTTCGTGTTGTTGAAAGTGTTGAGGTTTAGATCTGAAGACGATAAACACTGATAAAACACTGAAGACGATAATCACAAGTTTTTCGAAGTTTCCGTCTTAAACTTTCTTGTATCTTTTAAATGTCTACAGAACCCCCTCTAGTTCTAGATCAAACTTAAATTTTTTCTGCTTTTGGACATGTTGGCGTGAAGATGATCCTTGCGAGAAAGAATAAGGGTGGCCTTTACACTCCCTTTTCATGGCACGGCTAATATATCCTCTTCAGTCCGGGAAATGCAGCTCAGAAAGGTTCACGGACTCCTAAAAGCGTCAACAAAACTCCCCAAACTCCGTTTAAAGACTCCTTAAGTTCCTTGACTGATTATCCGCCCCTCAGTAGCTCAACCCCTGTCGAGTTAGTAATTTGTAACATTTTAATATCGTTCCTTTAACTGATATATCAGTCGTAGAATGGAACAACATGTTCCCTAAAAAACGAATTTGTTTTAATTTCTAGGCTGAATATCCACTATCATTTTCTCAGGGACACAGTATCACGAATAGCAAACGAAGCTCAAGTGTTAATCGTAAAACGAAAAGTTGACTTTTCCCAGTCTTTCTCTTCTGTAAACAGATCTCGGACACAAAACTCAAATGGTCTTGAAGAAGCACAGCCAGATAAACAGAATTCAAGTAGTCATGTAGATTCTCCTAGAAAAGTACAGCCAGATAAACAGAATTCAAGTAGTCATGTAGATTGTCCTAGAGAAGTACAGCCAGATAAACAGAATTCAAGTAGTCCTGTAGATTCTCCTAGTTCTCCCCCTGCTGTTCGAAGAGTAACCCTAACTCCTGCTCCACTAAAACAGCAGGTATAGATTGGGAAATTGTATTCAACTTGAAATTATTCATTATTTTAATAATAACTTAACCGCCCCACCTAACATTTCTTTGTTTTGCTAGACTCTCTTTGAATACTTCGAGTTCGATTGCTTCATGTAAAATGTAAATGTTACTGACGCTTTTTATGACCTGTTATTGATTATGGCAAGTGTTTACATTTCAGATGTCGCAGTTGGTAAAACAAGTCAAAGAAAACTCGCCCTTCAACCAAGATCCTGTTCTTTACTCCGAGAGTTATGATTCACTGGTCAGCAGCTTCAACAAACTATCCAACACCGATTTTCAGAATTGCGGTCAAAACTTGGACTACAAAATAAACATAACTCCTACTAAGACTTCTAATACTGAATTACAGTTTGGTGAAAAAATCATTTCATCTCCTGTCAGTGTATCGATAGAAAAGTCGAGAATAAATGACTTTCCAATAAACGGTGTCACAAACAAAGACAAAACAAGTGAAAGTTCTAATGAAAGTCAAGTTAAGGCTGCTTCAGTATGTATCCCGACGGTAAATCTTGGAAATGTATCATCATCGCGCAAAAAGAAAATAAAGCGTGTTCCGCTGATGAAAATATCCAACCATGCCAAACCGAACTGGGAAAACAAATCTGAATTTTCATCGGGAAAATGTTCTCCGAATGAAGAACTCGACGTAAAGAGTTTGGACACAAAGTTTTCGGATCGATTTGGTGGTAATACCAGTGAAAAGAGTTATAAATCGTCTGGATTCAGTGAAAACACTTCCGACAAAAGTGATTCACTCAAAGTTCTGTCTATCTTACGCAATAAATCAGTAGGAAATTCTGGCGGACTGCGACAGGACCACGATGACGGTTCTTTAACAGATGCAAAAAGGCCTCAACAAAATTGCTCTCATAAGAATGAAGTTGAATGTGTCTCTATAGATGCCTTCCAGAATGTAACACAACCCCAACAATATGTTAACAACAGTTTGGTATCTCCAAAATCCGATAAAGCCGCGCGGAGAATTTCTCTCCAACCCGCCAAATCAAACAGTTCCTGTCTCCTCGAGAACGGGTCTACCCAAAACTCCACAAACAACAAAAACATCCCGTCTACTGATTCAGCGTTACCGGTCAAACGGTTAACCCTAACTCCGTCTACTGATTCAGCGTTGCCGGTCAAACGGTTAACGTTAACTCCAGCTACTGATTCAGCGTTGCCGGTCAAACGGTTAACGTTAACTCCAGCTACTGATTCAGCGTTACCGGTCAAACGGTTAACATTAACTCCAGCTACTGATTCAGCGTTGCCGGTCAAACGTTTAACATTAACTCCAGCTAGTGATTCAGCGTTGCCGGTCAAACGTTTAACGTTAACTCCCGATCCTTGTAATAAGAATGCATCTGAAAGAAGAAACACCCAGTTCGGTGAAGGGGCTACTACTAATGGTCATGTTAATGAGTTTAATGAACCTGGCCAGTGTTTGGACGCGATGAGCGATGTTGAAGGTAACAGTTCGGTTGACGAATTGTCCGACATTAAAAGAAGAGAGAAAGTTCTTGTGCACAACCTTGCTGAGGTTTTTATTGCTATTTTTTCGAAAACTGACAAAATGTAATTTCAAATCATGAATGAACACTATCGCTGTAACATAATTCTTATCTAAATTACCATGATAAGAACCTAAGTGACCAAAAGCTGAAAATCGCTATCTAAACCATCATCACTTCAGATATACACAGTATTCCTAAACGAGGTGCTGATCAGCAATCTCGCTACTGAACTGCAGCTGCTCCTCTCACTCATTAAGTCCCCGGCTACTGTCGCTGTGTCCGCTATATCTTCTCATCGCTTCTACTTCATTTCTACCGTCCTTAAAGGTTCGTTATTTCAGTCGATAGATAGGGTTGTTATTGCTGGGGAGAGGTCGGAAATACATGGTTGTGTTTCTTTATGCTCATACGTCGTATTGGAGTTTTTCTTTCTGTCCCTTAAGCTAATTGTGAACAACATAGGACGTTTAAATCGGACCTATTGCAGTATTGCACGCCGGCATATAAAAAGTGTGCCTAAATGGTGCATTGGGTCCTGTCGGTGCGCAATGTGTCCTGTAAAACGTTCTATGTTTTTCACAGTTACTAGAAGGAATGCCCCCCACATATTAAAAATACTCTAGTTAGCTGCAAGAAGAAGTTTTTCTAAATAAGCTGACACTACTTTTACAGGGTTGGACGTATGGATCAGACACCTAGCCCCTGCTTTAATACTAGAGATTGAGAAACATGTGGATATCTCTATCACCAGAATCGATCCTCCGCCTCCACTTTTTGCCTCTGGTAAGAGAACTTCTGTATTTTTGTCGACTTCCAGCAGCAGAATTACGCCGAGATAGCGCGTCGTTAACACAGTTCTTTGGTGTGAATTAAGAAAAAAGGTCATGATTCTGTTGTAGCATAAGCAAGGGTCAATCTGAGAAAAAGTTTGTTGACATAACATAACCGAGATATTATTCCAGATATCTCGATAGCAAGCGTTCCCTTCCAGCTAGACGAAGATACCAGACCTCAGTTTCCAACCGACAGAGTCTTCCACGTCTTCAAACGAATCAGGTTGTTACACCCATGTTTGCTGCCATAACTAATGCTGCTTTTGCTATTGTCTTGCTACTATAACTGCAGTTTATACTTTTCAACTGTCGCATCTTTCCTCTTTTTTGACTAGAACCTTACATCAGGGATTCGTTTCACAGTTTACTTAGGGACTGGGAGGAGGGACACAGCAGTTCACATTCTTGGAACACTGAGCAGGTGGGCAGAAATATTTCCTTCTGTTTTAGTTGACAACCAGCACTAGCTGTCCGAACTGGGATATTTCCTTGTGTTTTAACTGACAACCACCACCATCTGGAATATTTCTTTGTGTTTGAATTCAAGTCGATAATCCAATGTTTAATGGTGTTAAGATGATAATATCATACTATGCCTAACATTTCATAGTAATCGGTAAACATCGGTAACTTTACCTTCCTTACAAAATTTCATATCTATCTTCACACAAATTTCCCCCAGGTTTTAGGAGAAAGGATGAAAGGGTTGTTAAATCAGAAACTTCAGCTTGCTATTTTCACTCATTTCAGCAAACTATTCATCAGCCTTCTTCTTAAGGTCAGTTTAATTGTTTATTTCTTATATTGGCAGGAGTTGGGGGCCGGGGGGGGGGCTAAATTTCGCAAAAAGCTATATAGATTCATCCCTGGCAGCATATACGAAGTCTTGATCTTGATCCCGACCGCGCCTGCTCCAATTCCAGTGTTAATATCCAATCCTTCTCGGCCTCCGTACACCGGCTTGTGCTGTGCTTTTTCAAGGTTTCCTTTTATGAAGTCCAGCTTCACGTCTTCCTTGCCCCAGTAAGTAACTTAAAATAGATTTTCCCCGGTTGATGCCTTATTGCTGAGATCCGTCTTTGTCAATGAGGCACGATAAGCTGAATACCTCCTCTGTCAACTAAGCCGTAAGCAAACTTATGGCAGCTTTTCTGAGCAGATCGTATCGCGGATTATTCCATTCGATATTGGAGTTGTGGGTTGTGATAGGTTATTTGTCTTGGAATTAGAAAGGTCTTAATTGTGATGTCAATCAATCATCTTCGACAGTGCCCATTCTATCAGTAAGTGGGCATCTACGTTGATTTAAAAATTTCACTATTTTTGGCATATTTGAATCTGGTTGGCGGGGGATCCTTTAAATCAAAAATACAAAATAAGAATCTCTGATAAAGTCCAAAAGCGAAATATTGTGATATTTTTAAAGCATGACACACATGACTACAGCGGAAGTAAATTTGTCAATCATTCACAAATTTCATATGAAAATAGTTGTGACAAATGACAGAAATTTTATTTTGTGCTAAGAATTAGGAAGAATTCACATATCACGTACTATTGGCCCCTCCCAATGGTTTTGGAACCGCTGTGGGCTGCCGGACAACTGCGACCAGTTACACAATATCTATGACAGAGTATCATGAGAGTACCATGAGAGAGTGACAGAAAAAATAAAAAGTTGAACTTGGAAAAACAGAATATGAACAATATAGCATCGGTGCTATCTACACAAACTGCTACACGCTAATTATCTGTCAAAGTCCTTGAGTGAGTTGGTTTCCTGCTGCCGGATTTTCCAGCAAAAACCCCTTCAAAGCTTTGTAGCGGAAGAAATTGGTGAAGCAATCCTGGTCCTTCTCGCTCAGATTTCGTGGCTCATAATGAATTGATGTTCGGGTGCCCGTCTTGATGCCCAGGAACCTCTTTTTTCGCCGAGTCTCTATTTTCATCGGGGCTAGCTTAAAGTCCAGTCTGTAGTACATCAATGCCAGGTCTATTTTGGAATCTGAAGTCTTAATTGTGGCTACCTTCATGTAGACAAGCTGACTGTCCTGACCAACATTGAATACAAATTCCTTGGATACCAGATAGTTTTTCGCAGCGTATTGTCCATCCAAAATTTCTTCCTTTTTGTCAGCCGGTAGTGAGTGCCGGTTAGCTAAACGTTCGACAACTTTCTCAAAGTCGTATAAATTTATTCCTTCCATCACCTGACTAAGGAATTTCTCCTCGAATTTGTCAAACGTCAACCCCCTCACCTGTTCCTCGGCTTGAGTCAAGTTTGTCACGGTGGTGGTCGTGTCTGTCAAACTGTCGACAATCATGGAAGCTACTGAAAGAGAAACTGCACCGGACATTTTCCTGGCTATATTGGGAAGTTGAAAACGTTAGCATGTATTAAATGTTATTGGTAAAGCAAACGCAAGATACGACATTAGCGGCAATATAAAGTGGGCAACTAAACTTAATCGCCAAAAGCGGATTTACATATTCTATTTATTTGCTTACTTAATGTCTTAATATACTAATAGCTAAGCCGCCAACGTCGGTCGTTGAAAGCTTTTGACTTTTGAGATCTGTGAAAGTTACACAGAACCGGACGTTTCTCTTGTTGTGTAATCATTTCATCACTTGAAACTATGAGTACAGCAAGTTAGGTGTGTCATGGAGACGCAGTGAAACAGCACAAAATGCGGTAAATTCTTCGTAAACTAAATTTACATCCTTAGCATCCGAGTCGTATACCACACTTCATGTTGTCATACTAGGGAAATGGCTTTTTTGGATGATGAGAACAGTGTAACTTATAGCTTGACCTGAAAAATAATGAAATAATGATCGAACGCTAAAAGTTTTTCTTGCACCAATCTCCCGACCAGGTGTCTTCATTGAAATTTCCAATGTTCTTAGTTCTCGGTATTTCGTAATAATCATATTCAGCTTTTTTCCCTCTCCCTATTTTTTACTTACTGTATACTATGTTGTACTTCCTGTATACTATGTTGTACTTCCTGCATACTATTTTGTACTTACTGTATACTATTTTGTACTTACTGTATACTATTTTGTACTTCCTGCATACTATTTTGTACTTCCTGCATACTATTTTGTACTTCCTGCATACTATGTTGTACTTAC
This sequence comes from Mnemiopsis leidyi, assembly GCA_000226015.1. Lineage (NCBI taxonomy): Eukaryota > Metazoa > Ctenophora > Tentaculata > Lobata > Bolinopsidae > Mnemiopsis > Mnemiopsis leidyi. The sequence goes on along the minus strand of JH152806.1, from coordinate 280,069 downwards.
TGTATACTATTTTGTACTTCCTGCTGGTATGTTGTACTTCCTGTATACTATTTTGTACTTCCTGCTGGTATGTTGTACTTCCTGTAAAGATTTGTCTAGAGCAATAACTACAAATCTACTTGCGGGTCGAGTTCGAAACGAATTTGACAGAGTCATAAAGAAGATCTTTGTGATATAAATCATCAACATTTCAGAAGTACAAAGCAGATCTGTGCGAAACTAAGAATAACCCCGCTGACAAATTTAGAAAGTAAGTTTGATTGTTTCACAACTAAGCCAGTCCCAGCTCAGACACCTGAATATACGTCCTCGATACGTTAGTTTGATTGTTTATCATTTTATCAGACTAATAACATTTACAGTCGGATTTTTTCGATATCATAGACGTCATGATTTTGGAGGAGGAAACGAAGTGTCGGAAAGCAGCTTTTATTTACATTGATTCATTTCAAAGTACACAATATGAGGATAATTGTAACGATTTCAGGCTTCAATCTAGATTGTCCGAGAGTGATAAAGTGAGCAGTAAAATATGTGGACCTGCAACCTTTCCTAAATCTCAAGATTTCTTTAAGACATTCATAGTCGTCTCCCAAAAGTAAGTAGTGTGTAATTCTTGATGTTAACTGTGGTTGCAGACACCATTTGATAAACACACTTAACTGATTGATTCTGATCGTTTGATAAAAACACTTAACTGATTGATTCTGATCGTTTGATAAAAACACTTAACTGATTGATTCTGATCGTTTGATAAAAACATTTAACTGATTGATTCTGATCGTTTGATAAAAACATTTAACTGATTGATTCTGATCGTTTGAACACCGTCATTAGCTGTGGAGGTGTCTTTGTTTGATTTTGTTTGAGTGATCCTAACCGGATCGGTAATAAGACCCTAAAATAAACATACAATGTAGAATACCATATTGGAAATCATATCATAACGTCCTAGCTGGCCTCCGAAAACTTAACAGCTTTGTATGTTGACAACACTAGAACATAAAGTAAAAACATGAGTTTATCTGCTGCATCTAACCAAATTCAGTCTCTGTGTTGTATCGAAAAAATACTCGTTTTGTGTCAAAATTTGCCGGCTACAAAACACGCATGTCGCAAATCCAAAATAAAATTCACTGTCAGAATTAAAATTACACACGACGCAGCTCTCAACAAATACGTATAGTAGTGTCCAATGAACATATGAAACAATTATTATTTCTTAGTATCATCAGTACATTTGAACAAATACTTAGTGTCCAATTAACATATGAAACAATTACTATTTCTAAGTATCATCAGTACATTTGATTTTATCGTTCCTTATAAAGTAAGTCTCAAATTTCAAACCCCATTTCTCTAAATAAAATGTCTCTACCTTAGTTTTTGAGGTCAATCTGTGTCTATTGGACCATTTGAGAACTACGGAGAACAAAGCATTCTATATATTTCAGCTATTCGTTAAACAAACACTTAACTGATCATCTGATTGGGAAGATCTCTCTGTTGGACAAACAAACAAAAACCTGGTTTACGGATAGTGTGGACTTTGACCAGGTAAGTCAGAGGGGTTTAGGGGGCGCTATACTGGTTTGACAAGAAGTTAGGGTTAAGCCTTACCCCCGCCAAGTAGGTCTTTCCTGCGGGTTTACTGGCCTCTGTCAGCCAATAACGATGAATAAACAGAAACTAATATAGATCAATGAAACTCTTTCGTAATAAGTCCCCCCCTCAGAGTGACCTACAAGAAGACTTCAGCTGGAACTTGCTGTCGGTGCAACTTCTGGGCAAGTTCCTAGGCCTGGTGTGGTACATGCCGTACTACACAACTCAGAAGATACCTCCCTCGGTACTGACTACTCTAAGGGAGTCCAGGACTGAGGTCAGTAGGTCTTGCGGAGGTGCCCTCCATATTGTTTGTTTTTCAACTAACTAACTAACTAATTAACTAACTAATTAACTAACTAACTAACTAACTAACTAACTAACTAACTAACTAATTAACTAACTAACTAACTAACTTACTTAATTAATAACTTACTAACTAACTAGCTAACTAATTAACTAACTAGCTAACTCAATAACTAACTGAATAACTAACTATCAAACTGACTAGCTAACTTATTTACCAATTAACTAACTAACTAACTAAATAACTAACTAAATGACTAACTATCAAACCAACCAACTAACTAGCTAACGAACTAAGTGACTGATTGACTAACTGACTGACTAACTAACTAACTGACTAACTAACTAACTAATTAACTAACTAACTAACTAACTAACTAACTAACTAACTAACTAACTAACTACTAACTAACTAACTAACTAACTAACTAATTAACTAACTAACTAACTAACTAACTAACTAACTAACTAACT
>JH152806.1:247904-276834 GCA_000226015.1 Mnemiopsis leidyi | reverse complement strand
TAACTAACTAACTTACTAACTAACTAACTAACTAACTAACTTACTAACTAACTAACTAACTAACTAACTAACTAACTAACTAACTAACTAACTAACTAATTAATTAACTAATTAACTAACTAACTAACTAACTAACTAACTAACTTACTAACTAACTAACTAACTAACTAACTAACTAACAACTAACTAACTAACTAACTAACTAACTAACTAACTAACTAACTAACTAACTAACTAACTAACTAACTAACTAACTAACTAACTAACTAACTAACTAACTAACTAACTAACTAACTAACTAACTAACTAACTAACTAACTAACTAACTAACTAACTAACTAACTAACTAACTAACTAACTTACTAACTAACTAACTAACTAACTAACTAACTAACTAACTAACTTACTAACTAACTAACTAACTAACTAACTAACTAACTAACTAACACTCCCAGCCGTTTCCTCTAGACCTAGCCTGGTACGTAAACCAGAGTGTGACAGATGGAACCCTGGTCCTGACCCTACCCTGGGTCTGCGAGGTGCTGGTCATGATGGATGCAGTTTGTGTCACCCTCAAGAAGAGTAAAGTTTTCCTTGGTTTTGTTAACCGTTTGTACAATCAGGTAGGATTGATTTATTTGATGTGATTGTCAGACTCCGGTGGTATCGGTCATTTTTTTAAAGTTTTTAACAACAAATCGCGTGTTTCGATTCTTCTTAATTGTGACTCTAACTAGCACAAATGACTATATGCTTGGACTGTAGACTAGATAATTAGAATGTTTAGTCTACGGTTCCAGCACAAAAATTTTATAAAGGTTACACTTATTTTTCAGCTGTCCAGCCTGCCAATACGCCAGGAAAACAAAGTGATGTTACTCTTCAAGCTGGGGAGGGTGATGGAACTGTTGTTAGTTCCTCACGGTCTGTTCTCCCTTCAACCCTCCCCCGGTATAGGCTACGAACCAACCCTGGTAGGTTTTTAGGGTTTTTAGGGTTCAAATATTCAGTTTTTATTGATATGACGTAAAAATTAAATTGTATTTCAAGTTGTAAAAATTCTGAGGGGAATCGGACAACAGGCTTAAAGTTCCATAAGGCTCACATGGCACCAGAGGCAACATTTAAGTGCGGCCAAAAATCGCAAATTATGCGGTGCCGCACTTGCTCAAAAAGGCGAATTGTGCGGCAGAGTGCGGCGAAAATTGTCAAATTATGCGGCGAAATTGCGGCAAAATTTCCATAAAAGTGCGGTCATTGTGCGGCATTAAAGGTTATTTTTTGGGTCCATTCAAGCATAAAAACTCAAAGTGTAACGTGATATGACGATTGGATACTTAGCAACAAGTATTGGCTATTACGATTAACATAGGTATATGATGTGTATTGGCCAAGCTTCAGCTACTGACGAAAACGTCCAAAGTGACGAAAACGTCCCAAGTCCAGGACGAAAACGTCCCAGATTCCGAGCAACAAGTACCAAAATGTCCTGCATTCCGAGTAAGGCATATCAAGCGCAAGGACGAAAACGTCCCAGATTCGGATCAGCAAGGACGAAAACGTCCCACATTCCGATCAGCAAGGTACGAAAACGGCCCAGATTCCAATTGGCAAGGTACGAAAACGTCCCAAATTCCATTTAGCACGTGGAAACCAAAATGTCCCAATTTTAGAGACGAAAAGGTCCCTTTTTAAACCATGATGCAACAACAAATATTTTGGTTTTTATGCGATCAAGTGCGATTTTTGGGAAAATATGCGAAAATATGCGGTGAAACCAAAAATATGCGGAATTATGCGGATAATATGGAATTGTGCGGATTGTGCGGAGAACTGGAAATTGTGCGAAATCGCACTCACCGCACTTAAATGTTGCCTCTGCATGGCACCCAATCAGTGGCAGGATTGAGCTTAAATTCCTCTGCCATTCAATCAAAAACTTTGTTAAACTAGGTAGCTTTTAATCTTCAAACTATAGGAAATTTCACGAAATTTAGAGGAATTGTACTAGACCCACATTGAGTCTGCCTTTTTAAATGCCATAACTGATGTAATCATTCACCTATCAAATTGTCGGTACGGTGGTTCCACCCGACGTAGGCTGATCTCTGAATAGGACAGTGATTTATCAGTGTTTATTCCTAGAGTACATCATTGACCTGCTTTTTTGAAACTTTCTAACAAGCCAAGTTCCAGGACGCACTACCACTGTTGAACAGCACACTCCTCTACGCTTGTTGTCCTTGGTTAGCTACCCTCCAGCAAGTAATCCTAAAACAACCTCTCTCTGACACCTCCTCCCTCCTTTCCACTCCCACCAAGATCTCCCTCGTCTCCGCTGGCAACAGAACTCTCCTCCAACTTCGGGAGAACTTCTTCCACCACCAGCCACACTCGGTGCGGAAAGTGTGCGAGTTTGTGTGCGAGAGAGTTCATTCTAACGCACTGTCGGAGCTTCAGACTGGGCTGGGTCCTCTGGTACAGCAGGAGACTGGAGGTGATATCAAGAAGTGGATTGAGGACCAAGATCCGAAGGATCTACTCGAACAATCGCTGAGCTCACGACTTCAGTTTTTCCTCGGTGCATTGGTTTGCAAGTTTTGTGATAGCGTAAAGGAAAAGTGCATGGATCAAAATTCGGAGTTTTGTCAGTCGTTCTGCGATCGTTTCATGAAGGACTTACTTCCGGCAAACACGGAGCCGAGCGTCGTTGCCGTAGCAACGCGTCTAACGGTAGACAAAGCACGTGAGAAATGTGCTATGTGGTGGAACACCATGGCGATGAATTTCGTGGAGAGAGAAGTTCAGCAATTAGCTGACGTCCACATCAAGCATGTACTCAGTGAAGTTCGAAACGGCCAGGAGAATGAGGTGGATCTGCGGTGTTTGTCTGAAAGTCTGGGTGACATTTTGTTGTGGAGGAGAAACCCAGGTAGCAGCTCCCTGGAAGCACCCCCTGGTGGCACAGAGAACGTTGGTCGTCTTCTCAAGGTGATAAAGTGCACTGTTGTCAACAAAGAAAACATCCATATCTTCCAGAAAATCGCAGAAAACACCGTAAATATCTTGGTTGAGTACATCACTCATCCGTCTATAACCTCCTTTTCTCACCAGTCTCAACAAGAGACAGACGAAAACAACACCAGATGCTTGTTAAGGAGCAACAGTGAGGGGGATAAGGATCCTACTCCCATTAAAGTAACAGATCCTGTTGGCCGACTTGATCCCATATTCGAGCTCCTCTTGGCGTTGCGCGATAAGAAGTGTGTTGAAATACCCCTCATCCATCTCCCCTCGAGACTCACGCCAGCTATTATTTTCAATCCGTTCCTTCAACAGACTGATTCTATTGAATCCCCCGTCATCAGGTTTGTTGAGATTTGCTTGAAATTGGTTTACATCGGTGTACTGTCTCCCCCAAGGTTGGAACATTGGCTGATCTGGTTCCTGGAGATCTCAAATGCGAATGAGAGATCTAGGGTTGTCGATCTCACAAGTAAAATAATAAAGGAGTACATCGAACTTAAAAAGAGTGTTTTGGAAGGAAAGATAAAGTCCGTTCCAAGAGTGGCTTATTTTGTCAAGCAGTATATCGTATCGGATTTTGAGATTATTAGAAATAAAATTAATTCATTTTAAACTAAGTGTAAATCGTGTATTTTGAAAAAGTTCTACTGTATTTTGTTATCCGCTGGATTTCTTATTTGAGCCGCAATTTTGTTTAGGTAACTATTGAATTAAGTTTTATACACATTCTTTAAATAGGAACTGGGTATATGATATTTGCGATTTGTTTTTTAGTTTGTAATATTTTTTCTGTTCTGGTTTTTATCATTAAAGCTGTTTCGTTCCAATTTACTGGGTTTTCTCTTATGACTACAATCTCATTCCTCTCACTGATATTATTTATACGTACGTACGTTTTGACGGATGAATTTGATAAAAAATCCTAGCCACTGATTAAAATTCAAGTTTAATTCGAACTTACTCAAATTTTGTCTTTCTCTACAAATTGAAACAAGTTTGACTAAATGATAACTTAAACTCATTAAACTAACTTAAACTGAGCCTACATATACTGTATAGAGCTATGTCAGACGCTGAATGGTCCAATCGATCAGGTTTCCAGTCAAAACGAAGAAAGAGGTTAATTTAAGATGTTCACTAAAAGTATATTTTATTTGTATTAAATGATATGTTTTTGTTGGTTTATAAAATATTCTTATAAATTATTTAATTGTCTTTTATTGTAAGTACCTGTAAAAAATGATCGTTAGTAAAATACTTAATATAGATATATCTTTCAGAAAGAAATCTAGTAAAGAAGGTGGATCATGTTCCGAGCTAGGCGTGGTTACTCCTCAACTGAAAAACAAGATGATGGAACTTATTCAGGCTATAATGCGGTAAGTTGAGTTCAAATATAAGCGCGTTCTCACCATTTCGTGGTAATTTCTTTGGATCAATAATAATGATAAATTTTAAATCCATAATGAGATAATAAATGCGACACCCTACTAAAAAACGAAAAAAAAAGCTTAGTTATAAAATAATCAACAAAAGCTTCTAATCCCAGGAAGGACATACACATGATATTTGCTGAGCCGGTCAGTGACCTGATTGCCCCGGGTTACAGTACAATTATCTCCAGTCCCATGGATCTCAGTACCATGCAGGTACTGGCTTGTTTGTTTCCAATTCTCCGTCGTTTTTTAACTGATTTTGTCTGGAAATCGGTTCTCTGCGCGTGAATCTTTACTTCTGTGAACAGTGAAATTCTTATTTTGCGATTCAGAGATACATTTAATTGCCGGGAAAGCGCAGGTCAACTGATCCTAACTCAGTGTCCAATCGTCATTGCCTATTGCTTACGTGCACCAAATGGTTCACCCTTATTTCCAAGTGATAATGTGACTGGGTTGAGTGTACTTGAAAACAAAATCATGTTGGTAAGGATCAGGTAAGCTTAGTCAGCGTCCATGATGTTACAAACCATGAACCATCTGGGGCATTACTGCACCCAGTCTCCAAGCTAATATTATTGATAAAACAAGAAACAAACAAACACAGACACACACCAAATAGAATTGAGGCACACTAGCTAGCTCATAGTACTGGTTCAACTTAGGTCTGTCAGATACAAGATGCCTTTTCGAACTCTACTTCGGCTCAGATCAGAGCATGTTTTCGGACACTACTTATGCTACTGAAACATGATAAGTCAAAATAATTGCATGTAGGCTGGCAAGGAGATTTAGAGATATGCGGTTTAATCCATAGCAACGCCTTTCTCGGACAACTTTAAACCTAATCGAATCCACAGAATGTCAGAATGTTTGGTTTCCAAGAAATCCAACATAAGCCATTTTGCCTTGCTATTTAACTTACACACAAACTGTGCTTGATTCTAAGAACACGGCTCACAGTTTTTACAATGATTTATAAATTAGACCATTTTTACGGATCATTATTCATTGTCTGTAGTATATTGGACAATTTCCGCCGCCATCGTGAATTTACGCGAACATTTTACCTCCACAATGACATGATTAAGATCATTTGTAGATTTCTACAAAGGCCAGACCTTTCTGGCGAAGTCGATAAGCCAAGTTTATAATTGTCCGGCTGTCCAATAGGACAAACTTTCCACATCAGGTCACGGCTTCCATCTTGAAAATCAGTAGTTTTATCACAAAACATGTGAAGGAGAGGGATGCGGCTTTATGGCCATCGAAAATGTTTTTGTTCATTTAAAACTTAATCGACTAAGTACTGTTGACAATACAAATCCAATCAGTCGTTCGACCATTTACTCCCAAAAGTTTACCTTTGTTCTATGTTCTGCTTGTAGAAGGACAAGTCGTGCAGTCTGCACTTATAATCAGGATGATTCCGCACATTCCCGCTTGCTAACATTTCTCTGACACCTCTCTGCCTTTGTTCTAGCGGGCATGGCGGTTGTTGAGATGTCTTTTCTCTTCGCCTGCATCATCGTGGTGATAGGACTGATTGGAGATGCTCCTCAAGCAGTTGAAAATTGCCTTCCTGCAACGGACTCCTGAGATTGGGACACTCTTTTTCACTAAATATTGAATTTCATTGAATTTCATTAGACTGTTTAGTTTTTCATGTGCAAATAAATAAGTGAAGATCTCTTTTATTATCTTTCGTCGCATCATAATCTATTAGTCAATGACTAATGGTCGTCACTTTGGAGGAAAAACGTCCTCGCATTTAGAAGACCAGCTGTTATCAATGGAGATTATCTTAAAGAAAAGGGCCCTCTATAATAAAGAAGATTTATATAATAATAAAGATAAAGAAGAGGGTTCCTCTCAAAGAAAAACTCTCGGTACACGTGTTTACAATAAAATCTAAATTTGGACTGACTGAATTTATAGCGACCATCTTCAGCCTCGTTTGCTTTCTGACTTCCTCTCCGCTTGCGATGTCAAATAGAACATTACTTGTTGTTTTACTCTACCTCGCTCTCTTTACATCGACACACTTGATGAACCTCACTGATCCTCCAACAACCTCCATCTGGAATGGGACAATCACGCCAGCTTCCTCTGGAGCATTATATTCTTCGTCTGTTCCCAGTTCTTGCTGCAGAGTCGGCTCGGCTGATTTCATCTTGCAGATTGTATCGGTCCTTCTTTTCTGTCTTCTACATTTTCGAATCTAGGACGAAAAATAACTCATGCAAATGACAGTTAAATTTACCCGGCGTTGATCGTCGGTATGGCCTTTAGTATGGCCTTTTAAATAAGATTAGGTTGTAAGATAGCTTCTAGAGATTAAGGGTAACTAAGGGGTTTTGCTTAAAATTGGAGATGAATTTTGAAAGTTTTTTCTGTAACAATAATTGTAAATGTGTTATACTTATTGGAAATAAATTACATTTTTTAAAGATGCAAAACCGGTGATTTTCACGACGATGATATTTTTCTTTGTCAAAAGAACGTTCAGAAAAGTTTTCATATCAAGATCAGTTTCTTCGCGCTATCAAAACCACAAGCATAACAGAAGTTCAAAGCTATAGAAGCTTGGGAGTCGATTGTTCACTGTAGTAACTAGTAAGACATAAATTAATGTGCTTGATTCTCCCAAAAACTATACTAAAAACACTTAATGCTGTTAGGAGCAATCTTGTATACTGCACTGACCAAGCTGGATATAGTCCATAGAGCTGATACATTTCATTTTGACAGAGTGTGCTCTCGGTTTCAGGCCAAGGTCCAACGCGGTGAGTATTCGACTTTGAAAGATGTAAAGGATGACGCAGATCTGATGTGTAAAAACTGTATGGTATACAACTCGGACGACACAATATTTTACAAGGTAACTCGGAATGTTCTGTATTTAACAAGTCACTGCTTGTCACATTTACAGACTTTAAACTTAAACAAGGCAGCCATTAATCGGATTTTACACCGTAATGTTTGACTTTGACCTAAGTTTTTTTTGCCAATTTCCGCTTGTCTTATTTTATTGTTGTAAAAAAGGCTTAAACAATCTTAACAAAAAACGAAAAAACAAGATCACTATGGACGGATTTTTAGGAGGCAGTGAAGCTGCAAAACTTTATCAACACCTTATTTGGGGAGAAGAAGAACAAGGCAGCCCTGTCTCATGAAGTGAGAGAAGGTATTCGAAAGAAGAATGAGATCCAAGAAGAGTGGATGGCAGAGGAGATTACAAGGTTTAAAACTAAAAAAATACACTTACAAAACTACAGATCGATATTTTCTTAACACACTCATCGATTGTAATATATTTTTCTCCTCAGATCAGTCAAAAAAGCTGCCGCAGACGCCAAGGAAGCTTATGACAGGTTTAAGCTGATTTAACTCAGATAAATCAATAAATATACCAATACCTTGCAATCCTCCATTAACCAAACAGTATATGATAGGGAACAGTATTTCTGCAGAGGTGTCTTAAATTTTCGAAAATTTGAAACCTCATTTCTTAAAATTTATTGACCCTGCTTTAGTTCTCAGCGGTGAAATTCTCTCACATTCACAATTGACCTATAAAAGGCCAAGGAACGGTAGGAAGATTACAGTTTGAGACATGGGGATTGAAATTTAAGACATCTCCCCAAAAATACCGGTCTCTTTTGTAATAACGAAAATTCTCTCTAGGTTAGCAAGTGGGACAAGAGTGGGATATCTTTCCAAAGACGAAGACTCTAAGTCAGTAGTCCTAAACATCCTTAATCCCCAACCTGGGGAACCCACCGAGAAACTGGTTGACTTGTCCTGTTTCGAACCTCACGAAAATACGACCACCTCCCTCCTCAACAATTTCCGGGAGAAGAAGAGACTCCCCAACAAGCCTCCCCAGTACCTCCATTACGGTCCTTTCGGCAGTTTCATGCCTAGTTACGATTCAGTTTTCAGTAGTCTTGACGATGCAGATCAACAGTTGCTCTATAGTTGCTATGGTGATGAGATCGGTTTGGCCTACTGCCGGAGTGTCCAGGAGTTCGCTAAAGGTTGCCATGATTCCCTACGCCAGCCCGTTGATAATATCATCAATAGTCTCACAGCTGGAGGACACATGAGAGCAAACAAACTCCTGGCTCAGAAGTACGCCAAAATAATCCGTGAAAAGCGTCTCATGAGAGCTCGAAGACTTGGAACCTCAATGAAATCAGCCTCACAATCAGCAACCAGTGCCTCTGGTGAGTCCTCTGCGGCCGAGACGGAACCTGGTGATTCTGGAACAGTTCAAGAGGATAAGAAAAATGGGCAGTCTACCACCGAGATGGAGGACGAGTACAAGGAGGAGGAATCCTTATTGAAATTGTTGGAATCTGATGACATTCCAGACATTCTAAACGACCCAGACCTGCAAGTCAAGCTGGAAACTGCGTGTGAGGATACTGAGTTACAAGAAAAGCTTGAAAAAACAGGTGGATTGCTTGCGGAGTTGCACCAGGAGCAGACTGCGCGTCTCAGTAAACCTCCCGTGTCCTCCACACCGGCTGTTTGGGAGATGGGAACCACGGAGACTTCTCTCGCTAGCCAAGTTCGGGACAATCTGACCGACATGATCTCCGGACATGTCCCTCCTAGGAATGTGATCGGAGAAGGTGTCGCCAGGCAGGCTATCTCATCTGATTTGGTGGATAAGGTTACTATTATGTGAGGTGATTTGGTACATTTAGTACAGTTTCTGTACAGTTTCAGAACAGTTTCTGTACAGTAATTGCTAGGGGTAATCAAGTTAGCAGTTGAGTTGCTTTACCATCTCCCAATAGTCATTCTCAACTTAAGAATGAATTACATCAAGTTTCGCCAGGAGTCAGGACAGACTCGGAAGATTAAAGACAAAAAATAACTATAGATAGCGAGTTGAACTATAATTTTATGGTGAATGTTAGACTGCGCGATAATTTGCTGGTTGTTATTGCCCATATCTACCATACTAGATCTTTTTTGTACTATTAATAATCTTACAGACTTACTTGCATTTGCAACAAACATTTTACTTGGCGATTGTTGCGATTTGATGAACTTAAATTGGTTTCGCTCGTTATAAAGTCCACATTTGTACTCGTTTGAATTGCTGCAAATAAATCTCATTAATTGATCGACTTCCAAACCACAAACATCTCGAAATTTTCATTGTCCTTCAAAAGTTTGTAGAAAGACAGTTGAGAGAGCTTCCTCTTGTCAAGCTTCTTAAGTATTTAAAATTTGATGAGAATCGCAGTATCATCTTTCCATTTAGCATCTCTAAGTTCTATGCAATTGTTTCTAAACTTAGTACGTACGAGTTTAGCTTACAATTTACTTATCAATCTGATTTTATTTTCACGCATAATTTGGAACTATTTAAGTCGCCACGGTGACCGACTCCCTTCATACCGATAAACTGTACTTGGGCAATATTCAAATTATTAGCAATCAGGACCCCGCTTAGGACGCACCCCAGCTGTCAGACCTCCTTCAATTTGCCACAAAATCTCATCCCAATCAAAGTCGTTCTGACAGGCGTTGAACTAATAACGGTAATATTGCTCTCAGTAAGCGGCACATGTTTTCTCTACAAGCATTTGAAACTTAGAGTTAGGTAATTACTATTTGTGTTCTTGAGTATCTTCAGGACTTTCTCGGTCGTGATATTGTTTGATTCCAATCATGAGCCCGGCAGTAAACAGCCAGCAAACACGAGGTACCCGACGAGGTGATCAGCCGAACATTCACTCTGCCTTCCTGAACCGACGCGCTGACGCGCAGCACGTGTACGCTGAGGCGCAGCACGTCTATGCGGATGTACTTGGACCGGAAACAGTCCGTCATATTGTTCACGACAACAACTCCAGACGGTAGTATATAGTTTTACAGTTGTTGTCATGGTTACTGTTTTAAAATTGCGTTGTCATGGTTACTGTCCAAAACTGTATTTCTTTTTTTTCGGCTTTCAAAAACATGATTACCAGACAAAATTCCATTCCTTAGCGCCATCATAAGTTTCGTGTTTATCACAAGCTTGGCTATAGCGGGCTAGGTAGTTTTGTTTCACATTGACAACCTTGAACCCCGTATTTAGGTACAGCGAGGAGAAAATGGCGGAAGATTCCTGGCTGGAGAACGACAAATATATCTTACCCTGGTTACAGAGAATTCTCCTATTTTTCGGGTTTTCCTGGTGCTCTGAAAACTGGTTAGTCATGTATTTGTCACGCATTAATCATGTATTTGTCGCATGTTTGTCATATGTTTGTCACGTGTTAGTGAAAACCTCTGCCGTTGATGGCAAGAATTTTATGCTTGATGTATGAAAGTATCCCAAGGCCTCTCTCAAATAGTTGACCCACTCGCTAAAAAAAGCATGCGGATTAAAATTTATGCTTCCCAATCTAATTTGCTCAACCAGTCGGTTACTGGACAAATTGAAATATCATAAAGCGGGCTGTGGGCATTTAATTAAAGGAATCGAGAAGGTTGTTGCACATATTGGTAACAACTTGAAATATCGTTTAAGAGCTGCATTGCATTTCAAGTCTGGTCGTTCGCGTTGGTATTTACTCTACAGTGTACTAAAGTCAGCAATCGGATCTATAAGTGTGAAACCTTTCTAAAGTATTAAACCCTAAACGGAATATTCTCAGCGGTGGGTCAGTCTCAAGTAGGAGTAGTCAACTGCAGCTCACCGGCCGGAGAATCGAGCCGATACGACAGTTGAGTAGCTATCCCAACAACGGGCCGGTTGTAGGTGGAGTATACTCCTCCAACATCAACAAGGTATTTCTGAAATTTTAAGATAAACTTATTCGAGATTATGAAGTCAGGTATTGTCTAAGTGCCTTTTTGATGAAGCCGAGATCGGGCGGAAAATAATCGTTCGAGCATCTCAATCTACTCCAAAGTACAAAGTTTAAGTTAAACACTTAAACTGCATTCGTTACTTCCTTGCACATTCATTTGACATCGTCTACAATAAAATGTTTATTACTGAAATTCTGCTTTACCTACACTTACTTACTTACTTAGGTTACTTAGGTAAAGTATACCCGTTACACTTACTCATTGCAGTTACCGACAGTAATTGAGTTATATTGAACATGGAAATTTTTGAAGCTTGGTAATGGTAAATTTGGTCAAAAATTTTACTATTTGAACTTAAGAATTTTCATTTCGGGTAATATTTACAATGTTTCTGACCCGAAACTGATCCATGCCACCTACCCCGGCCCACCCCCCTTTAATTTGGTATTGACAATCAGGTAGGGGGAGGGGTGTATTCTGGAGGACAAAGTGGCTACTCCGGAAACCCTGGTTACCCTGGCAACGTCACTGGAGTTAACAACAACAACAAGGATCTTACTCAGGTAATCGCTGCTTATACTCAATATCTTTGTCTGTAGAAATCTATGTCTGTAGAAATCTAGGAAAGGTCTGGATGTAATGTTTCATTTGCGTAACTATATTTGCTCAAGTTTTGTGATGTATCGGATTTTATCTCAAAAGAAACATTGTGTTCGATCTTATCGTCGCTACTCGCTTCTCTGCTCAGTTTTGGGGCATCTTATTCCCCTTTCCCCCGTTCAGTGGAGGAAAATCTAGTTCCCCTTCTCACACATCTACCCCTTTCATCTACCCCCTTCTCACACATCTACCCCTCCATCTACCCCCTTCTCACACATCTACCCCTCCATCTACCCCTCCATCTACCCCCTTCTCACACATCTACCCCCTCCCCCTGCAGATTGACGTCGACCAGGACCTAGCCGCACTTCCACAAAAGTTCAGCGACACAGACGCTAAGAAAGTTTTCTACAGAACCTCAGTGTTCCTGTCCGTCCCTCTCATTACTCTACTTCTGTTTGCAGGTAGAGTAACAACCATCTCCTTACTTTTGGGCGTGTACATTTATACAACTTATTAATGTTGAAACGAGTCCCGTCCTTCTAATGACTGGCTTTCGAGCCACCAAATCTTTGCTGATACTTACTCAGAGATCACTTTAAATTCATGCAATAAACCAACAAATTCTAACTTGAGATTAAGCTTGAACGGGGATCGTTAAAAGCTTAAACGTGATCAAGTTTGATGGTTAATGAAGAAAATATCTAGGTTTTGATGTTTATCAAGCGCTATCACATAGTCCCGAGGTTAAACGATACGAAATGCGTATTCTGCAAGGTTAGTCATAATATTTTGCAGAGTGAGCTGATGTGTATTTCGCTGCTCGCTGGTTTTAAGCTTTTAAGCAATAAAGCAATTTAGGCATCTCTTAAATTGGTTAACCTAACCCAATACTCATTTATTTTTATTGTTTCAAGGCAATATATAAAATTTAAATTTGCTAGTAATCAAGATTCAACGATATTTTTCACGTGCGTGGCGAATGTTCATTTTCCCACACAGACGCCCACTCACATGTCATATTTGAAACATCACCTGTAAGCTAGCATTATCACTCCTAGACCCTAGTTAAGTAGTTATAAATCAAATAAACGCGACCTTTAGACCGCGCAATTTCAGGGCTTCAGTTTTGATTTTATGACTGACTATTTTCAGTTATTTGAGTTGC
This sequence comes from Mnemiopsis leidyi, assembly GCA_000226015.1. Lineage (NCBI taxonomy): Eukaryota > Metazoa > Ctenophora > Tentaculata > Lobata > Bolinopsidae > Mnemiopsis > Mnemiopsis leidyi. The sequence goes on along the minus strand of JH152806.1, from coordinate 263,781 downwards.
ATTTCAGGCATGAAAATAGGAAATCTCATGACAGAGATTTTAAGAGAACAGTCATTTACATTCAAATATGTCATGGATCATTCTCAGACAAATCTCGACAAACTGCAAAATGCTCAAGTATGCATCTTATATCCGAATTAATTACAGTAGATTGACAAACTATTTTCAAGTTTTGCGACAGCTAGAAAATTTAATTTGACGAAGTAATTTCTTATAGATCAGATAGCTCAACTTATAGAAATCGAAAAAGTGCTATTTGATGATTTAAGGAAATCTTGAAAGTTTTATATTCTAATCAGAAACGAAAATCTAAAAAGTTAACTTGACCAGATAGGAAAATTGAGAAGGTTTTATTTAAGCAGATGAGAAAGTTTAGAAAGTTCTATATTTTGATCAGATAAAATAATCTAGAAAGTTCTATTTGACCAGATAGGAAAATCTAGAAAATTCTATTTGGCCAGTTAGGAAAATCTAGTGTGTTCTATTTGACAACATAGGAAAAGTTAGAATGCTCTATTTGAACAGATAGAGACAGATAAACGGATAAACGAGCTCTACAGGACGGGATTCCCGGAATACCTGACAGTGACGAACCCTCAAGAGTACATCCTGTACACGGCAATGGGCAAGGGTTTTGTGGAGAGTGAAACTGATAACCTCCAGATCAGTAACAACAGTCTCAACTTCTTGCAGAAGCGAGATGTGAGTAGCTGTGTCTTGAGACTTTGTTGATAACTTTCCCTTGTTATTGCTTTTTTTCTTTTGAAATTCTATATTATCATTCGTATGAAATTTTTCAGTTGATACTGGTCACTAATTTCATTAGAAGTTCCCCTCTAATTGTCCAAGTTCACTAGAAGTTCCTCCCAATTCTCCAAGTTCACTCGAAGTCTCTCCTAATTCCCTAATTTCACTAGAAGTCCCTCCTAACTCTCCAAGTTCATAAGAAGTTCCCCCTAATTCTCCAAGTTCATAAGAAGTTCGGAGTTCCTCCTAATTCCCTAAGTTCACAAGAAGTTCCTCCTAATTCTCCAAGTTCACCAGAAGTTCCTCCTAATTCTCCAAGTTTACTAGAAGTCTCTCCTAATTCCCTAATTTCACTAGAAGTCTCTCATAATTCCCCAAGTTCACTTGAAGTTCCTCTTAATTCTCCAAGTTTACTAGAAGTTCATCCCAATTCTCCGAGTTCACTAGAAGTTCCATCTAATTCCCCAAGTTCACTAGAAGTCTCTCCTAATTCCCTAATTTCACTAGAAGTTCCTCCTAACTCTCCAAGTTCATTTAAGAAGTTCTTCCTAACTCTTCAAGTTCATAAGAAGTTCCTTCTAATTCTCCAAGTTCACTAGAAGTTCCTCCTAACTCTCCAAGTTCATAAGAAGTTCCTCCCAATTCCCCAAGTTCACTAGAAGTTCATCCCAATTCCCCTAGTTCACTTGATGTTCCTCCTAATTCCCCAAGTTCACTTGGAGTTCCTCCTAATTCCCCAAGTTCATTAGAAATTCCTCCCAATTCCCCAGGTTCATTAGAAATTCCTCCCAATTCCCCAAGTTCATTAGACGTTCATCCCAATTCCCCAAGTTCACTTGAAGTTCATCTCAATTCTCCAAGTTCACTAAAAGTTCATCCCAATTCTCCAAGTTCACTAGAAGTTCCTCCGCAGGACGTCCTAGCGGAGTTCCGGGAGATCAGAGTACCTCCTCTGAACTCCACCGTCAACAACATGACCCAGCATGTCAACTCCTTCTACACTAAAGTTATGGAGATCTTAGTGCAGTCTGTTGTCTACACTTTTAGTGAGGGTAAGGTATTCTAAAAACATTTACATTTCAATTTTTATTCTTATTCTCTTTCTTGTATATAATTAATTTGTTTCATTTTTAATTTTTCTGTAGATTCTAAATTGATTAATGCTATCATCATTACTTATCACAATTGCTTTTTCTTTCTCAGAGCCTGCTCTGTTCGGCACAAGAAAATGGAAAATGCTTGTTGCCTTTAAATGTCTTCTAGAGATCCAGAGTCGAGCGGCAAAGATTGATGCGATTGGCATGTTCTTCTATACTGAAGGTAATATAGAGCATGTTCTTCTACACTGAAGGTAATATGGAGCATGTTCTTCTATACTGAAGGTAATACAGAGCCTGTTCTCCTATGCTGAAGGTAAAATAGAGCATGTTCGTCTATACTGAAGGTAATATAGAGCATGTTCTTCTAAACTGAAGGTAATATAGAGCATGTTCTTCTATACTGAAGGTAATACAGAGCATGTTCTTTTATACTGAAGGTAATATAGAGCATGTTCTTTTATACTGAAGGTAATATAGAGCATGTTCTTTTATACTGAAGGTAATATAGAGCATGTTCTTTTATACTGAAGGTAATATAGAGCATGTTCTTTTATACTGAAGGTAATATAGAGCATGTTCTTCTACACTGAAGGTAATATAGAGTCGAACTGTGAACGCTTTCTCAGCCTTAGGTCTTCTAACGGGCGATGCGCGTCTAAACTGTCTCCGAAACGCGTTATGTACGCGACTGTAAGTTATCGACCTACAACATGTCAATAGACAGTGGGTGTGGCCCTTCGGTAAACGGTTTATTCCTTAGGAACATTAGATAGCCCTTAACTTCCGTGTTGTGATTTGCGGTAGAGTTTCCAATTCCAACGTCCAATCACTGGACGTGTTAAAGTTACACCCGTTTCTCGATGTGCCAAACATAAGTACATAGCTGAAAGAGCATATGATCTGTACATGATAAAGGACAAAGATCACAGAAATGAATGTTTATCCGAAAAACAGAACATCGACTTCGCCAAATTTTAGGTATTCCTCGAATGGGCTTCTTTTCTAAGTATTCCTAACAAAATTTTGCACATTCGATCATACTAAAGACCGAGTAACAAGGCCGAACGCTTGTGGGACACTCTTTTCAAAATTATTGCCTTCAAAATAGTAAAATACAATTGAGGTTTGACCTAAATTTAAAATCAAAATTTCAATGAAAATCTAGTCGAAAGTTCTTCAGCCCCAGGTCCGGTCGAATTCTCGGTCCTGGAAAAATCCCTGTCCAGGCCACAGCTAAAGATGCGAGTTCGGTTTAACCTTGCGCGGGACTTTTGGCATCTAAAATGTGACAGGGATTAAATTAATTTTGACATATCTCATAACTTTATAATGAGAATAGGCTCTTCAAAGTTCAACAACGATGTTCGTTAACCAAAATATATTGGCTTGTATCGTCACGGATTTTCTTTCGCAGAACTTTGACAGCAAATTAAGATCTTGACAGATCTTAATGAAAAAGGCTCTGAACGTGTGATGGAGGGGCTTGGGGAAAGAAGATCTGAAATCCAAAATCTATATGTCTGGCCAATGCGACATATTTCTACCGGCCAAAAATTTTAGGGACAACGTAGCACGTGTACGCTGCTTCAATAACAGCTTGCGCTGTGTTAAACGCAGTGTATGCTGTGTTAATTTCTTAACAGTGTTAACCACAGGATACGCTGACGCAGAAAAGGTGCAACTTATGGTGGCAAACCAGGCTGTTGAAGATTACTGTTTTTCAAAGATCTTGATGTACGTTCCGGATTTAAAGTCTGACACGGATCGTCTCTCGGACGCCATCGACCTTCTAAGGTTGCCGGTTGGTCAATGTTTGAATGATCGCATGTTCCTTCAAATGTGTATTGTCACCTCATTTCCTCAGAGAACATCCGTCGACAGATTTAAATTACCGGAAAAAATATATCTGATCTAATTTCAAACTTCTTGCAGAGGGCACCGCTACCGGATTCTAAACAACCAGAGTCTGGAAGCTTCCAAGTCGATGGGAATTAACTGGATCGCAGGTCTGTTACTTTGTCGCAATTCATATTTTTTCATCTAATGCAGAAATCTAAACGGCGCTATTTAAATGAAAATATAAAATTCAATCATAACAGTTTGATTATACGATGCGGTGGGATAAGGTCCACCACAGCTGCTTTAAACAATCCCACTTCAGCTAAATCCTTGACTCATATGACTTAGTGGCGCAGAGCTAAGAGCATTTGACTTTCATTTTGAAAGTTCCGGGTTCTATTCTCTGTGCTGCCCAGCCACGCGGTGCGCGTCTTTGAGGCTTTGCTTAGAACTTCGTTGGGTCTACGCAGTTCCGAAGGACTTAGCCAAATGAACGGAACACCGTGATTAAAGGTCAAAGATTAGCTACTCTTGCAGTAGCGAAGCCTTGGGCGTATACAATATGGTAAACCAATTTAACCGTCGCTGGCCTTTTTAAATTCTGCGGCTCCTGTAATTAGCATTGTAGCTACATGGTTATTGGATACATCGAAGTAAAATAAGTGTTAAATAACAAAAATGTTATTCGTAAAATAGTAGTTGTTGTAAGAACTGTTATTCTTTAGTTCCAGTCTATTTTGTTTTCTAACTGCCCCTCTTACAAACCTTGTCAATTATACAAACCTTGTCAATTAAAACTTAATCTTAAACTTGTCACTTTTTTGCATAGCAACATAACACATTTATGCACAAAATTAACTTACATTTTATAATATTTCATCATCACAAAGACGATCGTCCTTAAAAGTATATATTATGAAACATTGATTACTAGATAAGCAACAAACTAGCTAACTTACGTAGCTACTCTCTAGGCAATACTGGCTAAGATAAATCAATTTAAACTGGAGAACCTTCATTTTAGTCCCCTTATGAAACTCTTCATGTATATCTGTATGCCTTTGAGTCTGACCAGATATATTATACCATTAGCTGCAGAGTTCAGCACAACCGTGTGGATGTATATCACATAGTACATCATGTAGTACGAGTCGATGTCACCCTTCCACAAACTGACGTAGTTTAACTTCTTGTTGGAAAATATGTAGAAGGCGTCCCCCAAAGTCAGGCACCAGAACCACACATTCAGAGCCAGGTAGGTTGATAGCACCATCAGGACCGTTACCGAGGCATATCTCTTGTTTTTCCATGCTGTTTCAAACTCGGAGGTTGCCGCTTGGCCTTTCTTGGGCTTCATTGGTGTTGCGGTGCTGCTTTGCAGGGTTTTGTCTTTGTGTAGGAGAAGGAGGAAGGTGGCCACCGAGAATATGATGGTGATGACACCAGGGACCATCACCTCAAATATGTAGAGGAAGGCGTAGAGGATCCTATCCAGAATGGTGATGTCTAGCGTGTTGATGTTAGAGACGCTGCATCCAAGAAAGGCTGAGTTGAAGAGATAAGACTCGCCTACATACCAATAGTTCATGGTGCTCTTGAAGACCTGCACTGCTAGATAGACAAGTGTGATCCCAGCTACTCCACCCAGCTTCACCTTGCGGAGGGGTCGAGCTAGGCCCACCAGGCGGGTCACCGCAAGCAGGGACATCAAGAAGATTGAGAACCCACATCCGGTATGCCAGAGCAAACCCCAAATGTTACAGAAGACGGAGTTCTCGAAAATCATGGCTTTTCCTCCGGAGAAGGCCGTTATTGCTGAGAAGACCATGATTGACGATAGCAGTAGGTCAGTTCCGCTTATGACAGCGAAGATGAAGTTGATGGCGGTTGGGCGTTTGCGTATAAAGTAGGTCAAGCAGATAAGGTTGAGACTAGTTCCTATCAGGAACTCTCCGGTTGTCAGGAATCCGTTTGCAGTGTAGTAATAGTTCCAAGAATCTGGAGACATTTTCACTAATCCTGTAAGAGTGTCGTGGGGTTAGTTTGACGCGGATTGTATTTTTGAAACCGCTGTCATTGACAGTCCTAATTGAAAGTGACACTGAAACGTTTGGAGGAAAACGCTTGGAAACTATGATAGATACCACTACGAGCTTTAAATTTATTAAATGTTTAAAGTTGAAATTTATGCTACGCGTGTTTCGCGATCAATGTTAGAACAGAAATCGCTCGAGTCTGTTTAAAAAGCAAATGGCAACAAGAAAGCAAGGAGATGAAAAATCTGAAGGGATGTCATATACTGCCAGGATGTCACATACAACGATACAATGATCCACCTCCCACTTGATTTTGTTGCTACAGTAAAACCTCTATTTACCGGGCCTCTCAGGGGAAAAGGAGAAGGCCCAGTAAATCGATGGACGCGGTAAATAGAGGTTTTACTGTATAGGTAGCTATATATTTCTTTTCTTTCTGGGGTAAACACAGAAAGGATCCCCAAGAGAACGCCGGCCGAAGGATATCAACTGTAATCGCTTTAGCTTCGGTCTAGGTTTAGTATTAATTGCTCAGATAAACCAGCACCCTGTTATAAGGACTGCACGAGCTTAGTTTATGATCACTCGCTCCTCATCCAATATAAAGTCTCATAACTAAGTCTAGAGCAAGTACAATATTTGTCACTTTTTATCATATATTTGCTCCAGTTATTTTCTCAATTGCAATAACGTCTGACATCAAATTAAGGAGACAACCTCGCACTTAGACACCTGACATACGGTTCAACGTTTCGATATTTTACTCCAAACCAATAACCACAGAGAAATACTGAACGATATGCAAAAAAGACTAAACGAAAAACTATTTTCGATTTCTAAAATATTGATAGCATGTTTGACGCAACATTTGTCCGCTGTTACTTTATGAATATCTTTACTGCTTTTAGAGCTAAATAGCTATCTTACAGGAACTGTGCCCATATTCAAGTTATAAAGTTCAAGTCACGAAGTTATAAAAGCTTGACACCTAACTTGAACAACATCGGAGACATGATCAATTCTGATGTTTTGATATTTCCAGAGAATACTTTATTTAATATTGATCAAAATTTGCTTGACTACTGACTAGCTATATAAGTAAACGAGGGGTTGGTTTCTGAAGATGTAGCAGCTGCAATAAACTTTAATTTCAAAGTTTAAAGGCGTCTATCCTTAATTTTCCAGCAATTTAGTCACTATACGTATTTACTGCAGTCCGTTTACTCATATTTGACAAATTTTCAGTCGCCACGTAAAAGCTATGTCAAACCAACTACTATGTTCAACAAAAACGAAGAATCCGAAGCTATGTTGATAAATTACGCGAATAGACTGAAATGGTCCGGGTTAAAATTGTTCCCAGTTGAAAGGCCGCTTCCAATAAGATGTGCTAACTGAAGTTTGGCCTGCAATTAAGAAAAAAATAGTATTTGGTTGCCGTCAAGCCAAGAGAAAAGCAAACGAATCTAATATCGTTTAGCTAAGTGAACTAAAAATGTTTTCATCCTTCCAATTAATACAAATATAAGCTCAATTCATCTGCAATGCGTTAAACTTTGGGGCCTATTTGATTTCATCAACTGGCGGGAGTCGTATCTACCATCTATGCTTGGATGTTCCTGTCAAATTAGAACCGTACACCCCACTTGTGTTCGTTATGTCGAAATCCCAATTACAAATTGGACAGAAACGATATGACACGTGAATGAACGGGAAGTCACGTGACCACTGTAGATCCGTTTGAATGGCTGATTCTAAACTTCCGAACCGCTGCAAGAATCAAAAGTCATTACATTTCGCTCGCTTGGAGATTTGCTGGGGCTTCGAACGATAAATTTTCGTGCCTTATATAACTTTGGACGATGGCACGGGCAGAATATACGATGATATATACGGTGATATACGATAAGATTATAACCAGAACAATTTTCAGTTATAAGTTTATACAACGAACAGCTGAAGACAGTACAAAACATCTTGGGACGGGCAATGTTGAACAATATTGACGATTTTAGAAGGAACGCTAACATGCTCATCGGCATAACAGTAACAGCACTGATCTTTATAGCCTTGGTGGAACCTTTTCTTTTTTGGGCAAACATAAGTTAGTGTTTCATACCTTTATATCCAGCTATTTGCTTTTACATAACTAACCAAATAAATTGGCGGTTACCATGACTCATTAGTATTTGGTAACCATGACAATACTCATTGGTAACCATGACAACACTCACCAATAACCATGACAACACCCCCCAGAAATCATTACAACACTCGCCAGTAACTTTTACAACACTCGCCAAACACTCAAGAGTAACCATGAAAACACTCACCGTAATTATGACAACACTCACCAGTAATCATGACAACACTCACCAGTAACCATGACAACACTTACTAGTAACCATAAAAACACTCACTAGTAACCATAACAACACTCACCAGTAACCATTACAACACTCACCAGTAACCATTAAAACACTCACCAGTAACCATGAAAACACTCACCAGTAACCATGAAAACACTTACCGATATTATTTTCTAGACAAGACCTATTCACTTGTAAAAGTGCAGACACAAAACACAGTCCAACTAAAGAAACTGACGGAGGTTCTATGTCGAGAAAAACAACGTTCAGACGACCTTATCTACAAGCTTGTCCCAGCTGACATCGCAAAGAAACTAAAGAATCACATAACCGTTCCGCCAGAGATATTTGACTCTGTATCAGGTGGGAGATGACAGATTTGTGGTGTTTTAAAGTTAAGAAGTTAGTTAGTCAGCAAGCTTCTAGTTTCAGATCAGTTCTCTTATGTGTACTTATACTTTAAAATCTAAGAACTATCAGGCAACACTAATGCTTAAACTTTGAACCTTCTATAGATTCCGTATGCAGTCATCGTCAACTTACCAATTCAGAGTTTTATAGCTCGAGATAAAGTAGCCCAAATTATTTAACTACTATCAGTTCTTTGTGTGGCCATCTTTAGCCTCACGTTTTGGCTAGCTATCGACAACGTGACTCGCCTATAGACACAGAGTAACCCAATTAGTAAAACTATAGACTAAGAGTAACTGTAACAGCAAAACTTAGATACTTTTATAGTGAATAGGACGATGAAAGTCGTGATGATCATTTTTTTGTTCCAACAAGTGAAAATCGCATATAATCTGACGTTTCGAAAAATATTTCATTTTTCATATTCATAGCTGACAGAACATTTAATGTGAAAAATGACCAACAACTAGCAACTGAATCAAAAGATTAACACGGTTTATAATGAATTAGTAAAAATTACTAAGAAGGATTAATGGATAAGATAGAATAAGAAAACTGTCAACAACTGTCATTGAGCTATTTAACAACTGTCAAGTTGTTAGAGCAACAAAATGATCATCACGACTTTCATCGTCTTGTTCATTATAAAAGTATCAAAGAAGGCCATATTTAGAACACCAAAACTAAAGACTTAGAGTAACTCTAATAGTAAAACTATAGACTCAGCGTAGCTCTAATAGTAAAACTATAGATTTAGAGTAACTCTAATAGTATTTAAACTATAGCCTTAGAGTAACTCTAATAGTAAAACTATAGACTTAGAGTAACTCTAATAGTAAAACTATAGACTTAGAGTAACTCTAATGGTAAAACTATACACTCAGAGTAACTCTAATAGTAAAACTATAGACTTAGAGTAACTCTAATTTCAAAACTATAGACTCAGTGTGATCTTCAATAATTTAGTTTCTCCTTATGTTTTTGATGTTCTTCTAGTTTTTATCGCACTGCTGGGTATAAGCTTTTGCTTAATTGCGGTGTTAAAATTACATTTATTATTATTATTATCTAATAGTAAAACTATAGACTTAGAGCAACTCTAATAGTAAAACTATAGACTTAGAGTAACTCTAATAGTATTTAAACTATAGACTTAGAGTAACTCTAATAGTAAACTATTTAAATTTAACTATAGACTTAGAGTAACTCTAATAGTAAAACTATAGACTCAGAGTAACTCTAATAGTAAAACTATAGACTTAGAGTAACTCTAATAGTAAAACTATAGACTTAGAGTAACTCTAATAGTATTTAAACTATAGACTTAGAGTAACTCTAATAGTAAACTATTTAACTATAGACTTAGAGTAACTCCAATAGTAAAACTATAGACTTAGAGTAACTCTAATAGTAAAACTATAGACTTAGAGTAACTCTAATAGTAAAACTATAGACTCAGAGTAACTCTAATAGTAAAACTATAGACTCAGAGTAACTCTAATTTTAAAAATATAGACTCAGAGTAACTCTAATAGTACAACTATAGACTTAGAGTAGCTCTAATTTTAAAACGTTCTACCAGTTCTCTACGCGGACATCGTCAACTTTACTCTTATCTCCAGCTATCACTCTGCAACAGAGGTCGTCAATCTTCTCAACTATCTCTTTTGCCTCATCGACAAGTTGACGGACAAATATGAAGCCTTCAAGGTACTTATGCTATACAGCCTTTATCTGAGAACTCATTCTCATCCTACACTTAGTTTCTTTTCTTGGGCCTTCTTCCCTGGAAAGTTGCATAAACTTAAACAAAATTCAAAACAACCAAGGGCAGCTTAGGCGGCTAATGAGAACGTTCGTTTCGCTTCCAAAGTGCTTATTGCTTCCAAATAAAAAATAAAATGGTGCGCCAACGTTTGCTTCAACTTTGTTGTCCCTTGTTAATGCTTTAATGGTTTAGCAGCCGCGCTGGCAACGAAGCGTTTAACTTTCACGCAACGCAGCTGCTCCATAAGCAAGTAACTACATAGGAAGAAAACTCATTTCATTTACAGGCCGATACTGTGGGGGATGCTTATGTGGCAGTGACAGGGCTGCCGACGTGCGGCAGCAAGGCCACCAGCGAGAGTGTAACGAACATTGCTCACTTGGCCCTCGACATGCTCGGCCAGATACAGAACTTGGATCATGAGAACGAGTCTATGTGTGAGGTAATCTGACTTTAAATCTATGTGTGAGGTGATCTGACTTTAAATCTTTGTGCGAGGTAATCTGATTTTAAATCTATGTGCGAGGTGAACAAAATTTAAATCTATGTGCGATGTGACTTTATTTAACTTGTAGGCGGTGACTATGTGAGCTACTGAGCTGTATGGTGGTCACTGGTACTTTTAATCTGTCTACTTAGAAAATAGGAAATTGCCTTCTTTAAAAATGTCAATATAAGGCAATGAAATTTAGTTGTTAAACAATTCCAATTTAATAAATTAATAACAAATAACCCTAATTTTGTTTGTTCAACTTTTCAGGTAAAGCTTAGAATCGGGCTTGCCACTGGTCCAGTATCAGTCGGAATGATTGGTATGAAGATTCCAAAGTACTGTGTTTTTGGGGAAACTGTCAACCTTGCCACCGCAATGGAGGAACGAAGTCAAGGTTTATATTCAGAATGCTAATTTTACAGTATACAAAACGAGTATATTTTCTCTTGTTAAGCTTAGCCGTAGCTAACTTCCTAACTTGAATTTGAATACAAAATTTGAAATATTCGAATGTCATATCACCCCCAACAAAGGATGACACTTTCAGCTATGCGAATCCTGATTACGAACTACACTCGCAATTTTCTAGCGGACACGGGAATCTTTGAGACTTTGTTCAGAGGACAGTTTAAAATCGTAAGTTAACGATATACTGTAATGTGTCCTTGATTGTGTAAAGCTCTGTCCATCCCCCGACACACAGCAATTTGATTTTACTCAATAAGCAAACATTTTCGGTCGCCTTACCCCCACCCTTCCTCCTAGATATAGTTTAACTTTATCGGTTGAATTTCCAGCTGTATGATTGTCCGATCTGAATACTTATAAATCCGTACGACAAACTCTCAATAAGGAAGAAAAGACAATTGTCAATGCAGCTGCACAAGTATCGGCACCTCTGAAGTCGGTTAAACTAAAAGTAAAATAAATATCAAACGTATGTGGTGTGCGGGCAGGCTGCGAGCATGGCCGCTAAACAGATATCATCTTCTACAATGCTAGCATTGAACTAGAACTTGATCTCCAAAATATTAACCAGTCGGGTCCCCTGAACTAGATGTTTTAGTTAGACTTAAACCTCAATTATATCTGTCAAGTTAGATAACCACTGTCGAACTGCCTGAATTAACCATTCAAATCTATATCTGTATATCTATAATCACATTCCCTGGTAGTAGGACACCATTAACCACATATTAACCATTCAAATCTAATCACATTCTCTTGCAGGAGGACACCATTATTGACACATATTGGCTCGTTGGCTCTTCCTTGCTGGACACCCGGCTCGACATATTTAGCGACAGCAAGCCAAAGAAACGTGACGGTGTCCTTCAAAGACGAATGAAGCAGCGAGAGATGGAGCGGCCAGGGAGGCGACGTCCCTACGACACCAGTAGTCCTAGTTCCAGTACCGTGTCTTCCTCCAAAAGGTGCACCTTCAGAGTGGAGGAGGCCCCCGTTAACGAGGAGGCTGAGCTGGATCAGGGGACCGCCTCAAGCTCGGGCGGGGAGGGTGGAAACAAACTGTGCAAAAAAGTCAGCTCTATGAAGAGCACCAGCTTTACGGTAAAGGACCAGGATGTAAGCAAAGTTGAGGAGCCTGTGAGCGAGAGCTTTACCGTGAAGGTGGGCAGTGATGCCGGGTTAGATCCGGAGGAGGAGTGGCATCCTCATCAGTCCACCAAACATGGCTCGACCGAGGAGAGCATGGTGCCGGTTTCGTAGTTCGTTGTTGTTCGCATTTGTTATCTTCTCCGGAAAATAAGTACTTAGGTAGGATTTTGTCAGACTGTAACCACCACTTGAGCCACGTTACCTCAGCTCCTTTTTTATAGAGAAAGTCACGCAGCGCCCGGTAACCGCCACCAGTTGAGTGCTACTTAAAGTTAAACTTCATCATTCAATTTCATGGATGTGCTATTTATAAGATTTAACGGCTGTGGTTAAACTTAATTCTTTTCATTCTGTGTTCAGGCTTTGATCACAGGGGTATGGATATCAACTTTAATTTTAATGGTTTTATAACTTGGATTAGCACTCAGGAGTATTACTATGACTATGATTTTGAAGCAGTTTGCTGAATCACTGTTTACTTAGTGCAAATACGAGATGATTTCCGTTACGTCTAACGAAACGATTTGGTTTTACTTTTACTTTTACTTGTTCAGCTTTAAGGTCGCACTTATGTCTACTGTCTTAGTCTATGAGCTACAGTCTTTACTGAGAGAGTCCGGTATAACTGCAAGATTTTACAGTACCCCATCTGATGACATAACTATAAGTATTAGTCAATTAAAAATGAATTATTATTAAGTATGCAGAATGATTTTATTATTAATGTTTTAAAATTAATTTGCTGTTGGTGTCACAATTTCTCTACGGCTACCATTTATCATCAATTGTTAATGAAACAAATGACGAATTGTCGGGTTTTAGAAAATTAAAATTGATGCTCATTGTTTCTCTTGTTGTGAAATTAAACATGGAATGATATAAATATTATTTAATACTTAATAGTTCAACTTAAATGTTTACACTTATATTATTAAACAGCCATATTATTGATATTAATTGTACGGCAGCGCGAGAGTTAGCTGCGAGAGTAGTTGATACACGTTGACAAGCCCTGCTAGGCTGCCGCGAAGCTTGCATTAAAAATTTTTTTGAAAAGAGTCACAACGTGAGACAAGAGAGTCGGGTATCGCCGCGACAACCATTAATTTACACGGATTGTGAAATTGAGATGAAAACTATCCGAAGCCCGCGGGAATAATTATCATAATGTTAATAACTAGAACTATCATATCCAGAAATGCATGAGAGCGCGTTATATGTAATAGCTGCAACAGTATGTTATCACCTTACGAGGTTTTTAGGATTTATCTAGCCGGGGTTCGATTCATTTGACGACTAGATGATATCATATCCGCGCAAGTTGGGTATAACACCTCGACAAGGGTTACGTTCATCTAACCAGGTGCTCACGCACGCTAGGCTCGCGGCTGCTACTTGCAAAACACGTATAATATCCCTGTGCAAGCTTAAAGATAAAGCGGAAAATTAGGACGGGCTCGAACCGCCACAGGGCTATCTTGGCTTTGCAGCAAAGCCTTTGCTCTAACCAAAGCCATTTTGCGCCGCCGGAGGCTTATCCTAGCCGCACGCGGCATAAGCATCTGGTAAGGTGAATGTTGGCTTAGCAAGGCTGTTACGCGCGCAAAAGGGTCCCGGGCGCTGCGCGGCTCTCTCTACGTTCCCCTTAGTCTTTGCTGCAAAGCAACAAAGACTGGGGTCCTCAGGCGAGCCTGACTTGGGCCGCAACGCAAAGCAAGGCTGATCTTAAAGACATGTAGAATGACATCTCGTTTCCTCTGTGACCAGATTTCTAAAAAGTCTGTATTAAATTGCTATTCCATTTGAACTTCTGGATCCAAACATCCTTGAACTTCTGGATCCTAGCATTTTCTATATACAATATAGTGACTAGGTCTCTCTTTTTTCTCTTTCACTTATCTTAGTCATATACCATACTCATATGACTCTGTTTTTTACTCGAACTCTTTAGCTAAGTAATCTCTTTAAACGTGACAAGTATTTAGTATATTAAAATAATTAATGTGCATTTTATTTGAGTGAATTTGTCAGTACATTAAGTCAAATCTTTTCAAGATCTTTGCAAGATTAACTGCACGACTAGCAAAATCGCGTGTTTAGTTTAATAACTTCACTATTTATTTAGATTTTTTGAACATATCACAAAAAGCTCTCAGTAAGCTCTTACAGCAGGGGCGCCACTTATGGACGCCTTTTTACTGCTACAACGCCACTGATTCAGCTAAGATCAAAGCGGTTGGATCATGTGTAGGCAGCACTAGGCTGCCCCCTAAGGTTGAAGGTGCCGACCCCCGCTAGTGGGGTTAGCGGGGGCGGTCATTACGCCACTGCTCAATAAGCAAAGTAATCTGTTAACATGACGCTTAGCCCCCTCTATCTTTGTACTCTTTCTTGACCGTCTGACACATTACAGGTAAATTACGTATTTGTTTTAAAATTATGTATTTTATCTGCCATTCCTAGAAAAGTGCGCTAATGGCATTTGCCTATGCAATCTTCTTGGGCCGACTCAGTCAAATGAGAAAACTGTCATTGAGGGTTAAATAAGGACGGCCGGGGGAGTTTATAGACATAAATAGAAAGCAGAAGCTTTCAATAAACATGTGTTAATTGTCGTCAGCTAGAGGTGAAGAGTGAGGCGAGCCTTAAATACGGAGTAGGGTGGTGTCAGTCCTTGTGAGGGCTGATGTAGATGGGATGTGAACTGTTGATGGTAACATTACAATAATCAAAAATTTAAAAATCTAGTCTTCTTAGGAGGATCAGAAGGTAATGCTGAAATGTGAAAGGTAATGCCAGTAAATAAAGACGTTCTGACCATTTCGGAATTCAGGCAGTGCCAATGTTGAGGGGTGCATTCATTTCTCGCTACTGTGTTTTGATCTCTACTCAAGATTAAAACAAAAGATAGATATACCTGATAAACACCAAGGGGAGGGAAAATTATCTCATCCATACCTCTCAAAATTAAGATATTCTGAAAATTACAGTTTTAATCAATTTAAAAAGACAAGTTTATGGCTTTGTGGGGCATTGAAGGTCCAATAAGCAATCGATTTTTACTTTTACGTCTGATGAATTCAGATCGAAACAGGAGAAAACAGACTGGTAAGTTTGAGTGCCCATCCTTTGCTGAATCATATAGTTTAGTGTATATAAAGTTTAAGGTCAAAGCACCGTTTATTATTGCATAGTAATAAATAAAAAATAAATAATAAATAATGATGCCAGCATCATCACACATAATCTCCTAAAAATTTCAAAAAACCTTAAAATTAATTAACAAATTTTATAAAAAGAAGTATTAAAAACTAATAAATATTAATGAACTTCTTCTTAGCCACAAATGGGTTATCTTGAAGAAAGCTGTTGTGTTTTAACTTGTTCTCCAAATAATTTCCACTTTCAATTCGATTTAAAACTTCATCAGAAAGTTCCCAAAAGTTTCCACTGCCATATATACCAAACGCTTTAGTTTTACTCTTAAACCTCTCTAA
>JH152806.1:180252-247064 GCA_000226015.1 Mnemiopsis leidyi | reverse complement strand
ACACTCCAATGAAAGTTCATCCTCTAAATATTCCTTACAAGGACAGTAGTCAAAGTCATTTGATTGAACTTCACCTGAGTCTTGAGCCGGCTTCTTTTTTGGACTCTTAACAACCTTCTTTGGTCTGCCAACACGTTTCTTCTCCATCTTGTTCAACTTGTCATCGACACCGGACATACCTCAAATTATTTGTATAATAGTAGTGTTGAAAGTATCAAATTTTGAAAGTATCAAATTTTTATTTAACAATTTTTCCAAAATGAGAGTTCCTTTGCATGTCACACCTGAAATAGCTTCGGGGCTGGTTAACATGCGATTGACCAGAATCAGGAATGGCTTTTCATCCTCAGCTCCAAGCATCTGAAACAATCCATTCTCTCACCAGTGGGCACTATAAATTGGAAACCATGGCCATGGCATATGTTGCCTCTGCAACCCTGACCACTGACCAGATATTGATTCTGGATATGTATTCATGCATGGTCCTTAGACGGCATGACTGTCCAGTCTTATTAGGTTGTATATAATTTCATGTAGCTGACATGGCAACCTGGAACACCAAACCAAGAGTCTATTACCCACTAGGCAATATCATAACACTTGCATGCAGACTAGTTTTCTGGGGCCAGTTTGCTAGTTTCATGGTTGATGTATATATGACCTTTTATTGGGAAGCAGGTTTAAGGCACTTCAAAGGCTTAGAAATAGCCTATCGTCAACATTGTTGTCTTGGAGGTTGCATTGCATATTGCACATAAATTGGTCAATATACATAGCTATAGGAATGACAACTGCTTTGGTGTGTGGGATCCATATGAGAAATGATAGGACTGAGTATCTACCTTATCATTTTGGAATACTCACTATTCTTGCACATTTCGTATATTCTCCCCCTGTTGTTTCCACCACACATTATTACTGCAAAACAGTATGACTCCATTCATTTAGATAAAAAGTACATTGTGTTGCGAATAAAGTGTAA
Source organism: Mnemiopsis leidyi (assembly GCA_000226015.1). Classification (NCBI taxonomy): domain Eukaryota; kingdom Metazoa; phylum Ctenophora; class Tentaculata; order Lobata; family Bolinopsidae; genus Mnemiopsis; species Mnemiopsis leidyi. The sequence continues at coordinate 246,082 of JH152806.1, read as the reverse complement.
CTATTATAGTCTATATTCATTATAGTGTCTCAAATCTGTTTGTCTGTTTGTCTATCGTGACCATATTCCGTAATTTAGGAATGATGCCCACATGCATGCTAATTGCAAGTAGGGCCATTTTTGGAATTTTATGAAATAAATAAAGTAAATAACAAATAATGATGCCGGCATCATCACACCTTATCTCCCAAAATTTCTTAAAAGCTTTAAACATTCAAACATGTAAATCTAAAATACCAAAATTTCAATCCCAATTAATGTTAATAAACCTTTTTCTAGCTACAAAGGGTTCTCCCTTTGTCTCATGATGATAACTGTCAAGTGCACAAAGTTAAAGTTCTACTTATAGATGCCCAATATTGATGCATGTTATTTTTGTTATAAATAGGACTATAAGGTATGTAAGCATCGTTTCTGTACCAAATTAGACACTGTTCTGCAATATTTCAATAGGTATAACACCTGTCATCTTCTGGCTGAAAGTTTATTGTCAGGTGACAGGCAACAAGCATAATTCTTAAACAACTATATAAACATATAAATTATTCGACTGAATCTTATCTAATAAAACATAAATACTGATAAAAACAAAACGCTGTCAAACATGTTAATATAAATGTTTGATTTATCAAATTCAATTCCATGTTTAATTCATCAATATCATTTCAGAAGATAAACGACAGATAATAAATTTTAGTTGTTGATTTTCAGAGGCCCGCACAAGGGTTAGAAATCTTGGACACGTTATCTGGGCCTATTCTTTTGCAATATACTTATTCTAAGCTTATGTGTTGAGATAAAACTTAACTGACAATATTTTTCAGAAGAATTTTCTTATGAATGACGAAATCAGAAACAATGAAAAGTTATTCTCAGACGAAATTCATTTGTCTACTGCAGTTAGACATTTTTCACTTCTTGATTTACCAGAGAAGATAGCATGTTATTCACCTGTTGCTCACAAATCTCCTACAACTGGAGGTCTTCAAAATGCACATACAGAGTTATTATCACTACTTTTAATGGATAGTGTATTCAGAGATTTTTTTAATGTCTACTTGCTTCTGCCAATTCATGCACACCAATGTACTGTGAGACAAAGCAATGAAGGGTGTTTTTTTCAATGTTTTCCTCTTCCTCGAGGATCAGGAAATCGTCTTTCAGTGGATCGAGTGTTAAAGTGGCTCTACTCTAACAGACTGCCTTTCTTTCTTTCCAGTCGCTTATACCAGCTCTGTCTTTTTACCCATGCATTCTGTTCAAAAAATAGATTTCTTGATTTTGATGATTCTGTTGAATACAGCAAAAAGCAACTTGCACTGTTTGGAGATTTGAGAACTGTTGAGGGCATTCAAAAGCTCATACGATATGCTGGAAGCTCAGTGGATGGGGCAATGATAGAATTATGGCTAGATTTACAATGGCTACGACATACTGACAAAGACCATGGACACAATGATATGATGAAGACCATTCTTGATAGCTACAGTTCACCAGAAAATAAGCTTCCTGAACAATTCAAAACCCAACTTGTGACAGCTGTTGATGAAACAATTAACAAGTCACTTAATTCTTGCCTTCTGACTCGTAAAGAAAACTATTTAAGTAGCTATGACATACTATTGCAAAATCCATTTGTCAATCAATCTGAAAAGAAAAATAAGACCTTAGCAAAGTCTAAGAATGATATGCTCTTCAAATTGCAAGAAGACATAATGAATGTTTTAAAAAATGACTTCTGTAAACGCTACTTAATGTATCACAACTGCTTACCAAATCTGTTGCACCTTATTGAAGAAGATGAAAATGAAATTAAATTTGATTTGGCTGACGAGATAGAAAAAGATGGCAAAGAAAAATGCATGGTCGTCTTAGAATCAACAGTTGACACCAAATCTTGCTCAACTGCTGTGCCTGGTATAAGTGAACCAAATGATGGGCCTAATAGTCCATTGAACACACTGCCTGATGGTTGTGTTGATAATGATTACTTGGATGTTCCAATTGAGGTTGATGATCATGATTCCTCTGCATCAGAAACGGGTCTTTTGGCTGCAGGGCGCTCCAAAAGCACTTTACCTCAGATTTCTGAGAAAATGGTGTCTATAAGTGAAACCCAAAAGCGACCAAAAACTTGCTATCCCCACCTTCACCCCAAAATAACAAGCCATAGTCGTCTCTCACAGAAGACCAGTGGTTACATCACTATGTCCTCTCCGGAGGACAGGTTAGCCAGCACATTTATAAACAGTGATGAACAACCTTACCCTAAAAGAACTGCCAGTGTACCTAATCTTTACGTTAATGATCTAGGACCATGTGAACTGGATAAAAGATCAACATCTTTGATTAATTTGACGGATGAAATGTTTATTAATGTTAATCAGCTAGCTGTAGATAGAATAAGAAAATTGGCAAATTCTTGCCGAGATGGGACCGAATCACAGTTATCAAACTATTCTACGAGTATTGATGTCAGTATTGATAAGAATGCAGTTTTTCAATTGGGCAATCATTCCAATCGAAGCAGCCCAGATGTCAAAAGCCTTAGCACTACGGAAAATGTTGCTAAGACCATAGGTGCTAATGACATACAGTCAAGCAAATCATCAAAGGATAAAGTGTCAATTAGTTCTTCAATCAAATCAGTCACGTCAATGAAAATTTCAGATAACGAGTTATCAAGTCAATCCGCAAATTTACCGAAAGATAAGAGCATGAAAGATGTTGATAAAACTTTCTCTAAAGAACGAGTTAGCAAAAAGAAAATACAGACACTTCCATCTTTCAGCAAAACAACATTAAAACTAAGACATAAATCTCTAGACCAACAGTCTACAGTTGTTCTTGACAAAGATATGTCGATTGCTATAAGGAGAAAGACAAAGTATGAAGACATGATGCAGAGAAGAAAATCATCTGCCTTCATTCGAATGTCCCCCTCCTCCTTACAGAAATATAGTCAAGTTAGCAATAGCGACCAGGAACAGAGATCTATTTCAAACCAAATAATCAAAGATAAGACCAATGACTCAATGCTACTTCAAGATAAAGGTAGGTTTTATGTTGCTCTCATAGCATCTGACCAGTTGGCTGGAGCACCCTTCAAAAATTATTTAACTATCAATAATAATGAAAATTTGGTCGACTATCTTAATCTCTGGGAAAACATTGAAATCGTGCGCTGCTTAACCAACGAGGGTGGTAGGAGAGGTGCCTGTGCCAAAAGTTTTGGCGGTAATGGCTTTTTAAGCTGTCATGATGAATGGCCTGTAAAAAAGGATGATCCATACCATCAATACCACGAAAGTTTGCGCAAAATAAAGAAATACCACGATTCCTGGCATATCTTTCACTTGAAATTTAAATTAATTCAAGATTTCTTTTCAGAAAACCCAATTGTCAAGCCGTATGATCCATTACTGCTTAAAAAATATGCAGAAAAGCTCGTTGAGGCAGGTTGCCACGACGAAATTTTGGCTCTTGTCCAGGACCATCTTGTTACCAAGCTGAGAAAAGAGATAGAGAGATATTACAAATTTGACTCACGAAACTTTTATCACTATATGTCTGGCCACGATGAAAACTTTTCTCTCAAAAAGGTTGAATATACTGATAAAACAGGGTCTTTCATTGCAAGCTGCCATAAAAGAACTAGAATTTTCGGTAGACCTAGATCCTCGAATCTGATCACAGAAACTATATTTTCGCCTCTATCTAGACGTTTGTGGGTTGCTATCGATATATGTGAGAAAATGGTTTTCCCTTTTGCCATAAGAAAGTTGTCATTGCCGTTATTAACTCTAAGCTCCATGATTACAATGAAAATGTTTATCATGAGAAAAAGAATGGAGAAAGCTAAAGATAAGGAGGCAATGGTGGTGGAGAAAACCGCAGTAAGAAAAAACTATCGCTTTAAGAGAAAAAAGATACCAAAGAAAACACCTCCCAAAAAGAAAAGTGTTTCATGTGAGCAAGTTTTCTTTATAGACTGGGGGTCTAAGATTGAAGAACAAACCCGGAAGAATACTGATATCTATGATGCATTGCTGATGTCGTCACCAAAAAACCTTGAATCTTTAGTACCACCATCTATTGATGATATGTTTTTACAGGATCCATCGATAAAGAATTTCAGGCGTTTCATAATACGGAAGTTTAAAGGGTCCGAAAAAGAACATATGATGAATGTTGCAAATTTTCTTATTGCCCAGAAAGAATTAGTGGATAAAATGGATTCAGCTGATTTCAGTGAATTATCAAAAGGGTTATGCTCGAACTTCATTTTTTGCAAAAATTCTATTTTGCACGATATGCACTTACCAGATAAGTGGCTTAAAATCATTAGTAAGAAAAAAGCGAGTAACCCTACATTTTTGCTCTTTATGGGTGCTGTCGTTCACGAATGGATATATACCAACATTTGGACATCTTATATTTCTACTATGTATCGAGGAAGTGACATTGATTTTGACAGCTTTCATGCTGCCAAAGAATTAGCAATGTGGAAAACGACTTCGTTCAACAAAATCTTTTGTAAACGCATGTCACATTTCATTTGGAAAATTTCAAACTTTTTGGATTTTCTCTCCGTCCCCTCACAGTTTGAGGAATTTAGAGATTATCTCTCAGACCAAAAAGAATCGAATTCCACAGGCGATGAACGGAAAATCAAGGTTTATGGAAAAAACCTCGCTATAAATCCAAATTTACTGCAACAAGATCTGTACCTTTTGATAGAAATATTCGCTTACAAGAACTTGCTACTGACAAGTAGAGAAGTCGCAAAAGATCTATCACTTGATGGGACTGAAGAGCAAAGCCTTCTTGACAAGTTGAATTTGATTGTCGAAACATTTTTCGATTCTATCGTGCCCCCACGGTTACAGGTTAACATTCCCGGCCAAGTTGCAGTTGACGTCATGCTTAGTCAAAAAAATCTTCACATTGCGTACTGTCTTTTTAACGAGGTCACTAGCTGCCTTTTTCAGTCATTGCTTTTTTTCTGGAAAAAATTTTGCATATCAAAGCATGTGCCAGATTCAGAGAAGAAGACAAAAATCCTCAAGAAAATGTCAGGAAAGTTAAAGCCTATTCCTCCTAGTATCAGAAAAAGAAGAAGTAATCAAGTGACTGTCTCATATTTAGACTTAGACAAGTTCAAATTCTGTAGAGGAACTGAAATCGGTGGCTTTAACTACTCCGTTAGTCATGGTTACAAAGAAATATATCGGACTAAACAACTGGCGGCAGCCCCCAGTTCTGTACAAGTCAGCAAAACATTGAAATCTATTCATTCCTCCAGAAGTAACTTGTCAAGGATGTCTCTGACAAAGTCTCGCAGACAGTCCGTCGTGGAGAAGCCCCAACACCGAACATCTGGAGAAACTTTGGTAAACAAGTTAAGAGAACGGGAGAGACTCCAATCGCTTGTGCCAAGACCCTCTAGACGGGCTGTCTCCCGACTCCCGAGAATGTCTTTACCTGTCATAAAAAGTTCTTCTGTTCTCACTACTCCTTGAAAATGTTGTAAAATCCTCGGCCTACTGGAATGAAATTAGGAAGAGTAAGAAATTGCAGCCTCTCTCCTAATGAATGTGTGAATTTCTTTTTTTTGGGTTTGTAAAATTGTCAATTGCGTGACTTACTACCAGTCAATATTGGGGTATTCTTTTAGAAGTTTCGATGATGCATGATGATAATGTGCTTTAATTTTTGTTGCGAATTAATCATAATTATGTAAATTTGTATTTTCTGTCATGTTGTACCTAACTAACAATGTACATTGCTATGATTTTATCTATTGCAAATTCGCTATTTACTTCTTCTAAAAACAAACCGCAGCAACGCATCATGTATTAATGGCATTTTAACTAGCTTCAGGCACAGCTGCAGAGGTGAACACAATAGACACAAAGTAAATACCGAAACACTGATGAACATATATTATTAAAGACCGGAACAATATTAATTGACACTTAACAGACACATTAACACTGCTCACGACAAACAAACACGAACAGCCAGCTGGCACGACGCAAACACAATTACCTGTCACTGTGTCAGGGCAGACTTAATTTTTCATTTTACTCGCAGTATGGAGTAATGGCTATAGCATGGTGAAGTTTTTACTCTTCATCTCAGCATTCTTTGCTGTTTATGACTGTGGAGATGATATCGCACTGGAAAGTGGAAAGGATAGGGAGTTGTGGCCCGAAGCCCTCATCCCCTTCAAGATTGATGAATCTGTATTCGATAGAGACGTGATTCATTACATACGGGAAGCAATGAATAACTGGGAACGGAGTACGTGTATTCGATTTGTGCCGTACATCGACCAATCAGATTACATCTTGATATCCTCCAGCGAATCGGGGTATGAATTTATGCTATTTGCTTGAGATGAATTAGACGTGAAAACAAATTAGACATTACTCTGGCCTGAATCATTAAATATTTGAAACAATGAACTTTGAATAGTAATTCAAAAGTATTTTTGTATTTTGAAATGTAAAAACTGCCTGTCTCTCAAAATCATCAACAAATCTAGATCAATAATTCCAAGTTTCTGTCTCCCAGTTGTTGGTCTTACGTTGGCAAACAGACAGGAAGACAACTGTTGCTCCTGAACAAGAAGTGTACAACCGGGGAAGTGATAACGATCGAACTAGGACATGCGATAGGCGTGTTCACTCCATCCCCGGAAGAGATAACGGTAACTTCTTATCATCAAGATTTTTCTTACTTTTTTCGTCTAAAAGCATGGAACCATTGTGTGGGATGTCATGTGCCAGCCCCATGCTCTGACAGAGAACTGCAAATTATAGCGGGCATATTTCAAGCTAAACTCCACTTTCTCGAAATTCTTAACAAGTGCTGTGTAGCGGCTGGAGTTTCTCGTGTTATAAATCTGATATTCCCTCAGGTGCTTAATGCGCTACTTTCTTAGTGCAGACTTATAGTAATCCCAGTTATTAAGTTATAAACACAATTTTACTAAATTTCACAAAAGCATTGACATTAGGTAGACGAGAGAGACGAAACATCACTCCAAATTCACAGCACAATCCTTCACTTTCCTAGCAAACAAATAAACATGTACGGGATCACCTCATCTGATACAATCAATCTCATGCCTCACAAGGATGCCATCGCAGTCGCTAACAAACTTTATGGCTGCCATGCCATTGGCGATTTTTTGTCATATACAGGTTTTTCATGTAGATAGCATGATTTAGAACACTTTTTTTCGCTTAATCACTTTGCATGTTTTGTCTTATTTTTCTGCTGTCGATTGTCAAATTTATCCTAGGATCTGACCTTAACTTTCTCACCAGAAACAGAACCTGTTCAAAGCGGCAATAGCATGACCCCTAAAAACGATGGCCAAGCTGACTACAAATCAATAGCAGAAGAAGAGACTGAATGTGGCAGGTGGAGTTGGAGCCCGTGGAGCCCCTGCTCTGGATCATGTAGATCAGGAGAGGAAACTAACACCCGTTCAAGGCGCAAGGTATACGTGGAAAAACGGAGTGGTGAGAGATGTAGGTACGATGAAGAAGTTGAGGAATGTGGCAACATCCCTTGTCCAGGTTAGATAGCTGATTAAAGTTTTTTCTTTTTGAGCCAGTCAAACCAGTTGCAATCAAATATGGATATACTGTGCGTTTTGGGGTACTTACATTGCAATATTATTGCAACTGTTTTATCAGCTCGATTTCTAGAAGTATTACTTTCCTGATCTACATCTACATTATCTACATCTACATTATCTACATCTACAGATCTACATCTGCAGATCTACATCTACAAATCTACATCTGCAGATCTACATATCTACAATTCCAGGAAAAGAAGACGAGTGTTACACACCCTGGGGACAGTGGAGTATCTGTTCGAGAGATTGTGGAGTGGGCGAGGAACACAGGACCAGGGACGCTGTCCGACTCAAGGATTCTCAAGGAGTCATGTGCTATGATTCCAAAGAGTATATCTTTGAGAGCAGAACTTGTACAAACCAGCCCTGTAAAGGTGTCGTTAATTTTGCTCGTCATCATCATGCTTGTTCCTAGACATTTGACTTAGATTCTCCAACTTTTATTTAACAGAATATACAAAGCTAGAACACTACAACTGGCATGTGTACGGTACACGAATTTTACGCTTCTGCACGATCTACATCAAAGGCATTATATTCCAAATACGCAAGTACAGTGTAGTACTTATTATACTCTTGGATTTATCAATCAACCTATCCCAGTTGACTGTGAGGTTGGCGAGTGGACGAGTTGGGACAAGTGTTCGGTTGACTGTGGAGATGGACAAACACGTAGACTACGTCAAATCGTCACTTCTCCTGCCAACGGTGGTGAGGAATGTCCGGATCTGTTCGAGATAACGAGTTGCAACAAAGGGGAGTGTCCTGATCCCATGACATGTGACCTGTCCGAGTGGACTGATTGGTCCGCCTGCTCGGCCGAGTGTGATGGTGGAAACTCTTACAGGTGGGTTCGTCTTATCGTGGAGTGTGATGGACATGGGTGAACGGTTTTAACAATAGTGTTTGGTAATTATTACTCTGATCTACGACCACTGCATTAACTATGCGTAACGCGTACGCTTCTAAACAATTTTAGAATCTTGTATCAGAGAAAAAGTAGTACTATTACTATTACTATTACTATTGAGTAAATTTCCAAAAAATTCAGATTCAGAACAATCCTGCGACGTCCGACAGCAGCTAACGCCAACTGTCCCGACACCGAGGACTCCAGAAGGTGCAACACTGGGCCCTGTAACCACGCCGCTCTAAACGAGCCGGCGGTGGTGGACTGTGAGGTGACGTCATGGGCTCCCTGGTCGGCGTGTAGCAAGACGTGTGGGAGCGGTATGATGCATCGGTTCAGAGTGATCGTCAGGAAACCTAGGAACGGAGGTCGGTCTTGTGGGAATCTGGAGGAGAATAAACCTTGTGATGCTGGATTTTGTTATGGTAAGTGTTATCTTGCTTGTTAAAATTAATAAGTAATCAATTTAAATGATCGACAATTTTCCAACTGATGCAATAATTAAACTTGTATGTTGAAGGCCATGAAACCTAAAGTATCAGATTCAATCATCATATTGATTGTTAAAACAAACAAAACACGAAAGCCTTTCCCCAAGTTCCCAAACGTCTCTCTCTTGTTCAGGATCATGTGGTCTGACTTCCTGGACAGAGTGGTCGGGCTGCTCTAAGGTATGTGGGGAAGGTACCAGGAGCAGGTACCGTTACATACGACACGCTGACGACATTGATGTCTGTCCCTCCCTAACTGAAATTCAGCCCTGTGTTGTTCAACAAGTCTGCCCGGAACTGCCCCGAAAAGATGTCAGCTGGAAGAGTACTGAAGGTACTGTATTTGTAAATGTCAAGGATATTACAGCACAGGGTATAGCTTTACCATTGCAATTGATTTTTGTTTAGTATAAAGAATTTATAACAATATAAGATTACAACTACGATTCAAATTGTCGCTCAGAGAGAGACTGCGAGTTGAGTGCCTGGTCTGTCTGGACGGTGTGCACTGTGTTATGTGGTGTCGGAGGAACTCAACAGAGATACAGGGAGGTTGTCAGGTTTCCCTCTGGAGGAGGTAACCAATGTCGGCATCTCGCGGAGGAGAGATTCGGCTGTAACGAGCATATCCCGTGTAAAGATCAGACAGGTAAGCGTGAAGAGTTATTTAAATTCGAATACTCAAAAGATTCAATTGGAATATATTGACTGAATATTAACAACGTTGTTCGAACTTCTATCCTCACATTTTCATATTGATCTTGCACAACTCCGGCTCTCCTATCCAAGATGTTCTCTTCCAGGAACGTGCGAAGTATCAGAGTGGACAGACTGGTCATCTTGTTCCGTGACATGTGGAGAAGGACTTCAACTTCGCTCTCGCTCCATAATCTCCCGTACTGACGACGCGCCTTGTCCAACCCTCGAGGATGAGCGTTATTGTATCATGGAGTCTTGTGCGGTTATCGACGAACACAAGGATTGCAAGATGTCTGAGTGGTCACCATGGTCAGCTTGTGATGTGGAATGCGGCACTGGTACGTGGGCACGTGCCAATTTGTTTCCGGTTCATGAAATATTGGGATAGCTTAACCTTTTATATTGATAGAAATAAAATAAAGTATTTCACAACACCGTGCCGCATCAGCAGACTAACAGAACTGTTTTTTAAATTGAGTCTCAAAAAATTATAACAAATTCCAATTATTCAATTACTTTTTGCAGGTATACACACAAGATCAAGGTATGTGATTGAGGGTTTCACAGAAAAGTGTCCACAAAAACAACAAACTAAGATCTGCAAACGTAAAACTTGCTCGCCTGGACAGTCTGGTTAGACAATCTTCTAGTCTTCTGCTGTCAAATCTTCATATTCGATTTATTCGATATAAGTATATAGTCATTCGATATGAGTATATAGTATATAGTCATTTCATCTTGGCTTGTTAGTGCCTTTGATAATGGAAAAATATGTTGTCAAGTATGGTGACCCAGGTCATTTTCTGTCAACACACCAATCGCACATGTTAACTCCTAACATATCAGAATATCTAACACTTTACGTCTTCAGAAAGATCTGAGTACGAAAGTCAGATGATATACTCAGAAGTGGCTGATCTTTGCATGAAGATGATTAAAAAGAAGAGTGGAGGAGTGCTTCCGATTCTCGTGGAATGTGATATCAATGGTAAGTGGAAATGGTACAAAATACAATGATCTTTAATTGAAGGATAGAAAAGTTCGTTAAATTGTTCAATGTCCATTTCAGACGACATCACATTGAGAAATTGCTTTATTTCATTATTGATATCTTAGTTACTTATTTAATTGTTTAGTGCTAGCACTACAACCAAAAAATTGGAAATCCAACTTTCATAGCGACTCTTCAGAAGATGACAAGAAATCAAACTCTTTATCCAGTTCTCCATAATAATAGCTGAATCTGATATCTTAGTTAGGGATTAAAAGTTACAACTTTGAGGATGTTCGGCTTCTACCAGTTGCGCGCTCGTTATATTAAACCTTTAAATTAGGATAATCGAACGCAGCGGGAGGAGAGCTCATTAAATATATTAGCCTGAATCCAGCTGTCTAAAAGAATGATCATGCAAGTCGTTGCAATCATTTACATGAGTTTATGATGTAATGTGATTGGTTAAAAATGTAACTGGTTAATGCTAAAAGCACGTACAACTTACAATTACATTGGGATGCTCACAATATACTGAATTGAAGAATTCATAATGGGGCATAGGGCTTAGGGCAGCTATATCAAAACAAATCAATATATTTATGCTGTAAGTTGACATTTGACATAACTGATGGTGGATGCATGGTTGGCTGACTATGTTTTAATGATTTAAATCTCCTTAAATGTGCAAATCAAATAAAGTGGGCTGGGCTACATCGGGTTAGTTAAATCACCAATACTCACCAAGGAAGCAGTGCAAATCAATTAAAGTGGGCCGGGCTACATCGGTTTAGTTAAATCACCAATACTCACCAAGGAAGCAGTGCGGGTTATCATCAGGGCACGTGGAACAAGACGTTGTTTGTCCGTCAGAGTATTGTCCAGTTTTGCAAAGTCCACATACCCCTCCCGGTCCTATGTACTGGTTCTTCAGACATCTGGCTGAAAGTATCCGACATAACGCTCATTCCTTTATAACACAGTAAACCCACACTTCATTCATGTGTTGCTCTTGTGATGTTGCCCAGGAAAGCATTTACTTCATGATAGCCGGACCTCATGCATATGATTATGGCAATTGCATTAATACGATTTGCAGAGCAACGATCGCAACAAATTAGATCGCTAGAGTGATGCTTATCTCTCAATATCCACCTTCTTAACTTACTTGGTTGGCTGAATCTGACGTTGTGCCTCCTTAGAGTTTTTCCGAAAGAGAGATAAAGCTGATCACTTGCAGGATCCTTTTCAAATGGTATTGTGAACAGTTTTGGTTTTGTCTGACCCCACAGACCCCAGAGCAGAAGGTTTTTCCTCCCGTCGTAGTTTATAACGATATCTTGCAGCTCATTCATTTCCTTTCCTTCAGAGTTTGACTTCACGGACTTGCGATATCCCGAATTGCGGTCCCTGTCAAATGTACTGCTAATTGCAACTGTCTCGGTGTCATCCCACCTGATTGATATGCTGCCGAGAATCTTCATTCCAGAGTCAAACAAATAAATCTTGTTGAGCCAATTTGGACTTTGCACCAGAAATCTGAGGTAAAAGTTTTGAGACATAATCCACCAGGGGACTGGGCAGGCTGATGAATCTGAGTTGGACTGAGTGCAGGGTCTGAGAGCGTCCACATCATGTGTCGTGTTACACCAGCATCCACACGATGTTAGATCTGGTAAGGGATAAGTTCTCACCTAATGAGATAGTAATGGAGCGTCATAATTGAAAGGATTTCTTGAAAAGGCATCATAAAGCCAGATCACGTTGGCAACATAACATATGAAATCAGATCCCCGATAATTCTTGTCTATGCAGAGGAGCGTGCAAACGCTCAACGTTTACAATTAAAGTTGTGGTGTTGAAATAGTCAGCAAAACAAACCTTCGTTTGGATCGTAGTGGTAAATCTTCATTATCTGGTTCGACAACAAATCGACATTGTCCGCCTTGAAAAAGTTGCACGTGTACTCGGTCCAGACGTGATCTCCTCCCACCTCCTCCATTGTATGAGTTATCTCACTTCTTGTCTTGTAGATAAGATTCGTCACGGCCGATCGTCCCTCCCCGTCTTCGTCTTCGTCACCATCTAGTTCGTCTGGTCTCGTTACTTGTTCTGTCGAACAGTCATCTAACAAGTAGTCACTGCTATCGCTGTCTGCAGTAGTTTAATAGTTAAAGAATTACTTATAGGGTGATTATTATCATCTGAATAGACGACAAAAAGCAGATATGCAAAGACTTTTATAATCAGAAATTTCGAACAAAAGTTGTAGATTGTACTGATAACAAAACTTGGAAATCCCATACTTGGCCAGGAGATGCGAGAACAGAATTGAGAAGAGTCGTATGTCGAGAATATGTGACAGTAAGGATGGGAGGTGGTCCCATATTCCAGTTGTACGTTGCCAGCCGTGTATAAGTCTGGGGACATACAATTCTTAAGTTGGGGGATCTCTAATGAATTGGCAATAAGGAATCCTAAATAACTTATTTTTGGGGAACCTTATTAGTTAATAAAGTAACAACTCGGTATGGGGAATCCTTATTAACTTAATCTTAACTTACTGAATATTCGGAGGTCAAAATCTGTAGACTGTCCGAGTTTGATACCGTCTCGCCACAGTTGTGTGGAAAACGTCCGTTTTTTGTCCGTTCTTTTTGCAACCTTTGACAGTATAGAAATTGCGCTCTAATTACTTAAATTCAAAAGAATAAACTTGATTCAAAGTTTTGTAGTAAAATTGCTTTAATCACCTTTAATTTTAATGCCGAAATCTAAAATCTGTATATCAGTGTTTAACATCAGAGCAGCTATATATAATACATTTTAGTTTTTCGTTCTCAAATTTACCGTTTTAATGATGTTTTGTGATATTGTCATTTCATGTTTAAGTATTACGTTGTCCTCCAAATTCCCATAAGGCACGTGGGTTATCGAGTAACCATTTCTGTTCGAATCAATCGTGTGATCCTCGTAATCAGTCCATGATATTCCATATTTGTTCCGAATATCATTGGTTATCGTTGAAGATGTCGTCACTGTAATCGGTACAATTCCCTCGGTCCCATATTTCATTTCAGGAACATCAATATCTGAGAGAATGATAATGTTTTGATTTCCAAGTTCATTCTTACAACGCTGGGTCGTAACTCTATTGACTTTTGTTTCGAGCTTAAAAAAGAATTAAAATGTTCGCACCGATTCGAACATCGATGTCAGTGTCTTCATTATCATCATCTTCGATCTCGTAGGCTGCTTGTATCTTTTCGCACCAGTCCCTGTTAACAGATTGATTTTGTCGCGGTGTAGGAACGTTTAGTACTCTAAGAAAGTTGAAGTTACCACTACACTGCACTTTTGCAGAATTGCAGTAAATATTTATATTCTTTGATACACGAACAAAGATTTAAGACAAACATACTGTTCGCCACACAAGGCAGTTATCTCGAACTTATCCTCGTTCCCGCTGTTAAGTGCACACCCATCATCCGTCTTCAAAAAGCTGAAATCTCTCCATTTTGTGTGGCTACTTTTGTAATTCCTGTAAAATTCCGCCCCTAAATCCTCACTGTATTTGGCACTGGGCCTGACTCTGTTGACGTAGCACGAACAGGGCGTATTTTTCTTCTCATCTTCGCACGCTACTCTTAGTTGATTCTCGTCTCCCGATTGTACTTTCACTATTTCGTCCTCGGCTTTTGTCTTATCCGAAATGCAGACCAGTTGGACCTGCACGGCGGTTTGCCTTGTTAACTGGCACCGAACTTAATGGAAAACAAAACAAATTATTTTTGCATGTTTGGAAAACAAATCACAAAAGTATTTCACAGTATTAACAATAGTTAATGTACATATTTGTATTGATAAGATTTCAACAGTAGTACCAAGTTACTCTGCTACTTAATCATTTTTCTACAAAATTTCTAGACTGAAAGATTCAGGACAATCAAACCTCCAAAGTGAATTCAACGGGATCTTCTCCGGTGACAAACGACACACAATTATCCCCATCCCCACACAAATATACGATACACTTCTTGTCCTCCACCACAATACCAGTGATGATTGTATCTAGTACTATCGTATTTACAGCTGAACTGTGAACTCTACAATCTAGTAGACGGTCGTTGTGCCCGTGGTCACATTCATGCTTGAGGTATGACACATCTGCAATTCCTTCCTTGGTGGCATGTAGGATTTCTGGTATTGTCTTTAGCGTGTAAGGATCGTGGTCTTTCTCTGAGTATCAATTTAAGATTATAATAAGACCCAAGGACTTAATTTTAATATTAAAGTCCACAACAAAGCGTATGGAAGCAAGTACAAAACATATATGTCATTTAGATAGCATCTTATATCTTTATTTTCCACGAATTGTTAATTTTCCAGCGCGGTTGTGACAATTATCTCTGCATTTCTATCATTTCTCTATATTTATTTCTTGTACTCTTACACTGGTACTGCACTTACTTTCTAAATTTGGCTTCGTAGGTTTATCCTCCTTGGGTTTCTGAGTAAAACACTGCACCACCAAACTCAACAATATTAAGCCTCTGACTGTCATTCACAAAGTTGTGTTTTGCTGTGACATAAAGCTGAAAATATGAGTGTTCGTTACTACTTAAAAGAATGGTCGCACATCAGAATCTCACCGCACTCCTAGCTGTTGTCGAGCTGAGATCCCTATGCGATGAACGACCGAAATAATAAATTGAGCTCAATAGAAACTTTATCCAGACCCAGAGCAACAGTGGATATGGACGGACCAGAACAAGCTGTACAAGACATCCAACGAGCTGTGTTTGGACTACAAGCCAAACTCAGAAGATTCTGCCAAGTTTGATCACAAGAGCTTTGGTTATTCTGCTTGCTCAACAACCACATCCACGTAAGTCTTGTCTAATAGTGGTGCAACTTAACTGAGTTACGTATCGCCTGTATATTTCAAGTTACTCAATTCTGTAATGCAATCTAGTGTGTAGCAAGTGGATGGTGGATTTTTCAAATGTGATGAAACAATCAGATTTGAAATTGACTTGTTGAGAAGAGACCTTCGCTATCGATTTGATCACAAATTGAATTTTTCAAATTAGGAAATGATTTGGAAAAAAAGATAATCTTGTTATAACTCAAAACACGATCACTCCAAAAAACTAGGTTCGAATGCTCGGGAAACAGAATATTGGTGAACAACCCGCAAGGACAGCACTGTTTGTCGTACTTGCGAGTGAAGAAAGATAACGTGGACGTCACAGTTATCGGGGTAGAAAAGTGCGGAGGTACCGGGCGTCAGGTAGCATTGCTAACATATTTCAGCGTAGCCAACTAACTTAGTTCAGCGTAGCTAAATGCTTAGTAAATCGTAAGTTAACCGTGGACCGAAGGAGTCTGAGTAGATCCTGGACAGTTCCCATGGTATTCAAGAACGATTTCTTGTCTGCTATTCTTTAAGGTCACACTGAGAATTGAATCTCGTAAAGTTACGCCCCAATTGTTCAGCTAGATTGTTGTAAGCTGTTGAAGGAAAGAGTTTGCAGAACAAAACAAACCTAAGCTAAAATAACAATTCAAAAGCAACTAGTGATTAGGTAGCAGTAACAAATATCTTATTGACTTATTTATTAGGTAACTAAGCTAAATTTACTTGGTAATTAACTAAACAACAAACTAAACCTTCCTAAACCTGGCCAGGTACTCGTTAGTTACGACTCCCGCGAGCCGATCTGTTACAACCCCTCCCTGCTACCTACACCTTCACCGGAAGTAGAGGACGGTTGTGTCTGGATACGGGGACCTATTATTGAGTGTCCGGAGTAAGTTGGGGGTGTGTGGGGGATTTAGTGGAGGATATAGTAGGACTTGCTTAATCTGGTTTTTAAGTGTTTAAAGGGTTTGTGTAGTAGTAGACAGTAGGCTATGAGTTTACAGTTAGTCTTTTATCCTAGTTCAAACTTCAAAATGATGTAAAGAATTTTGCACGTTAATGTCGCAGATTTATAATTTAAAACAAACAGCGTTAGCTACTGATTGAAATGCAAATGGTCGAGAGTTTACGCTACATAAGATGCCTTCTCAAACCTCCTCAATCTCTCTCACTACTACAACCTATACTCAACACATACTACTCGGCCATAAAATGTAGAACAAGATAATGAAATGAGCAATTTCCTAGAATTATTATTAATAAATAATGCACGTTGTCTGCTACTCATGTCTGCTTCTACGTCTCGTAAAGTTTCGGCAAACCTTGCTAAATGAGTGTCAAACACCACGTTCTTAGGCATGACAGTAGAGACATTTAGACCAAGCCTTGTAGCCTTGTTAAAGTTAAATTAACATGAGACTTTATTATAAGAATATACTAATCTTCACGTTGCTGCAAGTGCGAAGTTAGTTAAGCTAACTAAATGGTAAGACTATCAGACGTACGTCGAGTTTTGTGGGTTGGTACAACTCTTTTCGACTAAGTACTAGGTAGTTTCAATTGTTTGCTGTCTTATTGTAGCTCTAAGAAACTTGCTATAATAACCATACAAGTCCATATTATGTGTTAGCCACTATTAGTAACTACTAGTAACACAGAATAACTCTTAGTAACACTTAGTAACACTAAGTAACTCCACCCTCCCAATGCAACAGTAAACACATTCTACGTGGCGTACAGATGATAGACGACACCCTGATAGGAGAGTGTTGTTACTCTTAGTAACACTTAGTAACACTAAGTAACACTAAGTAACACTCAGTAACACTAAGTAACACTTAGTAACACTAAGTAACACTTAGTAACACTAAGTAACACTTAGTAACACTAAGTAACACTTAGTAACACTTAGTAACACTTAGTAACACTAAGTAACACTTAGTAACACTAAGTAACACTTAGTAACACTTAGTAACACTTAGTAACACTTAGTAACACTAAGTAACACTAAGTAACACTAAGTAACACTAAGTAACACTAAGTAACACTAAGTAACACTTAGTAACACTAAGTAACACTTAGTAACACTAAGTAACACTTAGTAACACTTAGTAACACAAAGCAACACTAAGTAGCACTTAGTAACACTTAGTAACACTTAGTAACACTAAGTAACACTTAGTAACACTTAGTAACACTTAGTAACACTTAGTAACACTTAGTAACACTTAGTAACACTTAGTAACACTTAGTAACACTTAGTAACACTTAGTAACACTTAGTAACACTTAGTAACACTTAGTAACACTTAGTAACACTAAGTAACACTTAGTAACACTAAGTAACACTAAGTAACACTAAGTAACTCCACCCTCCCGACAGTAATCACATTCTACGTGGCGTACAGACGATAGACGACACCCTGATAGGAGAGTGTTGCGAGGACGTGACAGTGTCACATCGCTGTGAGGTGCAGACCTTGCAGACAACAGGAGACACGTGTCTTACTGGCGTGGTTACCGGTCTTACCTTCATCAGCAACCAACAGCGTCACGTTCGCTGTTGTGAGAGGTATGATATTTATATTGGGTACTGAGTTTAACTGATACTAAAATTTTGTAAATTTATTTCAAAAACTTTTTACTTTTTGCCCAACTCTCCTATTGTACCGTCTACATAGCAGTAAGCATTTTATACGGCCTTGACTCACGGACGTGATCGTATGGCAATAAAATAAAAATGGGATGCAGACATTTCTATCAGCTGAGTAACTTCAAAGAAACTGAATCCTATTTCGTCCTAAATTATAGCAATGATATCAAAATACAGGCCAGACCAGAAATCAGTATAAGGTAAACACATGAAAAAATTGTACAACTGAAATGGCCAATGGCCATTGGCTAAGAGTTATAGACCAACTGTAACAGCTCGTGAAAATAGCAATGTAATAATTCGAATATCCATCATCCAGGGCATTTTGTTAATTGTTGGAAGTTACAATGTACCTGGACTAGGTAGACAGAAGACTTTTCTCAGTCGGTCACTAGCAATGTAGAAGAGTTAAGACCAGCTGCAGCCTGCAGTTGATAACTAATCGGTCAAGAAGTAATCACGCCAGCCATGTATACAAAAACTCAAAGATTTGAGATTACGATGGATGCCAACATTCAAAACATATGACCGCCAGATTTTGTAGCAACTGAGCAATAGCAAATCGGAACAAATGTCCGCTCTTAAGATACTCGATTATCCTCCGCAAAGCGGAGAAGAGAACAATTACAGAGATGTGCAGGTGCCCCGGACCGCATGGCTTCACCCTAATTCCCTCAATTCTCTTTGCTGAACGCCCCTAAGCGACGTAAGTCAAACGGAAGGGTCAACTTATCGAGTTATCAGGAAGGGTCAGGCACATGGAATTCGTTTTCGGGGGAGGGCTCCAGGGAGGTTATTACTGATCACGCAGCTTCGTAACTGAGGTGGTGGGCATTAATCTAAATCTGAAATCAGGTACATGGTTAAGGAGATGCACTGCTCGAACTTTTGTCCTATTGAAGTATAATATCATCGTGGTACTTAGATTCATAATATTGGCTTAAAGTCAAGGCCAAAAAAGTATGGTAATTGCATTATGTATTTGAATGGCTGCCGGACGAAGGTCAATGTATGTAGGCCTGGCATTGTAGTATTGATGTCAAATTAGCATCCATCATCCTCTTGAGAAATTCATTTATAAATTGAGTAGTTGATGCTTAACTCATAAAGCTAATGAACAAACTAGGTTAATCTTATCATGCGCCGAAATAATACCTACTGTGGTAATTGTGGTATTGAAGCATAGATTTCTGCCGTTCTTAATTAAGGAAGGGGGACTGACTGAAGCAAGAAAGATGCAGTGCGGGTTTGGGGGGACACATGCACTCCCCCGGAAAGTCATTGTTAAATAGAGAAATAGGGCTTATTTAACAAATGAAGCCCCGCTGCTGTCCTGCTGGTCATGCCCCACCCGGACACCCCCCCCCCCACCTTCTGTCTACTTACCTGTTCAACAAATCATTGTCTCACACCTAATCCTACTAAAAATCAGAGAACAAAAACGAATGTCTGCAGTGAACTATGAAACGCACCGTTACGAGGCTGAAACATTGTTTCATCGCTGTTCCAGGTCGTTAAGTTTGAGTTTACACCCTGTCACCTCACACACCGTCACTGAAGTTCGTCTGGAGCACATGCGCTGAGAGTTCAGGTCTCAGAAACCAAAACGTGGTGGTATAATTCTAGCGGGATATGTAGTGAGATAATTCTAGTGGGATATTATCTCTACCGTGATAATTTGGTGCATGTTCGAAAAATTAGACAATGTCGACACTATGTGTGCGAATATTTTCAAACTAATGCGATAACGTAAAGTCATAAAGACCACAATCTGTGCGATGTGACATTTTGTTCGGATTTCGGATTCTCACATCCTAATTTTTTATAATAGAGAGGTTACAACGTCTAACTGTGTGCGTGACTGTGAACTACTGATGATATTGGGGAATTGTATACTATACATTGTATAGCAGGTATAGTTGTAAGTTACCGTTGTGCGATTACTGACTTAAGGGGGAATTGTAAAAATTTAGATACCCCAACTGACTGTGCAGGAACCTAAAGCACCCTAACTAGCATCGATTGAACCACTTATCTTTTTATTCTAAGAGGACGCATTAAAATCAGTACCAGAACTGTCAAAATTGATGAATTTATAACAAGAAGCAGTGGCTAAGTAAATGACGGGCAACACAACGCTGCGTAAAGGGAGCGTCGGACAAACGGTTAAGCTGTTTAATGATGAACGGCACACCGATTCACCGAAATACTCGTACTGCTTTGCCGTTGCAAGGTCTTTCGGCTTCCTATATAGCTCTATAGTATTTGTCATTTTATAAATGATCTTGAATTAATATAATTTATGTGATAAAATAATTATGAATGCTCTGGGGGAGTGGGGGCTATGTCCAAAGGCAGACTTACTTATTGATAAAGGGCTAATCTGCGAGCCATCTAACAGTATTAGCAACATATATCAGCGCCCGAATGATGATATTCAACTATGAAAGATATCAACGGCGCTTTGAGCGAAATGTGAATCCCGATGCCGTAAGAGTGCTCCACTATTACTAGTTAATTCTATTGTATCATTGAGTGACTAAGTCATGCAAATTGGTTGTCCAAGCAAACACTAACTTAATTATAGTCAACCAGCGCGGCGCCTAACCAGCGCCTTACCGGTACCCGGAGTCGCTAAAAAGGCTCGTCCGAGTATAGTAGATTTGGAATTACTATTTAACCTTTGAACTGGCCTCGTTGGCTAAAAGATATACAGATTTAAGAGAGAATTGTGGTAAAAATGTTTTCTTTTCAGAGATCGGAAATTGGGGAAATGTTTCGCGGATACAGACCGTGCGATTCAGCCCATGAGATGTCATGTCAACACAGTCATGAAGAAATTGAAGGTCATCTGTAAAGCTGGCTGCCAGGTATTTTGTTCCCTTTATTTTGCTAACCCAGACTTTGCGGTACTTATCTTTGAAAGGATACTCTGATCTGAACGCAGTACTGAACTACCGTGATGATGCAATGGAAAGGAAGATAAGAAGCGAAGAGTCTTATGCGCTGCAAGAAGATAGCGTTATGTTGACTTATCTTACCTCACAGCTAATAGTAATTAAACAATAAAGCCAAACTGCCTGTTTATCTATTACATATATGTTAGATGGTCGGTTAGTTTTTAATGACCGACCACTGCACCTCATCATCAAAAGGCGAATGTTATGATCTCAACTACTTCTCTATAACCTGAATAATAATAATATGGTACTTTCTAATTTTACGGTCAATGATATTCATTATGAATATTTAATTAGACACACCTGTTGAAAGTAGGCACCGCTGGTTACCCACTTTACGACAGTTTTCTTCATTCCATTTAATACCAAATACCCAAATATCAATGTAATGCTTCGATGCCTGGTTAAGTAGTAGTAAATTGCATATTCATGGTTATTTGATCATGACCTGTACTCTAAATCCAGCAATTAAGATTGCCCTATTCCCTACTGTTGCTTCTAAATTCAAGATTTTTTTCAAAGAAAGCCCTAGAAAATATAAAAGTTATTTAAAAACCCAAAACTTCCCAAAGCTGCAAACTTGATCGCTAAAAAGTGACATTTTAGGCGGAAATGTCGTGTTGTAACACGGAGAACGAAGGCGGACACGGCAGTTCAGTTGTAGTTCCCGATGGTTGCAGTATATCTCAACAGCGGGTAGGGCGGGACGGCACCGCCCAGATGATCTGTCCAAGGTGATTTGTTAATTGGTTTGTTAAAGTCCAATTAATGTGAACCCTGAAAAACATATAAATACTTTGTTTCAGCGCTAGCTATGTAGCAATACGTGCAGAATATTCCAGAAAAGCAGAGGTTAATCTTTCCTAAAAACAGGTCGGAGGGTCGAATTTCTATGCTGCAAGGTGGGTACATCCAACCTGACGGCAGGATTGGTGTCTGCTGTGATAAACGAGAACAAAGTATCGGGTACAAGATCAGAGATGTTAATGTCGGGTGTCAGGACAGAGAGATCGTTACTGGTCTATACTACCAGGCTAGTTCACGTTCAGTAGTTTAGGGACTCAAAGTGGTCCTGAATTTTTGGAGTCATATTTTCATCCAGGGCTTTTGTTTTATCCTGGCTAAAGGTTATGATAACAAATTGACGTATAAATTATTTTACCAAATCAACTAAATGAGTTTTACCTTGTTAATGTCTACACAACACAGGCTTCAAACGTGATCAGCGCCCTGGTTTGCACAGAGGTAAACATTGTGTTTAAAGAGTGCTACACACACAAGATGGAGGCAGACAGTAGACACATAGGTTGTCCTATAGGAGAGTACGTTACTGAACTCTCTAACAATTGTCTGGATCCAACCTGCCCGTACTCTGCAACTTGCTGTAAAAAGGTAGGTGTGGGAAGTGTATTCAACTACTACGTACGTACGTACCAAAACGTACGTAACTAGTCAATCGCTGGGGTGATTGCATTCAGTAGTCAATCGCTGGAGAATTTGCGTCGTTCGTCCCGTATTTAAGTTTGAAGTTGGATCGTTGCAATTTGAAGCTTTATAATAGATTTATCTCATGAAATCTAGATTCTTAGATTGGTAACGTAAAAATTGCAATTAAAGAATGAACACACGTTTTGTACCACACTTTCAGTCCATGCTTCGTTTTGCTTTTTGATACTCATTTCACTTGCTGCTTGTGTCAATTTGCTACTCACATGAACCATGGATTGCTCAGTGCTCACTTGTGTTTGTTTCAGGACTGGCTAGAGTCGAAGAAGTTGACTGACACAGATCTACCAGTCGGTGAACAATGTCAAGTTCTCAACGCTGTGTTCTTCCAGGCCAAAAGGCTACACTACGCAAGTTGCAAACGGTTTGAAGATCAGCTATGTCAGCTTAATCAGCTATATCAGCTATATCAGCTGTATCAGCTATAAGAGTTTTGGAGTTTAGGAGATTCTTTGCACACTAGATCGATTAAGCTTGTAAGCTTGTACATAGCACAACTTTCGCTATGAAGTTGTTCTTGCATAAGGTCATATTATTCGAGATCTAAACTTCCTGGCTTTTACAGAAACTCGATGGAAGACCAGTTCATCAGTGGTGTGGAGATACTATCTGATGATATCCGATATGTGTGCTGTAAGGCTCCGAAATCCTTTTCCGGCTGTTCGACTGTCGAAGCTGATAAAATGACGTTGGAATGTCCTGAGGGAAGAGTCCTCTCCTCTGTTGGTGTCATTGGCGGTGAGTTCGCTTTGTTGAAATAACAATTTGTTTTTATCACAAGAGACATTTTTTACTGCAATATCATATTAGAGTATATCGTGAAATTTGATAGAAAATAACTAGCTTAACAGCTTAGTTTTTCTCTGTTGTTTACTTGTTCTTCACGAAGTATTAATAACGTCCATTATATCCTAGAAAATTTCTACTCTGGGCAGTGTTGTGACTTCAACACGAAAAGTGTGGTAGCAGAGTGCAGCTGGCACGAGGACGACATGATGACATGTCCTGACGACAAAGCCTGGGCTGGAGTCAGGACAGCTTGTCAGGGACAGGACTGTTCGACAGCTATTAAATGTTGTCAAGTATGTATTACAGAGATAACTGGCGACTTTGACAATTGACTATTGAGGTTTAATTTTTTTGCGGTAATTGTACCTTGGCTTAATGAGTAAAATATCAATAGGCGGCCTAATACTTAATAGCGCAGCAATTGAAAAAAAACAGATCTGAGAATAACTAGTTTTATTACTCAGGTTTTACGCAAAGCTGACATGATATCGAGGATAACTGATCAAGTAGAAGAAGTGATAGACAAGTTTAGCAAGAAAGAGACTGTTGTGGAGGACCACGATGGCTGTGTCTTTTACTCCGTCGACAAGTTAAAACAAGGCGACGGGGATAACGAGATTGAGTGTATTGGGTAGGTTCATTTATCTTTGATCCAGCTCCTCGACTGTTTTTACTGTTTTTACTGTTTTTACTGTTTGAGTTGGGGACCAGAGTATGAGTCCTGGTTATACTCGTATCCTAGTTAGTTGTAACTGTTGCTAAGAGCATTATATAGGCAGGTTTGGTCGACCACTTCTTCAAAATGAGAAAATATTAGACAATTATTGCAGGACGTATAACTTGCTAAGAGCAGTGAAGAAAGATGGCCTACGATGCTGTAAAAGCAACTATCGCACTCAGTTCTGTAGAATACAACCCATACAGAAATCTTGTCCGTATGGTGGCGTTATGACCGGTATCCGCATGAACCAAGGTAAACAAGTCGTCAGTAACAGTAGTAACTCAGGTATTCGGCGATTATAACATTCAATCCTCTTGTTTCAGATTAATTTCCCATTCTGTGAAATTTATTATTTGGCGAAAACTTTGACAATTTCAGCCGGTGTTGTCGAGGAAATGGTTTGTTGTGAGATTGGCGGAGAACGAGCATATTGCGAGGTATCCGAAGCTTCTTGTAGCAACAACCAGATCATGGGAGGTATCATACAGAAAAATGGAGAACTACAAAATAACTGCTGCTATCTTACTGACAAGATAAATGGTAAGGGTACAATATATCTTTGACTGCATCGCGCAACCGCATCACAACTTAATAACCTGAAAGTCGAACCTTTAACGCTTTAAGATCCATTTTTTTGAATAAAAACCCGACTGTCTAATCAGGCGAATGTGTGACGAAGACTGCTGACTACCCTGGTGGCTTCATCAGCATGACCATGGACGTCACCACCGTACAAGACTGCGCACGACTCTGTTCCGAGACGGCAAATTGTGTGGCATTTGTCCTCTCGCCCGTCGCTAGGTCTTGTTCACTAAAGGACGACTCTCATGGCGACATTTCTTATGATACGAGTGTGGCACAGAAGGGCGGTATTGCTGGTCTTATTAACTGTAGTGACCTTGATGGCGATGAAAGTAGAGTTGTTTCTATAGATGGGTTTGACCGTAAGTCTTTTGTACTTGTTTGGACTTGAAATTATTCTTCGTCTTTCATGAAAGTATAAAGTGGTCCCGGATAAAATGTTTGTGTTAGGTACAGGCTTATTATTCATTGTTAAATGAGTAACTGACCGGGACAAGCTTTGCTGGGGCGCGGTACGGGCAGACAATTTTGGAACATGGTACTGGTCAAGACAAACCGAACCGTGCCCGGACCTTGCATCAGTTGTTTACTCAATTGTCATAAATTCATATATTATTCAACAGTACCAAAAAAAGACAATTCTTACACAGTCCGTCTTCAGAGAACTGTATTGAAAAGAAGAGCGACTATCCTGGAGGGACTATGAAATCGACTAAGAAGTCCCGCTTGGTGAACTGTATTGAGGCGTGCATGAGTACTCCTCGCTGCATAAGAGTGGTCTATTCAAGACAAAAATCACTCTGCTTGCTCAAAAAGAAAGGACACAAACGTAAAACTAAGTCAAGTTGGTTTGCTAAATTCGGTGTAGAGTCCGTCTCAATGGCATGCGTTAAAGAATCCTTGGAGGAACCGCCAATAGACTCTCCAGAGGACTTTATCGTGGACGTGAAGGGTCAATGTGTACAAAATAACATCGATCACCCGGGTGGATTGATCAGAAAAGTTGCAGCCGATTCTCTTTCAGAATGTATGGAAATTTGTTCAGAGGACAAAGATTGTAAATTGATCGTAGCTCTTCCAAAATCAGAATTATGCATACTGAAAAATAGCGATTACCAAGAAGCTACAGATAGTACCTGGCTTGCTCGACAAGGATCAATCTCCATCTCTATGGATTGCAGGAAAAATAGGAAGAACAAAGAAAAGAATTCTTCAAAGAACAAAAATGATGAATTTGTCGTGGATATACAAGGAAGCTGTCTAGAAAAAGGAGTACGTTATCCCAACGGAATTATCAAAACAATCGATGCATTATCTTCACTTTCTGAATGCAAAGAACTGTGCTCTGAGAACCATGAATGTGTAAGAATTGTTGCTGATCCAGATTCTGGTATGTGCTTATTGAAAGACGATACTCACGGGGACAGAATAGATGACAAGAGAATGATATCTGTTGCAATGGAATGCAAAAGAAAAAGAAAGGATAAGGCTTCAAAGCAATCGGAAAAAGCCACACTCAAGGATTTTAAGATTGACTTAGTAGGCCCATGCATTGAAGCTGATGTCGATTATCCTCAGGGATTCATTTCACAATTTGATGATGTCGAATCTTTATCAGAGTGTGAGAATTTGTGCAAGAAGCAGAAAGAATGTGTGAGGTTTATAGCCTTGGCTGCTTTGAATCGGTGTATCCTTAAAAATAACGAGCATGAAGAACGTACAACTGAAGGTTGGATTACAAAACAGAAGTCCTTTTCAGCTAACATGAAATGCTTAAACGAGATGAGTAAAGATGAGAAGGATAAAGTGATAGAAAGCAATGCTGATGAGAATGATAGCGTTGCAGCTTTTGCTATCGACATTGATGGTGCTTGCATTGAGACTAATATTGATTATCCTCAAGGATTCATTTCACAATTTGACGATGTTGAATCTTTATCAGAGTGTGAAAAACTGTGCAAGAAGCAAAAAGAGTGTGTCAGGTTTATAGCTTTGGCTTCTTTAAATCGGTGCATCCTTAAAAATGACGAGCATGAAGAACAGACAACTGAAGGTTGGATTACAAAGCAAAACTCATATTCAGCCAGCATGAACTGTCTTGAGAAGGAGAATGTTAACAAAGATAAAGAAAAAGCCAAGGAAGGTGGCAACTCAAATACCAGGGAGTTTGCAGTCGATGTTACTGGTGCATGTGTTGAAACCAATGTAGACTATCCTCAAGGATTCCTGTCACAATTAGACGGTATATCTTCCATATCCGAATGTAAAAGTCTCTGTGAAAAGAAGAAAGAATGTGTGAGGTTCATTGTTTTGGCTACTTTGAATCGGTGTATCCTCAAGAACAATGAGCATGAAGAACGTGCAACTGAAGGTTGGATTACAAAACAAAACTCATATTCTGCCAGCATGGACTGTCTTAGGAAGATGAAGCAATATAAGAAAGATAACGAGGCTGAAAATAATTCTGAGAGGAATGACAGCTTTGCAGCGTTTGCTATCGATATTGAAGGTGCTTGCATTGAGACTAACGTAAACTATCCTCAAGGATTCATCGCACAATTTGACGATGTCGAATCTTTATCAGAGTGTGAGAAGCTGTGCAAGAAACAGAAAGAATGTGTGAGGTTTGTAGCCTTGGCTTCTTTGAATCGGTGTATCCTCAAGAACAATGAGCATGAAGAACAGACAACTGAAGGTTGGATTACAAAACAAAACTCATATTCAGCCAGTATGAACTGTCTTGAAAAGAAGAATGGTGATAACATGGGTAAAGAAAAAATCAAGGTAGATGGCAATTCTAATATCAAAGAGTTTGCAGTCGATATGACTGGCGCATGTGTTGAAACCAATGTAGACTATCCTCAAGGATTCCTGTCACAATTAGACGGTATATCTTCCATATCCGAATGTAAAAGTCTCTGTGAAAAGAAGAAGGAATGTGTGAGGTTCATTGTTTTGGCTACTTTAAATCGGTGTATCCTCAAGAACAATGAGCATGAAGAACGTACAACTGAAGGTTGGATTACAAAACAAAACTCATATTCTGCCAGCATGGACTGTCTTAGGAAGATTAAGCAAGATAAGAAAGATAACAAGGCTGAAAATAATTCTGAGAGGAATGACAGCGTTGCAGCATTTGCTATTGATATTGAAGGTGCTTGCATTGAGACTAACGTTGACTATCCTAAAGGATTCATTGCACAATTTGACGATGTTGAATCTTTATCAGAGTGTGAGAAGCTGTGTAAGAAACAGAAAGAATGTGTTAGGTTTGTAGCCTTGGCTTCGTTGAATAGGTGTATCCTCAAGAACAATGAGCATGAAAAACAGACAACTGAAGGTTGGATAACAACTCAGAACTCTTATTCTGCCAGCATGAACTGCCTCAAGGAGACGAAGAACGATGAGGATTCAAGTGAAAAAGAAATAATGTGGGCGTCAAGGAGTTTGCAGTGGATGTGGACAGCTCCTGTATTGAAAATAACGTGGACTATCCTCAAGGCTTCATATCACAATTTAACGACATAAAGTCTATATCTGATTGTAACAAGTTATGCAAGAAGCAAGATGGGTGTGTTCGGTTTGTAATTTTGGCTTCTTTGAATCGGTGTATCCTGAAAAACAGCAGACACGAAGAACGTACAACTGAAGGCTGGATTACAACACAAAATTCCTATACTGCCAGCATGGAGTGTCTGAAAACAGTTCGTGATAAAGGAAAAGAGGAAACTGGTGACTTTGTTAATGATCTAATCGACGGTTAGTTATAAGACTACTTTATTTTACATTCGTTCTTGCTTTTATACTGGTTCAAAAAAGAGGTTTTGATCGCTATAGTATCAAACCCTATTCTTTTCATTTCTCGTATTCAGCACAACATTATCCGGGCTTTACATGGTAACCATGATGATGTTTTTCAAAACATGATTTTTGATTTTTGTGTGCCATCATAATACTTACATAATTCGACAGATTCCTGTACACAAAAAGATAAAGCTGTCTTTGGGAAAGCACTGAAAAAGTTTGATGGCATCAAAAAGACGTCGGACTGTAAAAAGAAGTGTATTGAGACAGATGGTTGCAGTGTTTTCTTGATTCTAGTAGTAAAACAGAAGTGTCAACTTTATGATTCCTCTGCTAAGATGATGGAGAAGCGTGTGAGAGAGTCAATAGTGGGAGAGCTGAGCTGTGAGGTTGATGATAATGGTATGTTCTAGCAGCTAGCTATTGAGCTTTTGAGCATTTCGACTTTATTCAACATTTTCGTTCCAAAATGTGAGCGTTGTTTGTTCTGTTCTTCTGTTTAAGGCTTAGGCTACATAATTAGTACCCAACATTATAACACATTACAGAGAAAAATAAGCAGTGCATTGTGAAAAACGCTGACTTTCCAAAGGGATACCTGTCCGGAATAAAGAATGTCAAATCTGTATTTTTCTGCAAAGCTGAATGCAGAAAGACAAACAAGTGTGCCGCCTTCACGTACATACCTAAAACAGAACAGTGTACCCTGCGATCAGCTGCTCATGAACCAAGTTTGAATAATTTTGTTAATTCCTATTTTATTGTTGGATTGTCGGATTGGCATATTAACAGATCGTCACAATTCTTGGGGAGGAGTCAGAAATCTTTTTTAACACGTGTGTGTGTTTCTCCAATTTGATTGATCGTATCTGGCTTCTCATTGCATTGGTCAATCCCTAGCCTGTCACATGTCGGAAAATTTCCGACTTCTCCCCAAGAATTATGACGTTCATCACAATTATTTGTTATCATTTGACCATCATGTTGCCTTGAATTGCACAGTAAAATTGAGAGTAAAATGATCTAATCGTTTATTCTGATTTCAGTGTCAAAGAAAACGTGGGCTGCTAAAAATGGTGCCATTTCTGGAAAACTTGATTGTTCTACTAAAGATGAAACTGTGAATGAGGATAAGTGTTTTGAACGTAATG
Organism: Mnemiopsis leidyi; assembly: GCA_000226015.1. Taxonomy (NCBI): domain Eukaryota; kingdom Metazoa; phylum Ctenophora; class Tentaculata; order Lobata; family Bolinopsidae; genus Mnemiopsis; species Mnemiopsis leidyi. Next base: position 216,245 of record JH152806.1, on the reverse strand, counting down.
TTGACTATCGAGAGGGAACAATCAAAGAACTATCTGAAGTTTACAGTGTACGACAGTGTTTCAACCTGTGCCTCTATCATGACCAATGTTTCAGGGCAACCTATTCTCTTGTATCAAAGAATTGCATTTTTAAAAGCGGAAAACACGGCACGAAAACAAGTAAGAAAAGTTCTATCTCATTTGCAGTTAAATCACTTCAATGCAAGGAAGTACGAGATAGATATGATCACACTGAATTCCTCGACATTGACCCTGACGACATGGAAAAAGACAGGCACTATCCCGGGGGAGAAATAGCCAAGGTCGACAAGGTGAAGAACTTGTCTAGTTGTGTGAAGCTTTGCAAGCAGAATGATAATTGTGTTAGAGTTCTTGCGCTGTTGCAAAGGAGAAGTTGCATCCTGAAAAATGATGAGCACGAGGCTGGAGTTTTCAAGAAAGGTGTTGTTTCCGTTGCATTAAAGTGGAAGGAGGCCGAAGAGTCTGGAGGCTGCTTGGGTCGAAATGTGGACTTCCCTGGTGGTGAGATCAAACGGAAGATGAATGTGCCGGGTCCACTGAGATGTGTGTCAATATGTAAGTTCACTAAAAAATGTGTTCGGATTGTATTTGTGCCAAATGAAAATTTGTGCATACTTAAGGACGAAACCCATGGCCCTGCGACCCGACAGTCTGCTATAGCTAATCGTAATGCGGTTTCGATATCCCTAAAATGTCGAGAAGCAAAAAGGAGTAGAAAAAATGAAAAAGAAAAAAGTGGTGAAGGGAAAAAGTTTGAAGAAAAGAATGATGAAAAGAAAAAGTCTGATGATGAGAATGAACAAATAAAAACTAAAGAGGAGACTGGAAGAGAGTTTATTGATTTAGATGAACAAGAAGTTCTATACTCTACAGCTTACAGAGGTGGGTTTATCAGAAAAATCGATGGAACAGCCAAGCTATCCAAGTGCAAAAAAGCTTGTGCGGACGATAAGTATTGCTTTGTTGTTGTTGCCAACGTTATGTCGAAAAGATGCTTCTTACTAAGTAAAGAACACGGAATGCCTGAAAAGCGAAAAAGTTTTGTATCAGTTATGGTGCGGGAGAGAAAACCAAAGAAGACAATAATAAAGTTTATAGACGTTGACCCCGCAACATTGCAGATGGACGTGGCCTATACTGGTGGTACACTTGTAACCATGAGTGATGTTGATGGATTATCGGAATGTGTCCAAGCGTGCTTGCAATCTCTGGACTGCATTCTGGTTGTCGCCAATGTCCAAATGAAGCAGTGTTTCTTGAGGGATGCTGGCCATGGACGTCCTAGGAAAAAGAGTGGGTTTGTCTCTGTTGTCGTTCGGCAGAAAAAGGCCGAAAAGGAACTCATTGATCGAAAAAAGAATGGGCTTGTGAATAACTTCATAGACATCAGTCGTGATGAAATTGAGATGGACACCGTATACTCGGGTGGATTGTTATCCAGTATCAATAAAGCATCATCACTTTCTCAGTGCAAGCAAACTTGCCTCAAAACCGAAGGCTGTGTTCGAGTTGTTGCAAACATCAACACTAGGAAATGTTTCTTCCGAAACAATAAATCTGGCACACCAAAGAAGAGTAAAAGTTTTGTATCATTACTTGTAAAATCTGAGCAAGGCGATGATACTGAGGATGTGGAAACGACAACCAAGAAAAAGGCCAAGCAGTACAAAGACAAACAAAATTGTAAATTCATGGATGTCGAAAATGCCGAACTAAACACTCGATATCTTGGTGGCCTGATTGTTACTCTTACAGATCAGAAGGCCTTGTCTAACTGTGTTAAACAATGCTCTGAGCAGCCAGATTGTGTCAGGGTAGATGCTTTTGTAACTTTAAAACGGTGCGCATTAAAGAACAAAAATCATGATACCAGACCATCCTCTCAACAAGGGATGGTATCAGTGGTCGTGAGACCAACCAAGAAATCTGATAACGATGAATCCGACTCCTATATGTCAGATAAATCTAATAAGATTGATGAATTCATCGATGTACAAAGAAGCATCCTAGAAATTGACACAGGATATCGAGCTGGGTTGATAGCTGACAAACCAGCCAAAACCTTCTCTCAATGTATCAAAATATGTCAAGAAACTGAGGGTTGTGTCCGAGTTGATGGCCTTCCTCGAATTCAACAGTGCAAGCTAAGGAACAACCAATATGGTGAAGCAATTTCACATCGATCTTGGATTTCGTATAGGATCAAGAAAACACAATCTGATAAAAATGCAAAAAAGATTGAAAACGAATTTGTAGATTTGGAAGATGAACAAATGCAGAGGGATATTGCCTACTCATCGGGATGGATTTCTACGATCCCTAAAGTACAATCAATGTCTGAGTGTCTTAATTTGTGCAGGCAAAACGACCAGTGTGTTATTTTTACTGTGGTCCCGAAGTTTAAACGATGTTCTCTTATCAACAAAAACCACGGAAAGGGACAGAGAAAACTTGGGTTCATTTCCCTGAGTAAAGCTGGCGGGGAAATTCCACCAGATGCTCAAAAAGAAAAGAAACCTAAAATTAATTACTGTACCGAGGTTGTGGCTAGCTCGGATCCAAAGGACAGAAGAAGTTTTGTGAAGCAGGCCAAATGCTCCAGGTAAAATGACTGAAAAGTTTTAAGAATCAAATCTTTGTAATGCTACCGTGCATTAGCGTTTTATGATTGCCATTTCCTTTTTTAAGCAAAAAGTTTTGAACAAGATGGTGTTGCTTTTCTTTCAAAGTTCAATTGTCTCCCAGATCAAATGAACTTTTGAGATCGATCAATGACCAAAGTGTCCAGTGCTGTCAAGTAAAATCCTGTCCGATCCTGCAGTGCCGTACATTTATGTATGGTGATCAAAAACGTTGCCCGCCCGGTATGGCAATTCATTCGGTTGGGTTCAATGATAAAGGTAAACAATTCTAATTTCTTGCTGACTTTGTTTTGTTCAAAAAATACTTACATAATAAAGTAAAGCAATCTAATCGTGCTTTTAACTGGTATAAACTATACCTTGAACACGCTGTCACAGGTTTGTTGAAGAAAATGGAGTGCTGCAAGAGGAAGTGCGAGTGGAAGATGTGTAAGGACAGATCTAATTCCTGTAACAAAGAAGAAGTCATGACTAAAGTCACAGAGACAAACTGTCAAGTCAAGCCGTGTCCCAGGGTAGTCAGGTGCTGCTCGATCGTTCCTACAGAAGAAACAGAGATAAAGATAGATGACAAACGTACTAGAAAACCCGAGGTGAAAGACAGGACAGTCATAGAACCGAAAGAAAGAAGGAAAGGAAATAAAGGTCTAGCGAATCCTCTTCTACAGCCTGGCTGGTATTACAACAGCGGTGAAAAAATTGAGGATGAAGATTTAGAGGATCAAGACCTTGAAGAAGATTTAGAGGATCAAGACCTTGAAGATAAAGACTTTGAGGAGGACAGTAACAGCTTCAACTCCAATCCGGCATTGTCAAGTTCTGGTCTCGAAGACAGTATGGAAGTGGCCAGTGATTGTATTAATGTTCGCTTCGAAAACAGTGGCGATATGCTTTTTGCTAGCTGCAAAGGGTATGTTATAAATGAAATTATAAATATGATACATTTAATTATTGATATGCATAAGCATCGGCAACTAGCCTTTACTAAATAACTAGTAACTACTTACTAGCAAAGACTAACACGTAGCTGCTAATCGCTTAGTTAACATTTTGGTCAATCTTCGTAGCATATTTGTGGCTTAAAATGTTCATTTCATCATTTCTTTCTGCAGGGATTATAACGTGATAACTAGGATTGGAGCAGAGGGATTAGGCTGCTGCAGAGGTCCCATCCTGAGATCTTGTGTTCTCGTTCTCGGACAAGACGGTTGTCCTTTGAACACCCTCGCCCACTCGATTGAAATCAAAAATGGTTTGAGTTTACTTTACAAATTCGCCTAATTTGTTTCTCGGTAAAAAGCTTAATCAAAAAGCTTAATCAAAAAGCTTCTTCTTCTATCTATTAATACTCTGACTTAATTAAGTATCAATTTGATAATGCTAAGGTATGTTATAACGCCTGATCCCTAATCAATAAAAAGTTGATGTTTAATTCTATTGCAATGGTGTTCAATGGAATTACTTCATCTGAATTTTTGAGGTACGGGAATCTGAAATTGGTTTTACCGACTATGTTTAGGAAATCCTACAATCCTGGAATGCTGCCACCCGGCGGAGGCGGTTCTCACATCCTGCACAACTAACTCTGGAGAATGTGACATTGGCCAGGTTGTTGTCGATGTACTGTTTCCGGACTGTTTTGGAGAGACTTCTAAAGAAGAGTGTCTTCCTGATATCAGGTTAAGTTGCTGGGTCACTTTGTTTTTTTGCAATTTTAACAATTCACAATCAATGACATAAACGTACATTGATTGATTGATGAGTTTCCTCTGATGTTAACACACTTTCTGTTTCACAGCTGTTGTTCCTATGACAAAAGTCTGTCGAGCTACTCTCCAGAAGACAGTGCTCCTATTTGTACTTTCAACTCACTGGAGTGGAGGGACGACATTCTGGCAAAGTTCGGACGATGTTTCGGGTAAAAGCAAAATTCTGTATTTACCGTCAGTATTCATATTCTTTCGAGCACAGAATCATTAAGAAAGTAAGTGCAAATGACCACTAACGAACTAACTAGACAGCTTTCAAACAAGTACAATCCAAATTTAGAAATTAATCATTGTGCTAACAGGGCGGACCATGTCTTGAAAAGTGTTGAAGATAAGGTGAAATGTTGTGAAGGAGATTGTAACACGGTAGACTGTACTGTTATTGACCAGTACGACGGTGACACATTAACTTGTCCTTGGGGTTCTGTTGCAAACGGACTTGGTGTTAGTTCAGGTAAGAACATACAGAATTTGAAGATTCAATTTTATTATTGTGAACAATGATTATTGTGAACAATGAACACATCAGCTATCCTAAATTACGCAATCATTTCTCTTAACAGATTTTTCTTCCGATTTTGTTTTAGCCTTAGTAAAAGGCGGTTTAAACGATAACCGTAATTTTTCCATGTTAACCATATCTCACTGACTTCCCCTGACACCTAGATGGAGTGACATACCTGGAGTGCTGTATTACAAACTGTCGGTACGGCAAGTGTGTGGAGAGAAGAGGCGCGTGTTTTGATGGTGAAGTAGTCCAGGACATAACTGCTAACGGCGATACCCTCGTTCTGAAGTGCTGTGCTGTTCTCGATCTGCTCTCTGAAGAAGGTTTGTAAATGTGTCATACAGGGTGTCGTTTATCTATTGATCGGAAATTTGAGATTGGTGTTAGTAACGTTTTTTTTAAAGAATTGGCTTGCAGTTGATACAGGCATGGCCGTCCTTATTCTTACTGGTGTCTGAATGGTATTTTAATTTTATGCTGTGTCAGTACTGAGTCACAACACGAACTTACTTTTCTACCTTCCTCAGAGTTTGATCAGAGACGGTACCTGGTAACAGGACGAAAAAAGCGCTCTGCAGAGCCGACCCAGGAGCCTGACCCCTCCCCGATGCAGCCCTTACCAGAGCCCCCTACTGTCGATCCTAAAGAGTACCACCGGAGATCGAGACGAGATGTCTCGGGAGCAGTCTCCGGAAGGAGAGCGAGACGCGAAGCGCCCACAGCAGATCCCGCAGATTGTCGTTTGGAGCATTTCTCGGAGAAGACGGAGCTGAGCGTGCACTACGCAGGGTGCGAGAGAAAGAGTTCGGTGATGAGGAAAGCGAGCCCCCAGAATATTGACTGTTGTGCATCTAACTGTCAGACAAGCAGGTTATTCAGAATTGCTCATTTTTAACCCGACATTTTAGCCTTACATGAAATTTTTAGTGGGCATACAAGTCAGTGTTTATACAGTGCTAAAGCTTATATAGCTTATAGCTTATACAGTGTTATAGCTTATACAGTGCATATAGCTATACGACTAATTACAGGTGTAACATTGTAGAAGTTGAGAGTAGGGATACTTTCAGCTGTCCTCCAGGGACAATTATCAATGCTATCGGGAAGTCCGCCGTAACAGGTACGATACTTGTTTTCATTTGTCTTCTTGTATCTTCTTGTGTTTTCTTGTGTCTGCTTGTGTCTTCTTGTGTTTTCTTGTATCTTCATTTGTCTTCTTGTTTCTCCTTTTGTCATCTTGTGTCTTCATAATAGCTCAGACAATGTTTTTTCCAATTGACGGCGCAGATAATTAAATGACGTCAGAATCCTTGAGGGAGGAGTTTGGAATATTCTCCCCCACCGATCGCGATTGACTTATGAAATGTTCAGATAAGATAACGTTGTTGTCGTGCTGCGACCTGGACTGCAGGATAGGAGAGTGTGCAGCCAGGGAGGCTTACTGTAAACCCGGGGAAGTCATCAGCAGTATACGGAGAGATATTCAGTGTAACCGTCTACCTTGTCCCTTCAAGTAAGTAGCTATATAGGGGGGGGGGCCACGTCCCTAAAAAGCCCATTTTTACCTCCGCGGACCCCCGAAGGGCCCTAAAAAAATGGGCTTTTTTGGGCTTTTTTGGGCTTTTTTGGGCCCTAGAAAAAATTAAAATCATGCTTTATATTAGAATAATTTAGATCGATTCAAACTCGTTCTTTGCATCGTTTTCAATTTTAAAAGGCATTTTGTATGATTTAACCCGTTGTTCTATTGAAATTAAGTCCCAAAAACTCCTTATTTGTCCCAATTTTGATCCCGAAAAGTAGCAATTGTCACTTCATTTGGTAAAGTTTTCACATACTGCTGGGATGCTACTGTAGCATTACTTTAATAGTAACTACTACTGGTTTAATGCAGGGTTTTGGAGGTACTACAAGGGTATAACAGGGGGATTACTGGGGTACTATTAGGGTCGAACTGTGGTACCAAGTTGGGGTACCACCGTGGTACCACTGGGCTCATACTTTGGTACTACCGGTATATTACTGGGGTACTACTGCTGGGTTACTTCTGGGATACTACTTGAGTACTACTGGAGAACCACCGGGTTACTACCTGGGTACTATTGTGGTTTATAGGATGGTTTATAGGGTGTTAAAAGGGACTATTGGAATAATACTGAGGTACCACTGAGGTACTACATGGGAGCCACAACTTGGTACTCCTAGGATACTACTAGATTGCTACTGGGATACTACTCGGATATTACTGGGGTGCTAATGGAGTACTACACGAGTACTACTGTTGGGGCACTGTTGGGGTACTTCTGCACTGGGACACAGCTATGATAATGGGATACTACTGGGGTACTACAACTAGTTTACTACTGGAATACTACAAGGGTTCAGCTTGGGTACTATAGGGCCTAAAGCACTACATGGGCACTACTGGGAAACTACTAGGATACTAATGGGGTACCAGTAACCAATTGGTTATTACTGGAGTACTACTGTTGTTTATAGGGGTACTATTGGGATAATACTAGGATACTACCGGGATATGACTGGTGTACACTTCTGGGGAACTACAGGAGTCCTAGAGGGGAATCTTTGGGTACCACTGGGGTAATTTAAAACAATTACCGAGGTACTACGGGAGTTCCACCTGGGTACCATTGGAGGACTTTTAGGGTTCCACAGCTAGGTGACTACTGGGGTAATTCAGTGGTACAACTGGGACATTACTGGAGTACTTAAGGAGTACTGAAAGGGTACTTATATAGGAGTAATATAGGAATACTACCTGGGTACTACAGAATTTCTACTCACCAATGGGTCACTTCTGGGGTTCTACAGAGTACCAAGTAGGGGTACTACTATGGTACTGCTTGGATGCTACCCGGGTACTACAGCTGGATTACTACTGGCTTACTGGGGTACTAAAGAATTGTACTGAGGTACTACTATGGTATCGTTGCATCGGGGTACTCATAAGGTACTATTGGACCTTGGGTACTACATGTGCATTGATTGGGCACTGCTGGGTACTACTGGTTCACTACTGTGGTATTACCGTGGTTGTAAAAGGTACTATTGGGATAACACTGGAGAAACTTTGGGTAACACTTTTGCACTACTGCGATACTACTGGGGTACTACTGGGATACTACAAGGATATTACTGGGGTGCCACTGCGTTATTACTAGGATTCACCAGGAGTACTACAGGGGTACCACTGTAGTACTACTTGTGCACTTCAGGAGTACTTGTGGGGTACCATTGGGTTACTATTAGGGCACTTTTGCACTACTTAGTTGGGGTACTGCCGGGATACTACTGGGATACTACTGGGGTACTGCAAAAGTATTAGTGAGGTACTGCAGTTTTACTAAGTTGGGGCACTACTAAGGTAGTTCTGGGATACTTCTCAGTGCTGGAGCACTACAGCTTTGTTACTACTGGGATACTACCGGATAACTTTTAGGATACTTCTGGGGTACTACTGTGGTACTACTGGGGTCGTAGCGGTTTAACTAAGGTACTACTGGGGCATTGCTAGTGAACTACTTGAATACAACTGGGGTACTACTTTGGTATTGCTGGGATACTGCTAGGGTACTACAGGAATGCTACTGGTTTACTACTGGGGTACTGCAGGGACACGAAAGGGGTGTTGTTGGGGTACAATTGCAGCACCACTGGTGTACAACTATAGTACTACCGGGATACTACGTGGGTAGTATAGGAGTGCTACTGGAGAACTACTAAGTACTGGGTTACAACAGGGACAGAAAAGGGGTTAAATTGGGAAATTTCCTGGGTACTACAGTGGTATAGGTACTACTGTGGTACTACACTACTACTGGGTTACTACTTGTGTTCTACAGTGGTTTATACGGGTACTATTCGGATATTACTGTGGTACCACAGAAGTACGACTGACAGCAGGACTAGACCCTGTATGATCTTTTGCATTAAAGCAATAAGAAAGAACTTAACTCACTGTTTCATCTCTAAAACTTTGCCTGGCTCTGTATCTTACCAGTTGCCACTTGGACATAGATTATCATTTCAAGACAGTAATGAACGACCATGATCCCTCTCTTATAGTAGTTAATCTCTCTAACATGTGTTTCTACTTATTTGCCATTGTTGAATGCAAAAATATGGTCTACCTTAACTGACTGATACATAATTAAGTCTATTCGATGTAAACTAGTTCTCAAATGATCTATTTTAAAGCTTTCTCATGGTGAAATTGATGAAAATAACGGTATTTCGGCCTGTTTTGATCATATCTTCAATAATTATAACCCAATATACTGCCTAAAGTTGGATAAAGTCATAAAATTATAGGGCCCAAAAAGTCCCATTTTTACCTTCGGGGACCACTCAAGGGCCCTTAAAAAATGGGCTTTTTTGGGCTTTTTAGGGACGTGGCCCCCCCCCCCCCCCTATATATAGAAATATAGCTATGTATATCAGCAGTATACGCAGAGATATTCAGTGTAACCGTCTACCTTGTCCCTTCAAGTAAGTAGCTATATGTAGAAATATAGCTATGTATATCAGCAGTATACGCAGAGATATCCAGTGTAACCGTCTACCTTGTCCCTTCAAGTAAGTAGCTATTTATAGAAATATAGCTATGTATTAAGTAATATAGCTATATATAGTCAGTAGCTATATTCAGTAGCTGCCTAATATCATCTTGTTTTTTTTGCTCTGTTATAACCTTATAAGCCTTTTTCAACGCATTCCTACTGTTTTCAATGAAAAGTACCAAGCTAAGTATTTTGATGCGAGACACTTCAGGTCAATCAACACTAAATTTTGGATCATGCTGCCTGCTATTACCTGTCACTTCAAGCTATTTAGTTTAGTTTACTTTAAGTAGTAAGTAAGTGTACAATGTCAACGTTGCAGGGTGGAATGTTGTGAGACAGTAGATAAACATTCTCTCTACACCGAAAAAGATACGATCTTTGCTCCCACATTCTTGGGTATGGGATCTGTTCTGGGAAGTGAGCAGCCAACTATTGCTGAAGTTCATGAGGACCATGCTGGTACGAGATTGTATTGTGTATTGCGAGTATTGGTAATTTTATGAGAGTTTAGGATTCCTTCATCGGCTACTGATAGTTTTTTCACTGGCTGGGGCTGCACTGTTCAGAACATCACCAGAACTCACTTTAGCCAATATACTAATATACCAACTCTATCATGATAACAAATGACATTTACTCAGAATCAGCGGCGTACAACAAGTTCCTGATACCAACAGAAAACTGCCCTTATATCATCAGAGGACGATCTGTCACGTGTCCAGTGTAAGTTTAACATTTTTGTCAGTACTTGAGGGTTATTACATGTAGTGTTCCTACTGAGTTTCCGCATCATTCTACAATTGAACGAAATCAAGACAAGGCCAAGGGGATTGACATCAATGATTTATGATAACTTTTTATTACAAATTCACGAGACTTGCTAAAACTTACCTGAACCTTACCAGACGGCACGTGTCGGATCACGTGGCGCGGCACGTATCTTGTCACCTGTCCTTACTAGACAGTACATTCACTACATCCACGGTACGTATCGCGTCACCTGTTCTTACTAGACAGTACATTCACTACATCCACGGTACGTATCGCGTCACCTGTTCTTACTAGACGGCACATGCCGCGTTACGCTCTGCGACACGTGATCCGATTCGTTCCGTCTAGCTTCAGTCTAACATCCCTCTCTCCTTACACAGAACGTTCGAGCTAGACGTAGTACACATGATAGACGCCGACGTGCTTGAAGCAAGATGTTGTGTCTCTGAAGACAACATTCCGTGCGCTCCAACACTAGATAAAGCTTGTGAGGATGCTATCTGTAGTGTTGGACTGGCTGGATCTGGTCTCTTCAAGCTAGGCTGTCTCTCTGTTAACAAGGTGATATTTTAGGTTGTAACTGGAAACTTGTTCAACTCTTATTCAACCAAAATTCTCACTGTGATACTAACCCCACCTTTGAACTTAACTCTAACACAGACCCTAACCCAAACCCTAACTAACCCTAAATCTAATTCTTACCCGATCGCCTAATCATTTATCTTTATGGTTATGAATTAAATTTTAAAAATTTATTCATTGATTCATAAAGTTAGAACTGACATAAAGTAGTTTTAATTGAGAAATTGTTCAGACTAGTGAACCAAAGAAATGTCTGGAATTTGTAATGCGTGGAACTGACGTCATTTCATGTCCATCGGAATTCTCCATGTCTGATATTTTCTCAAGGTTAGTAAATTACGTCGATCTCTGTTTTAATAACAACTTATTTTACCTTTCTATAAGAAATCGATTCTGTCCACGATCCTACTTAATTCTTAGCAGCAAACTCAAGCTTTATTCGCAGTTGTCCCGACGGTATTCACGAAAATTGTGCAATTCACGTGACTTGCTGCACAGACGAGCTCCCAGTGTACTTTGAGATAAAACGCCATGTTCCCGCATCGGTTTTGGAAGTACAGCTCTTTGATTCTGTTGTTATTGACTGTGAAATGTGAGTACTCCTGTCTCCTGCTTTTCGGTATTCAATTTTCGCGGTGTCCTAATGCTGTCCGCTTTATTTTGTACTGTTTCGTTGCGCGCGGCGACAAAATAACAAAGAAAGAAAATTGTGATTTATCAACTTTGACATAAAGTCTGCGCGGGATTTTTTTGGCATTTTCTTAACCCTACCTTAGTCAGTCGATAGTCTGATACCATATGTTCCAACTAAGTTAACCAAACTAATGCCTTTCATTGCTTTATAACTAATCTGATTATTCTGACAACTCAATTAACTAAGTGACAAGCTAACTAGACAAATAATTTGCATTTTGCAAAACTGAATGGTCAACAAAACAGCTACTCCCATGGCTTTTGGAGGTACTGCAGAAGAGTGTCATGATTATTGGTGAAGTGCTATTGTTGCACGAAAATTCGGCCTACTCAGTCAAGTTATGACCGATTGAAAAGTGCTCATTTTAATGTAAAATACATGTAATTTTCTAATCGCACCAATGAATCTAACACCCTGCTGTAGATGTAAGTACTGTAATTTGAAACAGTGCAGTCGTCAAATTCAATAAGTCAAAACAGAATTACAGAATTTGCCTGCCTCGAACATTCCACTTCGGCCCTTAACCACTGATCATGCAGGTATAAAACAGCACTGGTCTCTAAATTGTCGTTGGGAAGAATTCCGGAGGGTACGTGTGGACCTGCTGCTGCTGAGCGGTGTTATTTCCACCATTCTTTCGCAACCACAGAGTCAGTCACATGTGACGAGGGTTACGCTTTCAAATCCATCAGTTTCACCCCGGACGGATTAATTGCCAGTCCCTACTCGTGTTGTAGTATCGGAGGTGAGATTAGTGTTATTCAATTTTGGAAATGTGGAGATCAAGTAGATTTTTAGCAGTTCAAAACAATTCACTCCTGATTGACTTTTTAAATGTCTAACTGTTTTCGGTCTCACATAAATGAAGCTCAGTTTCAATTCGAATTTGGACTTCTTTATTCTCTCATCTTTAATGGTTTTTGAGAGCTGATACCTTGATTTCAGGATACGATTCTCTAGAAACCAAAGTAATAGAAGCAATGAACAGCGTTGACTGTGAGCACGGTTTTGTACATGCCGTTAAAGTGGACACTACGAAATCCGATTCCAGAATATCAGTCACTTGTGTCTACACAAAAGATGCTCTTGGATCCTTTGAAGACGGTGTCCTAGAAAGTTCAGGTACACTTGATATTTATAATAATTTTGTCAATGAAGCAATTAAATATAAAACAGTTGTATCTGACAAAATTTGTAAAGTCTATACCTGAATTTGAATTGTTTTTATCAAATTCAAACGGATTAGTAAGTAACAGCTTTTTTATTGATTGCAAATAATAAATTTTAATTTTAGATGTCCTACGCAATTTAATAACTTATTGAAGCGCTGATGTTTTTATCTGTACTGCTATTACCCCTCTGGTACATTTTTTAGATCACAATGTGGCCAACACACTTTCACCAATTAGGCCGATCGTAATCCACCTATATTTCAGTCAGGGAGATGGGGGAAACCAAGCAAAAGCTAAAGAAGGCTTGCATTCTACAAAATTCAATGATTCTAGGAAAAAATATCAACTCCATGAGCACGTCTACGTTTTGGAGCTGTATGGCCGCCTGTTGGAAATCCGAAACTTGCAAAGTTGGCTCATATGTACCCAAGAGTAAACTTTGTTATCTCAAAGCTGAATTTGATCCAGTGGCAAAGAAAACCGCGTGGTCAGAAACTAACAAAGTAAAATCTTTTGATTTCACATGCTCCATTTCTGTCGATGAAAGGAGTCAAGTAGCTCCAGCTCCCGTGGAAAAGTCTAAAAAGAAATCAAAAAGTTCCTGGGAAAAGGAGAAATCCGAATCAGCCATTAAGCAAAAGAAAGCTTGCATCCTGGAATATTTAATGATTGTAGGTAAAAATATAAATTCCATGAGCACGGCCACGTTTTGGAGCTGCATGGATGCATGTAGAAAGTCAAAAAGTTGTAAAGTCGGCTCATACGTACCAACTACCGAGCGTTGTTATCTTAAAGCTGAATTTGAACCTGTAGCAAAGAAAACCACGTGGTCTGAAACCAACAAAGTAAAATCTTTTGATTTCACTTGCTCGATTTCTGTCGATGAACGGAGTCAAGTAGCTCCAACTCCCGTGGAAAAGTCTAAAAAGAAATCGAAAAAGTTTTTGGGAAAAGAAGAAGTCCAAATCAGCCATTAAACAAAAGAAAGCTTGCATCCTGGAAGATTCAATGATTGCAGGTAAAAACATAAATTCCATGAGCACAGCCACGTTTTGGAGCTGCATGGCAGAATGTGGGAAATCAGAAACTTGCAAAGTCGGCTCATACGTACCAACTACCGAGCGCTGTTATCTTAAAGCTGAATTTGAACCTGTGGCAAAAAAAACTGCGTGGTCTGAAACCAACAAACGTAAAATCCTTTTGATTTCACATGCTCCATTTCTGTTCGATGAAAGGAGTCAAGTAGCTCCAGCTCTCCGTGGAAAAGTCTAAAAAGAAATCGAAAAGTTTTTGGGAAAAGAAGAAGTCCAAATCAGCCATTAAGCAAAAGAAAGCTTGCATCCTGGAAGATTCAATAATTGCTGGTAAAAATATAAATTCCATGAGCACGGCCACGTTTTGGAGCTGCATGGCAGAATGTGGGAAATCAGAAACTTGCAAAGTCGGCTCATACGTACCAACTACCGAGCGCTGTTATCTTAAAGCTGAATTTGAACCTGTGGCAAAGAAAACCACGTGGTCTGAAACCAACAAAGTAAAATCTTTTGATTTCACCTGCTCCATTTCTGTCGACAAAAGGAGCCAAGTTAATCCAGCCCCCGTGGAAAGGAAATCAAGAAGCTCCTGGAAAAAGAAGTCAAGCCTAGCTAACGACTGGCGTCCTTGGAACATCGTGAAGACACTAAAGTCAATTAAAAATCCAGTTATGATAAAACATGTTGCGAATAATAAAGAACCACTTTGTGTTTACAAAGCTGCTATCTATCCTGACGGAACAATAAATTCCAAAACTGAAGATACTGCAGAGGGTTGCGCTAATCTTTGTGCTGATACAGAGGACTGTGTCATTGCAACCTACGTTGGCTCCAACAACAAATGTATTTTGAAAGGAAAACAGCACAAGCCACTGACCAGATCAGATTGGGCTTCGGATAACCAGGTTATCACATACGACTTCGAAAATAAGTGTGTCGGTGTCCGATCCAAAAGTGCAAGAAGATCAGCAAAAGAGGCTGAACTCGAAAATGATGCCAGAGACGGGAAAGCTCCTTGTAGATACCACAATGTGGTGTTTGCTGGTGGTACTTTCTTCTCTGCGGACTCTCAGTCCGTCAAACAGTGCACCGATTTATGTCTGAAAAAGCCTCAATGTTCTGCGGTTACTTTCCTTCAGGAGCAAGAGCGATGTCACCTAAAGAGCAAGAAGCACACTGGACCGCTGTTCAATAAATTTGCCATTGAAAGTGGTGCGATATCTCTCGATTATCGGTGCGATCGTAAAGCCTATCACAGTTTCTTGAAGCAAATACCAGAAGAAAGAAAGATTCATGGCATAACACAAGCTTGTCGATATAAGAACAAACGAATTGCGGGACAGGTGGTCGAAAGGATTGATCTTGTTACAGAACATGAATGTGGGACTGCATGCCTAAGCAGTCACGACTGTTTTGGAATAACATACCAACTTTCGTCCATGACGTGCTATCTAAAAAGTGAAAGTCATAACGGGCCGATGTCAAAGGAAACTCTCGGAGTTGTATCGTACGATTTCACACTTGACTGCACGCCCGAGGGGAAAAATGGTCAAGAAGCTCCTCCAGTTGTTAAATTGGTCGAGCATCTAGATATGGTTTATCGCGGCCCCATTCTGAGGTCTACTCACTCTATCGAAACATCAGAAGATTGCATAGAAATATGCTCCAAGAGCGACAAGTGCAAAGCGGTGACATACATCTCGGGACCAACTTCTATCAAGTGCTTCTTGAGAGGAAAAAACCACGGTCCGCTGTTTCCCCTAAAAAGTACAGAAACCCGTAAAGTTGTATCTTATGAACTTGATTGTGACAAAAACAACAAACCAAACAGGCCCATGTCTGAGCAACCATGTCTGCTGTCTGCTAAAGTTTTCACAGGCGGATATTTGGAGACAAGAAGTGACATAAACTCTCCAGAGGAATGTTTCAATGCTTGTTCGTCTGTGAAATTATGTGTTGCAGCAACATACGCTCCAGTGACAAAGAAATGCTTTTTAAGGGATTCCTCAAGAGAGGGTCCCAAGATGACTGAGTATGCTGTAAAGAACAAAGTCGTATCTTACGACTTTCTGTGTGCTCAAAACTCAGCGGACGTTGAATTCAAATCTGATGACGAAATTGCAAAGAATGACAATGCTCCTCCAAATGTCATGCAGAAAAGATCTAAGCAGTCTTGCTCATTAGAAGGTCAAGTTTTTACAGGCGGATTTTTAGAGTCTAAGATCGGCGTTGTATCATCAAAAGATTGCTTCCAATATTGTTCTACTCTTCAGGGATGTGTAACTGCCACTTATGCTCCAAATGTACAAAAATGTTTCTTAAGGGATTCTTCTAGGAAGGGTCCTACAACGACTGTATTTGCTACAACGAATAAACTGTTGTCCCACGATTTTCTGTGTGATGCAAAAACAAACCAAGAAGCCACGAAACTGCCTAAGGATGAC
Organism: Mnemiopsis leidyi; assembly: GCA_000226015.1. Taxonomy (NCBI): domain Eukaryota; kingdom Metazoa; phylum Ctenophora; class Tentaculata; order Lobata; family Bolinopsidae; genus Mnemiopsis; species Mnemiopsis leidyi. The sequence goes on along the minus strand of JH152806.1, from coordinate 200,025 downwards.
ATTGGCAAGACATCTGAAGATACCACCAAAGCATCAGATATTGCAAAGAATGAAGCGAATTCTAAGCGTTCTTGTTGGCTTAAAGGTCAAATTTTTACTGGAGGCTTTTTGGAAACCAAAACGGACGTTGGATCTTCAAAGAATTGTTTTGATTTTTGTTCTTCTGTGGAGGACTGTGTCGCTGCCACATATGCTCCTAATACCAAGAAATGTTTCCTCAGAGATTCGTCCAGGGAAGATCCTTCAAAAACTGACTTTGCCGCTAAAAACAATTTAGTTTCCTATGACTTTCTATGCAAGAAAACAGACCATGACAAACCGGAATCAGCTTCCAATGAAAATACAAAATCCGTTGAGCAGCTGCCTAAACAGCCTTGTTTCCTGAAAGGCCAAGTATTCACGGGTGGTTTTTTGGAAACTAAGACCGGGCTCTCAAATCCGAAACAGTGTTTCGAATATTGCTCATCTCTTAAAGATTGTGTTGCTGCTACCTATGTTCCAAACGCTCAGAAATGCTTCCTGAGAGACTCTTCCAGGGAAGACCCTACTGAAACAGTATATGCCACAACCAATAAAGTTGTCTCTTATGATTTCTTGTGTGATGGCGAAAAAGAAGTTTCGAACAATAACAAGCCAAAAATCGTCGACAGAAAATTCCCCGACGACAAGAAATCTTGCATTTTAAAGGCCCAGGTATTCCAAAATGGGTTGATTGAGGTCATCGATTCTTTTGAAACTGCAACCTTATGTTCGGAAGAATGTTTCACTGTGGAGAAGTGTGTTGTCGCATCCTATTGTTTCAAAACAAAGAAATGCTACTTGAGAGACAGTAATAGAGTTGGACCTCTAGAGAAACCTGGTTTTATATCCTATGACAAGGCTTGTCTGAAAAATATTGGCGATGACAAAAATATTAAAGCCAATCCTGAAAAGCCAAGGCGGGAACAGTCGAAAAATCTCCCATCCATGAATAATGACGAACCGTGTGTTTTACAGGGTAAGTTTTTCACTGGTGGATTTTTAGAGACTGTTCAATCTGTAAATGATGCACTTTCTTGTTCTGAGGAATGTTCCATGGATGACGATTGTGCTGCTGCCTCATATAATTTTAACAAAAAAACGTGCCGGCTCATGGATGACAGCAGGGAAGGCCCAAAAAAGATATCCGGTGTCGTATCATTTGACTTCTTGTGCAAGAAAGGACCTAATAACCCTAAACAAGAGATGGAAAAGTCCAAAGAAACTCACAACTTTGAGAAGCCGCTAGTTCGTCCAACAAATCAGGACTCCCAGAAATCTGCTAAAAATGACCAACCATGTGTACTTATGGGGCAACTCTACAACGGTGGGTTTTTAGAAACTATAGCTTCTGTGGAGGTGCCCTTATTTTGTTCGGAGGAATGTGCCATGAATGAAGACTGTGCCTCCGCAACCTATAATGCAAAGCTTAAAACATGTCGATTGATGGATAAAACTAGAGATGGTCCAAAAAAGATGCCCGGAGTCGTTTCCTTCAACTTTTTGTGTTCGAAAAAGTCTAAGACTCCTGATAAGATTAATAATGAGAACTCTGGCGATCAATTTAAAAACAATGCGAAACCAGATGATGAACAACCATGTGTTTTGCAAGGACAGTTTTTCTCAGGTGGATATTTGGAAACCGTTAATTCTGTAAGTAACCCGCTTGATTGTTCTGAAGAATGCTCCATGGACGAAAACTGTGCCACTGCCTCATATAATTTCAAAATGAAGACGTGCAGATTAATGGATAAGACTAGAAGAGGACCTCAAAAGATGGCTGGGGTCGTCTCATTTGACTTTTCATGCTTAGAAGAGTCCAGTTTCACAAAATCTCCAAAAGAGCACGAAAAGTTATTCAAAGCAGATCAGTCTGAAAAGACGCAATATGCTGAGAACGTTTCTGATAGAATTGTGGAATATGTCGCTGATAATGAGCCATGCGTTTTACAGGGACAATCCTTTACTGGTGGCTTTTTGGAAACCATTAAGTCCGTTGAAAATCCGTTATCCTGTTCTGAAGAGTGCTCCATGGATGAAAACTGTGCTGCTGCATCATATAGCTGGACATTTAAAAGCTGTAGGTTGATGGATCGAAATAGAATCGGACCTAAAAAGATGCCCGGCGTGATTTCATTTGATTTTCTGTGCAAAGAAAGGCCGAAAGATCCTAAGAAGAGCGAGGCTCAAAAAGTAGAACCATCTCCTAAACAACAGCAACAAGCAAAAAAGTCATGTTTACTGAATGGCCAAGTTTTTAATGGAGGATTTTTGAAAACTTTAATTGGTGTTTCATCAGCTAAAACTTGTTTTGAGAAGTGTTCTGTTGATAAAGAATGTGTCACTGCCACATATGTTCCCAAAACTAAGAGCTGCTCCTTACGGAATCCTTCTAGAACAGGCCCCAAAAATACGGAATATGCAACTGCAAATAATGTTGTCTCATATGATTTCCTATGTGAAACAGACAAAACGGATATTAAGGAAGATAAAAAGGAGATTGATTCAAAGGTATCAAATGAAAGTTCCCAAAAAGACGAATCTTGTGTGCTTCAAGGACAATCCTTTACGGGGGGATTTTTGGAAGTAGTTCCATCAGTAGGGAGTCCATTATCTTGCTCTGATGAATGCTTGATGGATGAAAATTGTGTAACCGCTACTTACAACATCAAAATGAAGTCGTGTCGCTTGATGAATAAAAACAGAAAAGGGCCTAATAAAATGCCTGGTGCAGTATCCTTTGACTACTTGTGTCAAACTAAAGACAAAACAAATGCAAAAATCTCAGACAAAGAAAACATCATCGATAAGCCCGAGGATGTACAGAAGCATGCCAAAAATGACAATCCATGTGCCTTACAGGCACAATATTTTACTGGCGGATTCCTCGAAACAGTTAATTCTGTCGATAATCCTTTGTCATGCTCTGATGAGTGCCTCATGGACGAGAATTGTGTTTCAGCAACTTATAACACCAAGATGAAGACGTGTCGCTTGATGGACAAAAATAGGAGTGGGCCCAAAAAACAATCAGGCGTAGTTTCATTTGATTTCTTGTGTAAGAGAAAAGCTGCTCCCAAGCCAGCACCTAACATCAACGACACAAATGACATTAAGAAGACATCTACAGAATCAATGTCAAAGCAACCTTGCACACTTAAAGGTCAAGTATTTACTGGTGGTTTCTTGGAGTCAAAGACGGACGTGGTTTCTTCTAAGCAGTGCTTGGAAAAATGCTCTTTAAACAAAGACTGTGTTGCAGCAACATATGCTCCACACTCAAATAGTTGCTATCTGAGAGACTCCTCGCGGGATGATCCTAAAGAAACAGCCTTTGCAGCAAAAAATGAAGTTGTCTCGTTCGATTATTTGTGTGCAAAAACAGATTCTGACCAGAAAGAAATGCCTAATGATAAAGCAAATGCTAGATCAAAAGGGGAAAGTCTTCCTAGGACTGATGGGAAAATCAGTCAGTCATGTTTACTTACAGGTCATGTTTTTACTGGCGGATTTATGGAGAAAAAGGCTGATATAACATCTATGACAAAATGCTTTGAACTTTGCTCTAATCTAGAAGGATGTGTCGCACTAACTTATTCTCCCAACAACAAAGGCTGTTTTCTGAGAGATTCCTCAAGAGAGGGCCCCACAAAGACAGAGTTTGCTGCCAAAAACGGAGTTGTATCTTACGATTTAACGTGTGGACAAAAAGTAAAACCAACCCCACAAGAATTGCATGCTGATAAACCAGCAACAAAAGAGTCTGCCAATTGTTTGATGGCAAATAAAGTGTTTTCTGGAGGCTTTCTTGAGAGGAAAAACGACGTTGCATCTTCAGAGAAATGCTTTCAACTTTGCTCTAAAAATATGGACTGCATTACAGCCACGTATGCTCCTAATACAAAGAGCTGCTTCCTTAGAGATTCGACAAGAGAAGGCCCTCAAGAAACTGAGTTTGCCTCCAAGAACAATATGATTTCCTATGATTTCTCATGTGAAACCAAAATGAGTGAAAAGGGCAGTATAAATGATATCAAAAAGATCGAAGACAAGATTACTAGCAAGATTGAAAACAAAAATATATTTGCAGGCGAAAGACGGTCTTGCATTCACCCTGGGCAGACTTTTACTGGGGGATTTTTGGAAACGAAAAAAGGTGTCACGTCACCAGAGAAATGCGTGGATATTTGCTCTTCAACGAACGAATGTGCTACTGCAACATATGCTCCTGATTCAAATAGCTGCTTTTTGAGAGACAATACTAGAAAGGGTCCTCAGGTCACCGATTTTGCTACTAAAAACAAGTTGGTATCATATGACTTTTTGTGCAGCCTGGGATATGATCAGAATGGAGAAAAATTAAAGAAAAATGATGGAAAAACTGTTCAAGATTCAAATGACATAGCTGATCGCAAGGATGTGCCCAATAATCAAATGCAGCAATGTGCTCTACAGGGACAAGTTTTTACTGGAGGATTTATCGAAAAAAGACTGACGTTTTGTCCTCAGAGAGCTGCTTTGACATGTGCTCTGAAAATACTGATTGTGTCACAGCCACATTCGCTCCAAATACAAAGAGTTGTTTCCTTCGAGATTCTTCACGAGAAGGACCTGAAGTAACCGAGTTTGCCAGCAATAATGATATGATATCTTATGATTTCTTGTGCGAAGAAGAGGTTACAAAGATAGATGGGTCAACAGAGAAAGAGAGTATATCGGATGGTGGAACTTCTGAACAGCCGTGCATGCTTCAGGGTCAAATATTCAATGGTGGATTTTTGGAAACTATACAAAACATTGAAAGTCCCATGCATTGTTCAGAAGAATGTATGATGGACAAAGACTGTGTCACTGCAACTTACAATTTCAAAATTAAAACATGTAGACTGATGAATGATGAAAGGGAAGGACCCAAAATAATTTCTGGTGTTGTTTCATTTGACTTTTTATGTAAGAACAGAAACCAACAAACTGATGATTCCAAGAAAGATTACAACAAGGTGCTCCCAGAAAAGTTTGAAGATAAGTCTGGTAGCAAAGCTGAGCCGTGTGTCTTACAAGGGCAGATATTTTCAGGAGGTTTCTTGGAGACAATTACTTCAGTTGAGGAACCGGTGTCGTGTTCAGAAGAGTGTTCTATGGATGAAAATTGTTTTGCAGCGGCATATAATGCAAAAATGAAGACGTGCCGTCTTATGGACAAAACAAGAGAAGGGCCAACAAAAATGCCGGGTGCTCTGTCATTTGATTTCCTATGTGAGAAAAATTCACCTGAAAATGGTCCTAATGAAAAATTTATAAATGATAGATCTTCTAAAGGAGCGGTTTCCAAACAATCTTGCTTACTCAACGGAAAAGTTTTTACTGGTGGATTTATAGAAAAGTTAGTCGATATTTCGACTTCCAAGATTTGCTTTGAAAAGTGTAAACTAAGCGAGGAATGTGTTGCAGTAACATTTGCTCCAAACACCAAAAGTTGCTTCTTAAGAGATTCTACGAGAGAGGGCCCTATTGAGACAGTCTATGCCACCACAAACAAGCTAGTTTCATATGACTCCAAGTGTGAAGAAGACAATTCATCAGGTGATGAAAGATCAGACAATTCACAGAATAAAGAGAAAGGCGAAAGCATCCAAAATAGCGATGTGAGAGCATCTGCTAAAATCCCGGAGAACAAACAAGCCTGCATTCTTCAGGGTCGAACTTTTACTGGTGGATTTTTAGAAACCGTCACATCAGTTGAAAGTTTGATTTCTTGTTCTGACGAATGTTTAATGGATCAAGATTGCGTCACAGCTTCATACAATATTAAAATGAAATCTTGTCGTTTGATGAACAAAGATAGGGAGGGGCCAAAAACTCAATCTGGCATGGTTTCATTGGATTTTACTTGTAAAACCTCAGACGAAAGCTACCAAGAATCGGACAAGAAAATGGATCAGCAAACAGCTCCTGAAACCGGTGAAAATGATCCAACCGTGAATGACAAACCCTGTTTCTTACAAAGTCAGTCTTATGCAGGTGGATTTTTAGAGACTGTTGCGCCGGTTGACAGTCCTTTGTCATGCTCTGATGAATGCCTTATGGATGAAAATTGTGTCTCATCAACTTATAATATCAAGATGAAGACTTGTCGCTTGATGGATAAGAACAGAAGCGGGCCCAAAAAACAATCAGGTGTCGTGTCATTCGATTTCTTGTGTAAGAAGGAATCAATGTCGAAAGAGCAGAAAAATTTAATTGAATCACCCAATCAAGTCAAGACTTCTCAGCAATCCACTGCAAGACAACCTTGTATACTTAAAGGACAGGTATTCACTGGAGGCTTTTTGGAGACGAAAAACAATGTGGCGACGTCGGAGAAATGTTCTGAACTATGTTCATCTAACAAAGAGTGTGGAGCTGCTTCGTATACTCCTAACACGAAGAGTTGCTTTTTAAGAGATTTCTCACGAGTAGGCCCTACAGAAACTGCATTTGCCACGAAGAATAAAATCGTCTCCTTTGATTTTGCTTGTGTTAAAAATGCATTAGATTTAAAGGACAGTACTAAAACTGCTACTGCCACAAAAGACAAATTTCAATCGTCGTCTTCAAACTCCATTACAAGAAATAGTATAAATCAAGCTTGCTCTCTAACTGGGCAAGTGTTCACAGGCGGTTACTTGGAGACGAAAACCAATATTTTAACTGCAGAACAATGCTTTAAATCGTGTTCTTCAAATAAAGAATGTTTGACGGCTACTTTTTCTTCTAATGCAAAAAGTTGCTTTCTTCGAGATTCGTCCCGTAAAGGTCCACAAGTAACTGAGTTTGCCACAAAAAACAAGATGGTATCCTATGATTTCCTTTGCGAGAAAAATGCTTCTGGACAAGCAGCATCCGACATCAAAGAAACAACTGACAAACAAACCAGTGCTAAATCGCCAGCAAATACCAGTTCATCTGGAAGAGTTGAGTCTTGCACTCTACGTGGACAAATCTTCTCTGGAGGTTTCATTGAAACAAAGACCGAAGTTTCATCGTCAGAACTATGCTTTAAAATGTGCTCTCAAACTAAAGATTGTGCCACAGCAACTTTTGCTCCAAATGCAAAAAGTTGTTTCCTTCGAGATTCAACAAGAGAAGGTCCACAACTAACTGAATTTGCCACCAAGAACAATATGGTATCTTATGATTTCCTTTGCGAGAAACAAGCTACTGAAACGACAGCATCTGACACAAACGAAGCATCTGGCGAGAAAGAAAGTGACAAAACATCAGAGAAGAGCAGCTCATCATCTGGCACAGTTGAGTCTTGTACTTTACATGGTCAAATTTTCTCCGGAGGTTTCATTGAAACGAAGACTGAAGTTTCATCCTCAGAAGAATGCTTTAGAATATGCTCTCAAAATGAAGATTGTGCCACAGCAACTTATGCTCCAAATGCAAAAAGTTGTTTCCTTCGAGATTCAACAAGAGAAGGTCCACAATTAACTGAGTTTGCCACAAAGAACAATATGGTATCGTATGATTTCCTTTGCGAGAAAGAAACGTCTACTGAAGGGGAACCATTTGAAGATAAATCAGAGGGTGATAAAGCAAATGACAAGACTCCAGAGAAGGGCAGCTCATCATCTGGCAGAGTTGAGTCTTGTACTCTACATGGCCAAATTTTCACGGGAGGATTTTTAGAAACCAAGAATGACGTGTCGTCTTTAGAGAAATGCTTTGAAATATGTGCTCAAGATAAGGATTGTGTCGCTGCCACTTATGCTCCGAATACAAAAAGCTGCTTCCTAAGAGACTCATCAAGAGAAGGCCCTCTTTTAACTGAGTTTGCCGCCACGAACAAGATGATTTCGTATGATTTTCTCTGCGAGAAAGAAGCTGCTAAGAAAGTGATATCACTAAATGACAATGAAAGCGATGGCAATATGACAAAAAAACTTCATGGACTTGAAAAAGCTAAAAATTTACAGCCATGTGTTGTCCAAGGACATGCTTACACAGAAGGATTTCTTGAGACTGTTCAAAATGTTGAATCACCATTGTCGTGTTCTGAGGACTGCCTAATGCACGACGATTGTGTTGCCGCATCTTACAACTTTAAAATGAAAACTTGTCGACTGATGAATGATGAGAAAAGTGGGCCCGTTAAAACGCCCGGTGTTGTATCATTTGACTTTTTGTGTAAAGCAAAACACAAAACTGACGTTGCAGATGCTAATTTTGAAAACAGAATGGGAGTGAAAGAAGTCAAGGAGAATGCTGCCAAATTGGATGAAGTAAATACCAAAGACCAGCCATGTGTTTTGTATGGACAAAATTTTAATGGCGGGTTTTTGGAGACGGTGAACTCCGTTGAAAGCCCGCTTTCTTGCTCTGAGGAATGTCTTATGGATGACGATTGCGTTGCTGCTTCATTCGATGTCAAAAAGAAAACTTGTCGATTGATGGACAAAACAAAACTTGCACCTGAAAAGATGTCCGGAGTCGTATCTTTCGATTTTCTTTGTAAAAGTGGTTCTGATGCCCCAAAAAGCAAAGAAGAAGAAGCTAATAAAACACAGAAATCCCAAGAACAGCTCTACAAAAATCCGTGTATACTCAAAGGACAGGTTTTCACTGGAGGATTTCTAGCAACTGAAAACGACGTCGTGTCATCAGAGATTTGTTTCAAGAAATGCCAAGTGAATAACGAATGTGCTGCAGCTACATATGCTCCAAACACCAAGAGCTGTTTCCTAAGAGATTCTTCAAGAGAGGGCCCTACTGAGACGGTGTTTGCTACTACTAACGGAATGGTATCGTATGATTTCTTGTGTGATGGCAGAGACTCCCAACAAAATGAAACATTGAAGGATAAAACCTTAACCAAAATGGAAATGGTACCAGTTGAGCTGAATGGATCACGCTCTGAAGAAGATGAACCTCCCATTTCTCCCCCGTTCTCAAATAATTCCAGTGATGAACCAATGAATATTCAATCAGACTCTCCTCAAAAAATCACTGATGACAGAAAGAACCAATGTCTGTTGATTGGCCAAGTTTTCACCGGAGGTTTTTTGAAGAAATTAGGGGAGATCCCTACATCTGAAGAATGTTTTGAAATATGTTCTCTCGATGAGGAATGTTTTGCTGCCACTTATCAACCAAGAACAAAAGGTTGCTTCCTTCGTGACTCGTCTAGGGACAAACCCCTGAAAACTGATTTTGCTGTTGCCAACAAACTTGTTTCTTACGATTTCATTTGTGAGGGGAAATTTGTTAAAGAAGCCAGTGCACAGTCAAGAGTAACTGACAATCGGTCTAGTAAAGAAGACTCGCCATGTATTCTTTATGAACAGCTCTTCCAAGACGGTTTGCTAGAAGTAATTGACGCCGTACAAAGTCCTTTGGCTTGCTCTGAGGACTGTTCAATGGATGAAAGCTGCACGGCAGCTTCATACAGTTCAGAAACAAAGAAATGTTATTTGAGGGACAATAGACGAACCGGCCCTATCGACAGGGCTCATTTCACATCGTTTGATTTTTCATGTAAGAAAAATTCCTCGAAAACTATAGAATCAAATACAATACTTGGAGACAAGAAAGAGGGATGTGTGTTGCAGGGCTTTATGTTCACGGGGGGACTGATTGAGCTTTTATCTAAGGTTCGTTCAGCAGAGGAATGTTTTGAGGAGTGTTCCATGATGGAGGACTGTGTTGCCGCCACTTTTTCGCCAAAATCAAGAAATTGTTTGTTGCGGAATGCTGAAAGAAGAGGACCCATCGCTACTTACTTTTCAAAATTGTCAGAAGTTGTCTCCATCGATTTTCTGTGTGCCCAAAAAGAAAAGACTCCAGAAATCAAAAATGGTACCGACCCTTGTATCTTTGAAGATGCATATTTTATAGGAGGCCTCATAGACTCTATGGATTCTGTTAAATCTGCAGATGGATGTTTCGAGGAATGTTCAATGGATGATGCTTGCAGTGTTGCAACATACAATCCAGTCACGGAGGACTGTTTCCTGAGGGACAATTTGCGTCGTGGGCCAATCTCATCCGCCTTTGCAGAGGAAAATAAACTTATTTCATATGATTTCGCCTGCAGACATTCAAACTCGACAATTAATGAAACTAAAAAGGTAGAATCTCCTGAAACGTATAAAATCCCATCAAATTCTACCATGAAAGGAAAATTCCCTTGCAGGATGCCCGGCCAAGCGTTTACTGGCCGAACTTTAGAGATTTTGGAAAACGTTCTCAAAGGATCAGACTGCTCGGAGGAGTGTGCAATGGATGCCCAGTGTGTTTCCGCGACCTACTTCCCAACTACTCTAAAATGTTATCTTAGAGACAATTCAAGAAATGGTCCAGTACAGACTGCCAGATCAATTGCTGACAAAATAATTTCGTATGACTTTTCTTGTGATCCTAATATGGTGCGCACTACCTTCACTAATTCGACCGGAACGAGGACCCAGCAATCTGATGATGGAAGGGAATACTGTGTTTTCAAAAGAAAATCGCTCTCTGGCACCACACTTTCTGTCAAAGAAAGTCTTCCGAGCCCCAATGATTGTATGATGAGCTGTTCTTCTGAGATTCTTTGTGTTGCTGCCACATACAATCCCATGAACCGCAAGTGTATTCTTAGAAGCGACAAGGGTAAAGCAGCATCTACTGCTTATGCTATTTACAACAATATTGTATCATTTGACTTTCAGTGCAAAGAAAATACAGAAGATATGGTGCATCAAACGCCCGGCAACGAACCCTGTAGGCTCCCTGGAATGTTATTCTCTGGTGAAATTTTGAGAAAGATCGTCAATATCACAGAAGAAACGGATTGCGTTAAGTTCTGTCTCGACACGGAGGATTGTGCGGTCGGTACTTTCAATCCTGCGCTAAAAACGTGCATTTTGAGGGATAGGAATCGAAACCAGGCAACGAAAAGTAATAATTCTGTTGCTCACAGTGTCGTTTCATTTGATTTATTGTGTGCCGCAGATGATGCAGCTACCAATGAGGCCGTCATGAAATCCAAAAACCCTTGTAGATATATCGGGAACGTTTTCCCAGGGCCTGCACTTAAGATATACTCGGATCTCGAAAACGAAATTGGTTGTCTAGAGAAATGTGAAACGACAGGAGATTGTGTGGCAGTGACGTATAATCCTATGTCCGAGAGATGTGTTCTTAAGGACGAGTACAGGGGTGATCCGGTTGCCACTGAAAATGCTGTTCTGGATATGATAGTTTCGTATGACTTCTTGTGCAATGCTGCCAGTGCTAGTGACGTTTCTTCTACATCTGAAACCAGCACTGAACCAGATAATTCTGAAAATAGCGGAAGACTGAATAATTTAGAAATCAACGACGAACTTGATACTACTGAGTCAAGCGAGAGCAAAGAACCTGGTACTTTTGAGATACCCTCAGAATCTTATGCATTAATAAATGGTACAGATGATTTGATAGATGGGGTTTCCGATAGAGAGAATAGTAGTGAGGAAGCATCGGACAGCATCAATATCAAAACCGAAAATCCGTGCAGGCTTCCCAACGAATTTTTCAATGGGGTTGCCTTGAGCACAATCCAAAATATTAATGATGAGCAAACATGTTTGCGAAAATGTCTTGAAGAAAGTGCTTGCTTTGTTGTCACATACAACCCTACTCAGAAAAAATGTCTTCTCAAGGATAAAAATGCACGATTGTCTTCAACAAGTGACGATGCTGCTGCTGCGAAAATCGTCTCTTTCGACTTTTTGTGCAACGAGGACAAATTTAACGGCGATGGTTCATCTCCAGACTTTGAAAACCCAAAGTCGGATGCCGAATCTTCTAAGCTGAATGAGGATGAGCCATCATTTGATGTCAAAGAGAAATGTCGACTTCCTGGCCAATACTTTCCGGGTGTCGCAATGGAAATCATAAGAGATATCTACGACGAGTACGGGTGTTTCTCTAAATGTTTTAAGTCGACTCATTGTATTGCTGTGACGTTTGATCCTAGTGCAAATAAGTGCATTTTGAAGGATGAATTCGGCGACCCGCCGCTTGAACATACTTTAGATAAAAGTGTTGTATCCTACGACTTTATATGTAGTGGAGACAAAACAGAAGAAGGTCAAGAAGATAAAGACGGACATAGTCATTCTGCAAATCAAGGAGCGTCGTCAACATCGAAATTTGCGAAATGCAGGCTTTTCGGGGCTTTCTTCCCTGGTCCAGAAGGGGCCTTAAAAATTTTGCCCAACTTAAAGGATGAGTCCGCGTGTTTCCTAGAATGTGCCGACTCTGATGAATGTGTGGCCGTTACGTTCAACCCCACAACCAGTAAGTGTGTTTTGAAAGACAAAAACAGAAAAGAACCTGTCACGAATGCAAGAGCAGTCACAGAAAAAGTCGTGTCATTTGACTTTTTGTGCAATGGTAAGACTGATAACGCTAGGCCTATCAAAAGTGAATCTGGGACGCCAATTTCAAAGACGAAACTGAAAACTCCTTGCATACAGAAGAACCAGCTCTATTCCGGGAGATACCTATCTGCTCTATCCCAAATCGAATCCGGTGACGAATGTATGAAGAAGTGCCAGACAACTGACACATGTCTTGTAGCAACCTACATTTCCAGTACAGAAAGATGTTACCTGAGAGACGAAAACCACGGCGAGATGGAAACATCCATGTGGGCTGTCGACAACGGTGCCGTTTCCTGGGACTTTGCCTGCACGAGCGAGCCCTCTGAAATGCCTCCAGACGAAGTGCAATCTCTTCCCGTTGGATCTGTATGTAGATTTGACAATGCATTCTTTCCAGGGGGCACTATCAAGGTCATAGATAATGTTGATAGCCCCAAGGAATGTGCTCAGCAGTGTAGGGATGACGAAAAATGTGAAGCTTTTACATACGTGGTAAAGGAGGCGTCTTGCACCCTGAAATGTGATCTTCGCAAAGACCCAATTTCAACTCCGTGGGCGGTTCAAAACGGAGCTTTCTCATTTCTGATGCAGTACTGTAATGAGGACGACTTTATGACGGAATCCTATGATTCAGGTTAGTGTTAGAACGCTTATTTAATCACACAAGTTTCAGGCATTTCATGTCTTTCAGATTTAGTTTTTTATTACGGTCAACAACTATACGTAATTTACTCAATTGACCACTTTACTCCATTTTTCATTTCACATGGAATCGTTAATAATTTATTGAATTTTATCTTCAACTGATATATATTGTCATTCAGATGCTTTCTCACGGTCAACGCGGGAAACAAACTGTTTCTCTACTAACGTAAGATTTAAAGTGGGAAGATCTTACGACTTACACTGTGCACCGTGAGTCATTTGATAAAAATTTTGCATCAAATAATTCAAGTTTTGTACAAGATTAATGTTAACATCAGATAACGACGATTTAAATCGTTCAGTTATCGGCCAGTATTAATTTCTATGCCGTTATATGAGAGGGTCGGGTTTTACCGCACCATTAACCTTATCCGGCCAGAATTGAATAAAGGAAAAAAATGAGTATTTATTTTTATTCTTATTGATTTAGTATTAACGTGGTCTGTCAACAATGTTACATTCCCCAGGATGCACGCATTGAAAAGTATACAAATGTTTGAAGTTTCCTACAATATCGAGTGTTGTAGAGTCGCCGGAGAAGTTCGCTCTTTCGAACACTTCTGTAACGATCATGCACACACCTGCCCCGGGAACAACCTCGTCAACAGAAATCTTCTTTATAAAGAGCGGTCAGTTTCACGATGTTTAACTAAGTACAATTGTCGGTCCTTTGTTTTTCTATATCTCGAATAACTTGAACACCAAACGTACGAAGCTGATAGCTAAATCGCTTATAGATCTCCTAGCTGTATGCAAAAGCCAGAAAAGATACTTGTGACGTCAGTAAAACTTGTGATGTCACCAAAACTCGTGTCGTCGATGAAGCTCGTGTCGGTAAAAAATCTCAAGATCTCAACTCGATATGTTGTTACTTAATCGGTAAAGTGATGTCACTGTCCTAAGATTAATCTTCAGGTGTGTTTCGACGTGTCTGGAAACGAAGTCTCCCCCCGAATTCTGCTGGGACACGCACGTGAAGAACGGATATGTAGACTGTGGAGCTGGTTTTGTGAACAGTATTGAAGATCTTCCCGTCTCTGTGGAATGTTGCCAGCCACAGCAAGAAGGTTTGTCAATTTTCTTGTTGAGATCTCCCGGTACTTTTCTCTCGGTGAAATTTTCCTCTCGCCATTCCCTTATTTAGTTTCTATATTAAACTGTTTCTATATTCGTTATGAAGAAAGATCAATTGTTTATGACTGGTTGACTTCTCGACCAGGCGTCAAAAGTTTATAAATGTCAAGATTGATTTATTGAAAAAATTTTCGCTGGAGAAAGACTATACCGTGCATATATATCGAGCATCTGATTTACCTCCACTTCAGAAGTCGCTGAAGGATTAGGCGGACATGAAATAGTGGAATTAACTAACGACGACGTTTGGTACTTTTGAGAAGGTCAAACAATTTGCTTAGTTCGTTATAATTTTCAATTGAGTAGTTCCTTAGACATATGCTACTGCTAACAAATCATTTTATTCAAAATTTAATATATAATCTTGATGACGGACAGCTTTCGAATTATATTAAATCAAAACACATTCATATTTAAGTTTATCTTTATTGTCATAGAAATGGCATGATTTTGGAATTAACATTCATTGTATTTGTTAACTTCATATGTTTTTCTTCTAAAACATTTTCAATAAATATGTGACTTATGTGCTATTTTTGTCAATGTTGAAGAATAAAACCTTATATTCCATATTATTATTATTAATCATATCTAGGCGTTTCCTGACTTCAAGATTATCGATGAAATAGATAAAATGTTAGAAAGGATTTCTTCTTAAATTTGTGTGCAGTTTTGTTCAACAAACAACAGTAAAATGCAAAGGGGTGCAAATGAATTCACGATATGAAATCGCTGTCTGTAAAGCAGTAGCCTCTAGAACTCAGCCCCTCTTCTTTGAATAAGTTTTAGACGACACTATTGTCAACCAATCGATTTTCTCCATCAATATTCTGTTCGTCTTTCTTGCTCGCACAGCAGAAATCTCCCATGGACACAACATCTGCAAGCCTCGTCTCCATGGAAAGGTAGTTCTCAACCTTCAAAACTTCCGGTCGCTCCAATTCCAACCTACCAAGTTGATGTGTACGGTTGGTAAAAAAAGCACGTTTGGCCTTTTCGCCGAGAATGGCAATAAAGTTATCATAGAGCAAGGGATTTATCACAGAGTTTATGGGAAGTATGACGATAGAGAACACAGCGTACCAGGGGGCAGCGTCCACTACTTGTAGGTAGTGAAGAACACACGTGCAAATGAAGGGAACCCAGCAGGCAAAGTCAGTTAGAATAATCAGAGATATTTTCCTCTGAAGCGTCCTGTTTCTGTTGATCAATGCTTTGTTGTTTTTGCCGTGCGGGCTCTTTAGCTTGACAGTTGAACTCAAGTTGGCAGAGCTGACTGATGATACATGGATAAAGATATAACTTATCGTTATGATTCCGAAACATGAGATGTTGACCAGCAGGATTATTGCAGTGTACACCCATTGTGGATCCTCAGGTGTGACAAAATACTTGAACAAACAAACACCATCATTTCCGTAAAAGTGAAGTTTAGTGGGTGTCACTCCGCCGTAATCCTTGGTAAACATGTCCGATATAAGCCTTCTCACTGTATTCCAGGTCATGTCACTTTTCCCAATAAATGTGTGGTAGTAACTGCTGATAATCTTTATGTACTCTTGCTTTGTTGGAGCGCCTATAAACAAAGGGTTATCTGGATAACTCATTCCATTTACAAAGAAGTCTTCTTGGGATGGTAGCAGAGGAAATATTGCTATGAAAAGGGCAGCGACTATTATTCCAGCCACGCTAAATAGCACTTTTGCAGTTTTGAGTTTTGTCAAAGGCTCATTTCTTATCAATTTTTTGACAGTAATAGCTCTGTTGAGGCTCAAAAAAGTCATGGCGAAGAGCGAGACTTCAGACCCAAACGAACTAGAAGCACCCAAAGTTGCACAAGAAATGCTTGTGAGCCACATGTACCTTTCCTTACAGTAGCCATCTTTGTTCGTTGTATTCACCACCGCTATGAGGACGAGGTATGTTCCAATTAGAAAATCTCCGAAGGAAATTAACAGCACCATCGTTCTGTTAATCAGCTTCAGCGGACTGATACAAGACTTCAAATCAACGATGGATTTGATGATTATTATTGAATTTAGAGATATTGCCGTTAGCCCAATTAACCAAGCGAAGATGAACAAAGCCGGACTTCCTATTACCTTGCTGCCAGTTTCAGATTGTGAGCTTTGTCCGCATTCATCCGAAAAGTCTGAACAGTCGATATTACCGTCTTGAAGATTTGTGACTGGAATAAGCTCACCGTTTCCACATTTAAAACTGTTTAAACAATTATATTCATCTGATCCATCTCCACAGTCATCTACAAGATCACATACTCTATCATACGTAACACAGAACCCGTTGTCGCAAGCAAAGAGCTCACTCACGTATTTCTCCTTTCTCTTTCTTGCGATAGTAAGGTATGAGTTGTTTGCCAGGGTGAAATAACGGTTAACTTGAATATTGTGACAAGAATCGTGCCGAACTTTCTTGAGAATACAATCAGCATTTCCGCACAATCCTAGACAACTGAGATAGACATACATTTCGCCGAAAACGTGTTTACAATCGTACACAGTGTTGTTCGGACGAAATACAGTAAGAGGTGAAACTCCAAAAGGAATGTCCGGAGAAATGTACTGATCTTTAACTCCCGGTGAGACGAATTTTTCAAGCTCGTATAGGCCAGGTAACACGTGACCTATCCAGATACTATCATTCTGCACAAGGGTTTTTCTGAAGACGTCCGCTTTTGACCTAGAGGCTTTGCATACCGATGATTCTTCTGAGCATGATATAACGCTATTACAGAGATCGCGAATTGGGACGAATTGTTTCTCATGACATAAAAAGACGTCAAAACACGGCGAATCAAAGTCTTTATACCGAGTTTTCCAGTCACATCCACAAGTTTTCCACTGAGCTTGATCCTCGTCAATTCCATCTTCACAATCTTCCACCCCATCTACCACCCAGGATATTGGAATCTTCAGTTCTTGTGGTCGCCGGTACGATAACTTTCGCTGGCAGCTTCTTTTTGTCATCTGGCACAAAACGTCGTTCTCGTCAAGTCCGGACTTGCAATCTTTTTGACCATCACAAAATTGATGCTTGTGCAGATGACATTTTCCTTCAGCAGTCACACACAAGTTCTCTATCCCATCATCACACAAACTAGTTCCCTTACACAGTGCATATTTGGTCACGTGTGTATCGTAACCGTCCACCTTGCAGACAAGAGGTGACTCTAGAGATTGAGAGCAGTTTAACTGATCCCTGTAACTGCTGCAAACTTCAAGTCTAGGTACGGGAACAGAGCACATGTTGGCAGGAACCAGTGCTATCCTCCGTCCTCCCAGGAACTCCGAATTAGTGCAGTAATGTTGTGACGTGCAGTTTTCTTCATCATTACCCAGCACACAATCCTCAAATCCGTCACAAATAACTCCAGGCGGCACATACCAGTTTTTCGTATCCGCTCCACCGGTAGGTGATTGTCCCATCCTTTTTGTGTAAAAGTTGTTTTGACAGACAGCCCCCGAAAATGTGTTGCCAGGTGGACATTCAGTCTCATCTTGACAGAGCATGCAGTCGCAATTCCCGTCACATAACTTGTCTGAATCAACTCTGTCCAGTTCGCCATATTTACACCAGGTTGTATTATTAGAACAAATCTGCTCGTCCATATGGGTGTTAAGACATTCGTGTTTTCCATTGCAAGCAAATCTTCTTATTTGTGTTCTTCCACCTAGATTAAACATCCTCATTCCGTTGCCTGTTTTGTACCAATTGGTGCAAATGAACGCACCACAAACGAGGGGCGGATCTTGCTTTATTTCCTGCTCTTCGCACTCCGGAAATCCACAGAACTGGTAGAAAGAAGAGTCGTTACCGCAGACCGCGGTAAAACCGATCTCCATGCACTTCCTCCTGTCGGTAGTGTATGCCCGGTACGTTGTGTTGGAGTGAGGACATTTGAACTTCCATCTGCCGTTCACTCTACATTTTTCTTTGAGAAAACCTCGTTTTGCAGTTATCTGGCACTTGTTAATCTCGTCCACGGAATGTAACTCTAAAAGTTTTTTACTTAGATTCAGAATTATGACTTCGGCCATTTTTACACCATTTAAGTGATCAAAAATAAAATCGAATTTCGAGAATTTCTTATTGGTAATGTGAATGAGTCAAAAAGGTTATTCAGCATTTTAATAATAATAAGTAACGTAAAAGTAACTTCTTAAGTTTAAATTCAACTCACCGAGCTCTCCGAAAGATGGTGCCTCATAGTCATACCCATTATCATAGATAAATGTAAAACATCGAGATGTCGCCAAGATGACAGACAAAAGCCTGATGTTTCCCATTAATGAATCTAATATATTTTAGTGTCAATCAGTGTCTGTCAAGTGTCAACTGCAAAGTGTTTAAGAATTCAAGAACTTGTAGCAAAGAACTAAGTCAACTATTTCAGAATTGACCCGTTCATACTATTTGCGTTTTGCCGATGCGTTACGAACGGGCGGCGCGGCATAGACAGAAAAATGAAGATTCGCCTGATAGCATTTGCCGACAGAAATAATGAAATTGTTTGTGCTTTGATAAAACTGTCACTGTCAAAGTTTTCGTAAAAGAAAGCCACAATTTGGAGGCACATGGCGTGAGCGAAATAGCGTTTTACATGTTGCAATGTCACTTTAACAAGGCAACTAGGCCATATGGTGCAGTAACTCTAGCTAATATTGAATATCTCTATTCTTTTTGTTCTGAACAGGGTCAAAAGAGTCAAGAAATTAAATCTTGAAGCTGAAGGTGTGAAACGGCAAAGAATGGTTTAACTTTAAGATATAATCACATTGTTGCGAAGTGTGAAATAAATTTTTTCAAAGGTAAAATTAAAAGATTGTACTAGAATTCTTAACTAGGTCCTTACAAATATAATCATTTATTGACGCAGGACTTAATATCGAGAACCAAAGGCCCTGAGCTAAAGTTATGCCTATGGCTACTGATAGTAATAGCGACTGCGAGTACTTACTTGTACTTGGATAGGTCTGCTCCTCAGTCAGAAGAGTGGCCTGCACCAAGGAAGTTAGTACGTCGTGTTCTTAACAATCCTCGCCACCCAACTCTGTCAGACGCTAATCCAAGCATATCCTCGACTGTAATATCCTCTCGACCTGTAAACAGAGATGCATCCTCCCGGACGCAGGCCAGCCAGGACTTTTGGGACGTCCTCTCGATCTTTTGCCATGAGTAGGTGTCCACCTCAATAGTCTCCCTGGCAGCCGCTCTTCAGGCATTCTGCTTACATGACCAAACCATCTCAGTCTGTTTGCTCCAACCATAACTTCTATTGACTGGATTTGGGCCCTTTTCAGTACTTGTACATTCTTCACACGTTGTTTCCAGGTGATTCGGAATATCTTTCTAAGACATCGCTGGTGAAACACTTCGAGTCTGTGAATCTGCGTCTTAGTAGTATTCCAAACCTCACTTCCGTAAAGCAACACAGTTAGAACAGCAGCCCTATAAATCCTTATCTTGGTGCTGGTTTGGATGTTGCGGTTCTTCCATATGT